>PITA01000199.1:219642-335131 GCA_004023965.1 Spilogale gracilis | reverse complement strand
CTCAGAAGACACAGTATAGACAGATGTCCATGATGGGATTGCTAACAGTTCACTCCTGAACTCCCCAGCCTTTTCCACCTGGCCTTGTGCCAGAGCCAAACAACCAAAGGGTCAGGGTGCCCACTGCATGGCAGGGGCAGGCACTGACCAAAATGCTTGTGCAGGGGGCCTGTGTGGGTCTACTTCCATGTGGACTTTTTTTTAAGACAGTACAGTACTGTACGTGTATTTTCTGTTCCTTACAATTTTCTTGATAACATTTTCTTTAGCCTACTTTATTGTAAGAATAGAGTACATAACACATACAACGTGGGGTTCAAGAGTGAATCGTATCTTGAAAAGAGGCCAGAGTAGCAGACAGAAAGAGAGGAATAGTGTAGCCAGGCACGCCCCCGCTTGAATGAGGGACGGGGAGAGAATACCCAGAAATGGCACTTTTCCCTTCCTCGGTGGGAGCAGGGGCCTCCGGTAGGAAGGGCCTCACTGAACCTCCAGGAGCCCCTGAGCACCCACGCGACCAGATGTGGATTTCAGGGTTTTAATATTTCTCGCGTATTCTTGCTGGGGTCCAAATCACTTGGTTGGGCTAAACAGGCTTGATGGTGAGGTTGCATTTCATTGGAACGCAGCACTGTCATTTTGTTTTCGAATCTCTTTTCACACTTTATTTAGTTGAATCCTACTCACAGGTGCCTTTCGTTTCATTTAAGATCCATAGAACAATCCAAAGTCGCTGCTCTAACCCCAGCATTTTGCTCAGAGGAAAAGCCCAGAGCTCCCACATGTCTTCTCAGTACCCCCCCAAACCCTTGTTTCTCCAGGAAGTCATTTAGGTGTTATTACAAAGTATATAATTGCCTCTTCATAGTACAATTCTGATGTATTTTTATTTTGTTTTTGTCTATTTGTCACGGTTTTTTGTTTTGTTTGGGGGTTCTTTTTTTCTTTTTTGGTTAACACAGTGCTGAATATTTAGTAGGTCTACAATAAAGAAGTATTGTGTTAATTATTTCGGGAGTAATTGACAGCTGAAGTCAGTCAGTTTCCTTTGCGAAGGAAAGGAAAGGACGAGGAAAGGAAGGAGTGGGTTTTCAGATTATAATCAAGCTAGCTGACTATGCTTTCTTCTGAACCAGGCTGGGGTTATATTGCATTCGTTTAAGTGTTGGCCAACCTAAACTGCTTATACTGAAGATTAACTTAGTCCGAATAGTCCTTCATCTGTGGAAAATGAAAATATGTAGTCCTCTTGGAGTTATTCTTAATTTAGAACCCTATATTAGCACTGCTTTTGTGTGTCTGAGGGGCTGGAGTGGGAAGGTAATTGGGGAAAAATGTCCCCTACTTCCCCCACTGAAGGGGGGTACCCCACTGATGGGCAGCCCTATGGAGGGTGTCCATCCAGAGACAGAGAGAGCCAGAAGATGCATGGTTTGGTGGGAGCAGCTGGGAGCTAAACCAGGGAGCAGATGTCATTAGGAGCCCTCTGAGTTATTCCTGGACCTTTCTCCACTCCACAGATCTATTCCCCTCCCACTGGGGTTGATCTCCACACTCTTCCCCTTCTCACCTAAATGTGTCACTGTACAAGTCCACCCTTCCTGCTGACCCATTCTTTCCCCTCCCTTGGGTAGCTTTGGAACATGTTCCTTTCTCTCTTCAGCCCCTGTTACATTCATTTGTCTGCACCATAAGCTGCTCCCTCACATGGGTCATTTTATTTGCTGTTGCTCAGAAGCATGAGTTTGAGCTCAGGCTTTGCCAGGAACTAGCCAAGAGACCTCCCAAGAGTCCGTGCTGTCTTTCTGGCCCTCGGCTTTCCCGGCTTTCCCACTTGGGAAATGGTCTCCCAGGACACATCCCCCTTTGAGATGTGAACTCCAGGAGAACAGAGACAGTGATAAGCCTGGTAGGGGTAGGAGTGCATTTCCTACTTGCAGTGATTTATTTATTTGTTTGTTTGTTTGTTTATGTATTTCATAATTTTAAAAAATATTTTACTTATTTGAGAGAGAGCAGGAGCAGAGGGGAGAAGCAAAGGGAGAGAAGCAGGGAGCCTGAGATCACGACCTGAGCCAAAGGCAGACTTAACCAACTGAGCCACCCAAGCGCCCCCCATTTGCAGTGATTTCTTGCCAAGGAGGCAGTTGTTCAGCCTGACTCCTGTCTGCCCTGAGCTCTCCTTTCAGCAAACTTCCACTTCTCTTTCAGGGCTGGGAGAGGGTTCTGCCCTCCTTCATCCAGACAGCAGATCCCATCCCAGGTCCTTAGAGAAAAGTGCCTGGAGGGCTTTCAAGGAATCACAGTGCCATCACATGCTCAAACATCTCCACAATGGCGCGAGGATCACCGTGCAGATGCCACCAGCGATCGAGGGCCACTGGGTGTCCACTGGGTAAGAGGGTCGGGGGCTGGACCTAGGCATGAGGGGAGTGGGGTTGGGCCAGAGAGCACATGATCTTGGAAGGCCTTCCTTGGGGCTTCTCAGATGCCTGGAGACTGTACCCTATCTGCAATGGCACAGGTGTTATCTAAGTTCTAAACCAAACAACACTTTGAAACTCCACTGGGTAAAGAACCAGAGAGCTCAGGACGGTAGAAATGTTAGCCCAAGCAGAGGTGATGCTTACCCCTGTTAACCACAGCCTGTGAGTGAATGGGTCCTTGTTTACTGAACTCTCCTGTCTGAAAAGAAACCATTAGCAAGTGAAATTAGGACTCTGTGTTTCACCAACCCTGAAACATGACTTGCAAGCTTCTGAGGGTCTAAATATTCTAGCCATATTCTGGTAACTTAATATATGGCTTCAGGGTCCTAAGAGTACGTGAAAAGGTACTCAAGCTACCTCTACTAGCCAGGGCGTAGTCCTTGGACTCTTTTCCAGGCTACAGAGCTGAGATTTATCCCAGTTTGAGCTCTGGCTTATCTTCCATGAGAGCTTTTTAAAAATAGCCTAGAGGCAGACCTGCAGTGTTTCCCCTACCCATTAAATTGTTGAGAATTAACAAGGCTCCCTCTGGGATCTGATCACTTCTCCCTTGCAGCCTCCAGGTACCTTGGGGAGGGATCAAAGCATACAGAAAAGAGAAAAAAAGGAATTTTTATAAGATGATGAAGACCCAGAGGTGTTTTTTTTCCCCCTAAAGAGGGGGTTTCTTAAAATAACTGCATGATAGATATTTGCACAATCTTAATGTGATGTACTTTTAAAGAATTTATCAGTTTATTCAAACACCTATTTATTGAGTGTACAAATACTTACGGTGTGCCCAGCACTATTCCAGATTCTGTGTATCTAGCAGGGAACAAAATGACACGGTCCCCGTCTTCAGGAATTTTACAAATAAACATATAAAGAAGTACTATGAAGAGGGAAAAAAACAACAGGTGCTTAAGGAGAATAGCAGGAGCCTTATTTTAGGACACGGGTGGGGTCAAGAAAGGACACTTGAGCTGGGATGTCCTTAGCCTGCAAAGACCCAGGGAAGAGCTTTCCATTGGGAAGAACTAGCAAAGACTGAGTTGGAGAAGCAACTGGCCCAGAGTCCTTGTAGCAGGGGAGTTAGAAACTCAGGTGGAGGGACCTGGGGTGGGGGAAGCCGCTCCAGGGCAGGTCTGGCCAGACAAGGGTTAGAAATGGACGGTCATTGAAGAGTTCACAGCAAGGACCATCCATGCTTAAGACACGATGCGGCATTCACACGAGGTGCTCTGGGTGGTAGGAAAAGTGAGAGGAGGATGACCAATCAAAAGATGTTTGCAACCGGTGCATCTAGAGGGGTCGAGGCCTAGGGGAGAGGGTGGTGGGCCTGGTGGATCCAGCTGAGCCCTGAGACCAGGCAGTACACCTTTACGGCCCTTATATACAGACCGCGATTAAGGCTCATTCCAGACAGGGCCTCCTTAGCAGGGGGGAGGACGTTTGCAGCTCCTCTCGGGCCTTGTCTGTAGAGTACTGGGCTCAGGGTTCCACTGAGTGCCTTCTGAGCACGTGCCCTCCCTGGACTTCGACTGACAGCCTTTCCCAGACGCCGGTGCCCGCTTGGAGTGATGTTTACCTTTCACCAGTGTGTTAACCGAGAAAGGGAAGTGTTTAGCAATTTTGAGAATAATGGGTCTTGGGGCTTTCAGCTTCACTTTGATTTCACCATGCGGAGTCTGCTTAAACCATAATTATTGTAAATAATACATAGTAAATACTGTATATATATATAAGATACAATATACATATCCTATATTATCTGAGTTCTGATATTATATCGTTACATAATAGGTATATATCATAGACTCGAGCAGAGTTATAAGGCCAAACCTGGTGGGTGTAAGTCATGATGTAACTGAGATTCTGATCTAGTGGAGAGTTCCAGAGGTCCAATTCTGTGGCGGATAAGTTGAAGAAGCCCTCCAGTGTTTCCCTGGTGTGGGCTCAGCTGCAGAGATAGGAACGGGCCACAGGCAGGGCAGGGATCGGTTCCTGCCAACCAGGTGTGCCCTGTAGACCTAGTCCAAGTATTTCTGGCCAACAAATCTAGCATTGATCTAAGGCCACGGCAAAAAAACACTTTGTCATTGCCTTTTTGTCAGCACAAACAAAAGGAATCCTTACTTCTGTTCTGTTAACTTTGCTTTCACTAATGGACCCTTTTCCCCAGTAGAGGGAAAATTTAATTTTCACAAGATGGGAGGGTGAATTTCCGCTTGCCCCTAAGTGACTTCTCCCCAGACAAGATTCCATTTCAGAACGACAGACATCCAGCACCTGCCTACTCTAGACAAGGGCTATTAAACAGAAGTGTTCGGGGAATCAGCTCTTTCTGAGCTAGCCTAAGGAGACTTCCTTCAGAAGCCAGCACTACTCTCTTCCCTCTTCCCACGGGGAAGACACTTCTCTGAAGTCAGGCCCCCAGGTGGAAGTGAGATGGCAGGTTTGGGCTCCGGAGGCTTGCTACAGTGAATAAAGACTGTGGTGTAGAGCGATTCAGACCACGGCCTGGAGCGATTCAGACTGCCTGGATTCATGGTCTGGGTTTTTTCCTGGCTGGTTATGTGGCCAGGGGGCACTGTCCCTAATCTCTCAGGCCTTGGCTTCTACCGCAGAAACAGTACCTACTTTACTCCTAGCTTGTTGTGAGGATTCAATACATTGGTATCTAGGAAGGCACAGAACAGGTGTCTGGCCCAGAGAAAACATTTATTATTATCATGATTTCTTGACACTGTCGCGACTCTGTTCCTCAGTGCCTTTGGGCTTGAAAACGTCCTCCTTCCCCCTTCCCCTTTTCTCCTGCAGCTGTGAAGTGAGGTCGGGCCCAGAGTTCATCACAAGGTCCTACAGATTCTACCACAATAACACCTTCAAGGCCTACCAGTTCTATTATGGAGGCAACCGGTGCACCAGCCCCACCTACACGCTCGTCATCCGGGGCAAGGTCCGCCTGCGCCAGGCCTCCTGGATCATCCGCGGGGGCACCGAGGCTGACTACCAGCTACACAACGTGCAGGTTGTCTGCCACACGGAGGCTGTCGCTGAGAGGCTCAGCGAGCTGGTGAACCGCACGTGCCCAGGCTTCGTGCCCGCCGGGGGCCCCTGGGTGCAGGACGTGCCCTATGACCTGTGGCGGGAGGAGAACGGCTGCGAGTGCACCAAGGCCATGAACTTCGCCATGCACGAGCTGCAGCTCATCCGGGTGGAGAAGCAGTACCTGCAGCACAACCTGGACCGCCTGGTGGAGGAGCTCTTCCTCGGGGACATCCACACGGACGCCTCGCAGAGAATGTTCTACCGGCCGTCCAGTTACCAGCCCCCCCTGCAGAATGCCAAGGTACCCTGCAGCTGACCGCCCTCAGGGCCTGCGGGCTCGTCTTCATGAAGTAAGATGAGCCACCCACAGGGAGGTATGGCCGTGGGGGCCAAAGGGACCTCTGAGAGGAAGCACCGTGCGTCATGGGGGAGATTGTGGAGGGCTGCCCGGGGAGGGACACGCGGTAGAGTGAGGACCCCCGGCTGGGCCACCAGCTTGCTCTGCAGTGAGGGGCTGTGGTTTTCTTCATGGCGTGGGTAATGGCAGTGGGCTTGTTGGTGTGCTAGGGGCCCTGCAGTAGTGGTTCTAGAATATTCCTAAGGCTCTTCTCAGCTCTAACACCCCAGGAACATCTGCTTTGGTTCTGACAGGAAAGCATTCCAGGCAATTCAGGGATGTTAGAACCTCACTGGGAGAGATGCCACAACAGGAGTGAGCCAAGCCCTGGAGGAGGGGGACAGGCACCTGAGGGGACAGTGACAGTGCTGGTGTAGGCTGCCCAGCTTATATTCTCCCACCCACCCTACTGCTTTCAGTCACTCTCAGCGACTCCCTGAGGCAGATACGGCCGCCCTTTTAGGCAGAAGGGAGAGGCAGCGGAGATTCCAGGGGTTGTCACCCAGGTAGTGAGGTTCCGCATTGGAACTTGAACCCAGACCGCCTTCGCCAGACCCCACGTTCTGGCCATTCCACTAAGCAAAATGGAAAGTCACTGTGATCACGGAGGAGGACGGAGGGGGGCAGGAAACAATCAAGACCTTATAATGTTCTTTTCTCGAATGATAGTCCAGTAATTATACTTGGAATTCACAAAGCATTTCCTTTCCATGGGCTCAGGATCCGTGTCATCCTGTAACGGGATCCTCCACTGCAGAAATTGGGGAAGCTTGAGGCAGGGCGGGGCGTGCGGGGAAGGAGGGGGTCAAGGGAGGTTTCTTCAGTGGTCACCCCCCCCCCACGCCCCCTTTCCTGCTGCCACCATCGGATTGGCTTCTGTAGAATCCTCTCTGCAACAATGACTCTCTAAGTGAGGGGCCCCATTTGACTTTTGTTTGATAGTTTATTCATTTTTTTAATCTTTTTTTTTTCCTTAGTCCTTTGAGCTTATTTATGACTGGTAGAGATAGCCCAGAGTACTTCCCCTGCCAGAGACCACTCGGTGTTATCTTCTGTTTATCTGTGTTATTGTGAGCTCCTGCAAAGAAAGTCGCCTTTATTATAATTGTGGGAAATCTGCTGAGGAAGCCCAGTTGGCTGAGGCTCCTTCCTCTAGATGCACCTCACCAGGGACAGTCCCCATGTGTGAGGTGAAGCCAGGCTGGGGGCCCTGGTCCCCAGACCCAGCCCTCCCTGGGCTCACAGCACGACTCCGGGGCGCCAAACAGGAGTCAGGACCCCTGTATCCTGCTGTGAGGTTCCAGAGGCTCTGAGGAGGAAGAGGGGAGTTAGAATGCTAAGGCGGAGGGTGGCCTTTCTTGCCCCCCTCCATCCCCGTGGCTGCCCGGCACTCCCCAGGCCTCCCCAGGAGGGGTGAAGAACAGAGGAGCTGAAGTTGCGCCCACTCCACAGATCTTGCAGAGGCATGGAGGACACTGAGCCATAGATGGCCCCCAGGCCAGGGCGCCATTTGTTGGGGGAGGGGCAGATAGGACTCCTGGGCTCCCCGTGCATCGTGGGACCCTTCCAGATGGAAGGATCACAGAGTCAGTGCTGAACACCGCAGCTGAACAGCACTTCTCTTGAAATCTCTGGTGTGAGACAGCAGGAGGGTAAAGGAGCTTTTCGTCTGAGCATTTGGCTTCCTCTGAGTACAGTCTAGCCAACTTCTAAATTATCTCTGGTAATGGGAGGGAGGTAAGAATGTCATGAAATAAAAACGGCCCACAGATAATCCAGAAACCTTCTCTTGGCCAAGAGCACCAGCCCGGTCCCACCCTGAACCTTTGGGAAGATCTGCTAAGCACACAGTCCTTTCCACACCTGCTCGCCTTCCAGTGGGGACACTAATAGGCACCCAAGGGCCAAGAGGCAGAAGCAGCGAGGCAGGGAACTGAGTAAGGAGGAGGCAGGTGCCATCCCAGAGCTGCCTGGGCAGAGTCCGGCCGCTCTCCCGTCCACAGCTGACCTTGGACTGCTCCTTGGCGCACATTCAAGTTCACCTTCCTTTTCCTCAACTGCAGACACCCACCGAGGCTCTTTCTGTAGGACTGAAAAGAAGAAAGCATTAAGCCTAACACCTTTGTTTTCTTATACCCATTCTCTGATTCTGATCTTCTGGTGGCTGCCCTTTCAGGAGGCCCGATAGGTAAAATCAATATTCCCAAGACTGGCAGCCCTGGAAGATTCTCTCCCATTCCCTCCCCAGGCCCGTAGGAGGCATTTCTCCTGCTGTCAGTCGACTCCCTGAACAGAGACTGTCTGTTGGGAGAGCAAAGGCACACACTTGTGGTTCCTGGAGGAAAAATGTCTCGACTGAGAGTTATTACCATTGGCATGAGGACTACGGATGATAGTTGTAAGGCTGCGCTTAGAATTTTTTTATAAACAAAAACGTGGGAGACATGCTCCCCCCCCCCTCCACTGTCTGGATAAACTGGTGAGAATGTGGACTTTGGAGGTGGGCGCCAGTCCTGGAGTCCACTTCTCCTGTGGCCCTCAGCTGTGGGGTGCTGCTGGTGTCTTCAGACCTTTGGGAGCTTTGATTTTTCTTCCATAAAATGGTAAGAGGAGGAATCCACTGGATTAGTGTGCAGAATGCTGCCTGCCATCTGGAAAGACCCTTCACTGAAGTTCTCATGTCTCCATTCCCAGAGTAGGCAGCGCCTCTGGGCAGGTGTCTCCTGGAGGGATGACAATGACAACATCGACTGGGCGCCTCCACGTGTTTAATAGTGCCTCACCTTGCAGCATCTCCTCCCATTTTCTCCTTCCTCCCCTACTGAAGCTATTGTGAAGACATTGACCCAGATACTTAAATACTTAAGAGGCAGACCCTCTAAACCCAAGGCCCTGGTTTATGAAATTTTAAGGGTGGAAAGAACTTGGGCATAGTGTTGCATACAAAACAAAAAAAGGAGGAGGAGGAGGAAGGGGAAGAGGAAGAGGAAAAAGATGATCTAGCATAACACGAACAGTATGATACCATTGTGTGAAACTAATCATGAAAGAAGAATAAGGTAAACTTATAAAGGAGGCAGGATTTCTACAAGGGTACGTGAGAAACATGACAGTTGCCCCTGAGGAAGGGAACAGCTGGGGGACAGTTGGACCACAACTCATCACTGTATGCCTTTTTTTGTACCTTTTGCGCTTTGTGCCATGATCTTGTATTATCCAAACAGAGTCACCATGCAAAATGAAAATAGATTTCGGAAGCTAGGGCCCTGAGGCTCAGTGGAGTGCCGGGGCCACCCCCGGAGCTGGTGCAAGGGCTGGGGGGAGGACCCAGGCAGGCATCCAGGGCCGGTGTGCGCCACCCTCTGCTTCCATAGCCAGCCCGCGTGGCCACGGGCGTCCTTCGAAGGTCAGTGAGGTCTGCGTGGCTTTGGGAGCTGAAAGGGCCCGTTCTTCTCTTATTGTCCCTGGCGTTGGACCTCTTGGCCGGCAGCATGCTGCTGAGTCCTCAGGAAGTTTTTAGATCCTTCCCCAGAACAGCTCTGAGAAGGAAGAAGCAGACTTCACCATTGGTGCCTTTCCGGAGCCCCAGGTGCTCCCTGCCCACCTGCTGGCCAGTGGCAGGTCACCCCCCCCCACTGGGAACTGGGAATGGGAAGGAGGAGGGCTGGGAGTGCATCCGGAGAGACCACACGCCACCCCCCCTTCTTTGAACTCTTTGCCTCCCCTAATTGCCGGTCCATAGAGACCTGGCTGAAAATTAGTTTAAATGCTAAATTGAGTTTGAAACCACTCGTCTCAGCCCCTCTGGAAACGGGACACCGTGTAAAAATAGAAACTTTAAATCAACTTGTTTTTCTAAGCTTTATACAGCTTTGCTGTAAGGCTCAGAGTCCTTTGGCAAATGTATCGCATTTGAAAAGAATCAGGTGCACTGGGAGGATTCTTTCAGGATGAAATTGGCCACTCTTCACCACAAAAAAAAAAAAAAAAAATCAAGACCACATAAAATAACCCTGCAAGAAGATGCTTTCCCTCAACTGAGTTTACCATCAGGGCAGCTGTCCACTCTGCCTAGATTTTTATGCAGTTGAAGGGTGAGCGAGCCGAATTCTTTCAGTGGTGGAATCAAATAGTAATTAAAAGCAAATGATCACTGGGGTTGGTGGAAATGCCAAGAGCCTCAGGATCAGACTTGTAAGCAAACGGGCTTGGTCTTTCTCCAAAATCCTGCACTGATTTAGCCACAGAGTCGTAAATCGAAGGGGTTGTCTAGAACCAGACAGCTTTCCCCAAGCCGTGCGTCTCGACTATTCTGCCCCAGCGCGTCCAGGGCACATCTGAGGAAGACAGGTACGGAAGCGTTTTCAAGAGTAGCTGAGCACTGAAAGTGAAGAAGGTGATGGAATTCTGTAGAAACCTCTAGACTGCAAACAAGCAGTTTGTTTTTGAGGGAGCTGGCCCTTCTGAGCCTTTTCGGAGTCTGTGGGGAATACAGATGAACGGTGAGACTTTCCCTGTGACATCCGAGGCCCCGAGGACCAGGAGGCCACAGGCAATGCACGGAAAGGAGAGGGGTTCGTGGAGGTGACAGGGAATAGAAGAGGTGGGAGAGGACCAGGGAGTTCAGGGAGCCGTGACCTAATCAAAAGCCCGTCTTACATCAAGGTTGAATCCTAAAGAAAAGCGGGGCCCTGCTCCCCAGGGCTGAGTGTTTACTAGAGAGTGGCAATACATTGTTCGAGAAGACGAAGACGAGCTCACGATGGGGATTGGGTGACAGAGTCTTGACTTAGAAAGGATCACCTGTGTGGACCTTTGGTTTGAGCCAAAGTCTGAAGTGTCGTGCCCCATTGCCGGGCCCCACAGAGGCTGGCGTCCACCTTTCTCGCAGAAACAGTTCATTCCATTTTTTGACTCCAGAGTATTTCAGCACATTAAACAGACATGTGAGGCTGCTTTATTTGAGGAGTTAGCTGACCAGGAAATACTTGTTGTCAGGGACAGGATACATAGTAAACAGTTCATCCCTTAAAAGGCAAGAGAGGGGCACCTGGGTGGCTCAGTTGGTTAAGCGACTGCCTTCGGCTCAGGTCATGATCCCGGAGACCTGGGATCGAGCCCCACATCAGGCTCTCTACTCGGCAGGAAGCCTGCTTCTCCCTTTCTCACTCCCCCTGCTTGTGTTCCCTCTCTGGTTGTGTTGCTCTCTGTCAAATAAATTAAAAAAAAAAATCTTAAAAAAAAAAAAAAAAGGCAAGAGAGCCCAGAGGACCGAGTGAGAGCCTGGACGTACCGGAAGTCAACCTGTTCAGAAAGTCTGAAGTAGGTCCATTAGTGTGCAGGGGTGCTGGCTCAGCATGGAGGAGGGGAAGAGCGCATGACCTGGGGGGGGCGCCCTCTGGGTTTATAGTAGATTTAATGTCATTATTAAAATGAATCCACTTTATTGAAATGAGTTTGAATGGACAAGAGTGGAGGACACAGTCAAGTGAAAACATCAATCAGAGACTTTCTTCCAAAAGCATTCTTGAAGTCCTTTGTTTTAAAGAAGTGGCTTCTCACGGCCCTTTCTCTCCGGCTGTTGAGTCCATACATAGTCTGTGTGTATAGGCCAGGAGGAAGCAAACTTAATCTTTGATGTGATTTACTAACGTACTCTAAACTGGAAAGGCCTTAGTGCGCTAACTTCTTAGCTTCTAAACTTCTTAGAAAACCTCTTTCTAGAAAGTGAGGGGTTACTCCCAGCAGTGCTCCACCCCTCAGTGCCCCTTCTTAACTCCAGGAAACTGTTGGGTTGACTCTTGTGTCACTGAGCGGTCAGGAGACAGATGTGAAGCCCGAGATGTCGACAGCTCGCCCTTCTTGTGTCCTTCCATCATCCTTTCATCCCGGCCCCTCATGGCTACTACCGCCACCTCCACTGTTGGAGAGACACAACAGCTGTGACCGTGGCTATTCCACTTCCTCCTGAAAGTGGAGTCATCGTGACCCAGTGAGGTGGTCAAAATGAGCCCAAGTTCACGAATACCTGCAACCCCTGATCTGAAAAGCATCCCAAACAGGCCCTTCCAGGAGACCGTCCGCTTTCATCATTTGCGATGACCGCTGACCTACCTCTTTGCATTGTTCAACAGCCAGTGACAGTGTTCTAGCAATCCATACCTTCCACCTTCCCCCAAACACCATGGGAGAATACTCTGGTCTTGACCTCCAAGAGCTTGGTGAAATTCTTCTCCAGTGAAATGGAGAGGCCCCGGGAAGGCTGTATGCATGGGAATACCTACAGCAGGAATGGAATCAAATGCTTGGAGAATTGCTTCAGTCATTGGCAGGTCTCTTCCTGAGAAACATGAATGTGTTTTTGATCCCATGGAAGAAAACTCTATGAAAGGAAGTTTCCGTCATCTGTTCCCATTTCTCCTCCTCCTCGGGCAAAATTTTTAGCCCAAGAAATGTTTTATTCATTCTGCTTCTCTAGTTGATCTGTTCACGGCAAAATGATATCAAGTAATTTCTTCCATTCTGGGAACACGCTGGAAACAAGTGGATACTGTCAGCAAATGTTGTTGATGAACCACTTCTCCAGAAATAAATGTTGGCAGGGAACGGGAGAAAGCCTGGAGAATCCGTCATCGGCCAGAGATGACCTTTTCTAGGGACCAGAATCCTTGATAGGGAGACATCTGTTCTCAGCCGAAGGGGCAGCCTGGGGCCTAGGGATAGCACTCAGCAAGCCCCAAGATCAAATTATGTTTCAGACTCTACTTCTGGCTTGTAAAGTCATCTGAGCCATCTTATTCTATCTGTGCCGTGGTGGCCTCATCTGTAAAGTGTATCCATGGTCTCTCCGAGAGGTTGTAAAGCTAAGGGGATGGTGTATTTGAACTTCCTCAGACTCTCATGTGCTGGCCGTGTGAGCTGCACATAGTGGACGTGTTGCCAGGTGCTGGGCAGGAGTCAGGATGCAGAGTGGGCAAAACCCCACTCTTGGCCTAGAACATTGCGCACTTATGAAGTTGAAGGTTGATTTTCATTTTTCGAATAAGTTTGTCTCCTTTTAGGAAGTTAATTACATGGAGATCTTTCTTTCTTCCCCCCTCCTTCAGAATTAAAGCTTTTTATGGTTGTTGTAAAAATTAGCAACAAGGAAACACATTCTGGTCCCTCTGTGTTAACCTTCAGATCTTCTGTGTCCAGAAACCCTAACTTTAAAGTAGCCCTTTCTAATATTCCAGAGGAGGGAGTGAGGTAGAAGCCCAGTGGGAGAGCCTACCAAAGGATAGCTTCTCGGAGGAGAATCACGGATCAGAGCATATGCCAAAAAAGAGAGGAATTCCATAACGCAGATGTTATTTCAGAGTACATACACATCACTCTTCATGTTGAAAAACTCTTCCCATTTATTCTTTTTGAAAAGCTACTGATTATTTTTTTTTTAAGATTTTGTGTGAGAAAGAGAGAGACCACAAGCAGGGGAGTGGCAGACAGAGGGAGAAGCAGACTCCCTGCCGAGCCGGGAGCCTGATGAGGGGCTTCATCTCAGGGCCCCGATCAGGACTCGAGCTGAAGGCAGACACTTAACCACCCAGGTGTCCTGAAAAGCTGCTATTTAAGAAAAACACCCAGAAAAAGAGAAACTTTAGAGGCAGTATATATAGGCCTCCATTTCTGCTTCCGTGTCATTGTTCCTATAGGTCTTTCGAGTTTTAGTCAAGCCAAGGATGGTGGGAATTAAGAACACAAATTAGATTTTTAAAATATCTGTCCATACAACAGAGAGGTTACCCTCCTCATCTAACCGTGGCTAAAACTGTCCACTTGGTGACATTATCCATAGAAAGGCCAAAAATCTCACCCATGTTATGACATCTCAGTTTCTTAATGGCTGCTCAAGAGTTGCTATGACAGGTTACTAGTCAGTTCAACAGTAACAAGAAGAACAACCCTATTAAAAAAATGAGCAAAGGACTTGAATAGACATGTCTGAAGAGAAGATCTACACGGAGCCCATAAGCACATGAAAAGATCACTAATCATTAGGGAAATGCAAATCAAAACTACAGTTTGATACCTCACCATACCCATTAGATTGGCTATTATCAGAAAGAGAAAAAAATAATTGTTGGAAAGGATGTGGAGAAATGGGAACCCTTGTGCACGGGGGGTGGGAATGTAAAATGGTGCAGCTCCTTGGAAAACAATATGGTGGTGGGCCCTTCCAAAAGTTACACATAAAATTATGGTCTGACCCAGAAATTTCACTTCTGAGTGTATGCCCAAAAAGATTGAAAGTGGGGTCTTAAATAGATGGTACACACCTGTGCTCATCACATCGTTATTCACGGTAGCCAAAAAAAATGGAATGTTCATTAGCGGATGGATGGATTAACAAAATGTGCATGACTACATTGAAATCTGATTCAGCCTTAAAGTGAAAGGAAAGTCTGACACATGCTACAACACGGATGAACCCTGAGGACATTACGCCAAGTGAACTAAGCCAGTCACAAAAAGGACAGATTCTGTTGTGCTTTCACATCTACAAGCTACCTAGGGTAGACAAATCCATAGAGATGGAAAATAGAATGTTGGTTGCCAAGGGCTAGGATTGAAAGAATGGGAGTTGGTGTCTATTGGGTACAGAGTTTCAATTTGGGAAGATGAGAAAGTTCTAGAAATGGACGATGGTGATGGTTGTACAACAGTGTGAATGTGCTTAGCACCACTTAATATATGCACTGGAAAATGGCTAAGATGATAAGCTTTATGTCACGCATATTTTACCACAATAAAAAAAATAGGAATTTGGCAAGACCAATAGCTAAGGGCCAGGCTCATCCCTAAATCCTCACAGACCCAGGGGGTGGTCGGCAAGCTTCCCTTGCTTGTGGCTTGCTTTTCTCTACTGATGAACAGTCCCCATCTTCAAGGTCAGGCCTCTGTGCTGTTGTTCTTAGAAGTGCCACGTGAACCCCACACTACCACGGCACTGCAACTTTCCTAAAGAGCCTGGGCCCCAGGGCTGTGCCCACTTCCTGTCCCGAGCCTGTTCCCATTCTGCTGGAAGAGCACTTGGTTCCTGATGTTATGCTGGGGCAGCAGCTCTTGTGGGAAGACTCCTATTCTCCCACTCCCTCTACCCCGTCCAAGAAGCTTCTGGGAGGTTCCCGAATTAATATTGGTATTTGAGGAAACAAATCTTGTCAGGAAATGAGACTATCTTAGAACGGCCAGAAATAACGTGGCCACAAGTGATGTTTTTAAATCCCCAAACGACTGGGGAACCTGGGTGGCTCAGTCATTAAGCATCTGCCTTCTGCTCAGGTCACCATCCCAGGGTCCCAGGATCCTGCATCAGACTCCCTGCTCTGCGGGAAGCTTGCTTCTCCCTCTTCCACTCCCCCTGCTTGTGTTCCCTCTCTTGCTGTCCCTCTCCCTGTCAAATAAATAAGATCTTTTAAAAAATAATCTATCCCCAAACTACAGATAGGAGACCCATTTGTGGGGAAGGGCACGAAAGAGAGCCTTCCTCTCACTCTGTGGCCGCCCTCTTGATCTTATCATCTACAAGCCCTGGACGGCGTTAGCAAAGGAAGCCTCCTCTCCCCTAACTTACGACTCTAGGCCCATCTGGTGAGCACAGCAACAAGATAGCAAGCGTTGAGTTCTTCTTGAAGGAGACCGCAGAGACGTGGCGGCTGAGAGCCCCCTCCCGCTCTGAGATCTCCAGGCACCTCACCAGACAACCACAGTGGCACCCTGACTCATTGCTAGACAAGAAAAGGCCTGGAAATCTGGATTTCTGACTCTAGGAGGCATGGGGATGCTCTCCTGGGCATTCCCGTCAGTGCCCGTTGTCAGGCCTGAGACCACGCCAGTGAGCGGCTGGACCCCACGGATCCCATGGCTGGGGCAGCCCAAGGCCAGTGTCCACGGGCTGTTGCCCATAACAGTGGGCTGCAGTGGTGACCCTCCCGCCACGACACTGATCAGCTTCAGCATAGCCGGTGTGGGCGGCAGTGTCCCGGAGATGTGACCCCCCACGTCCAGGGGCAGGCAGCCCACAGCACACAGGTGTCCCGTGGCTCTGAGCAGACAGCTGTCCTACCTTCGGGACTGTGGCATTCGGAGAGGAGCCCTGAGCCCGCTGGGCACATACTGTTTACGGGGCTCCCAGGGTCCGGCCACGTCTGCTCCTCAGGACGGTTTCTCGGTCACCACTGTGGTCAGACAGTGGGAGTGTTCTAAAGCAGACGCTCAGGGAGGCCGCCCCTGAAAGGCAGAACTGCAACTATCCTGTGCTAGTTAAAAGGCTTAAAGCTATAAGGCAGGAAGCAAATGAAAAGCCCATAAACCGTCAGACCTCCAGGCCGGGTCTCGAGGTGAACCGGCTGCCTTCCTGGAGGCCTCGGCCACTGCCCTCTTCCCGGCCGCCTCCTTCGTGCCCTCCTCTGAAACGACCCCCGCTTTACCACGCAGCTCCCTTTGTCATCCTGGCAATCGGAAGCCTGGCCTTTTGTGTGTGTGTGTGTGTGTGTGTGTGTGTGTGCGTGTGTGTCTCGTAATTGTTTTTAGAAGTGAAAAAAGAATCTGATTGTAAAAGACGCATACCATTTCCACCTTAGCCATTTGAGGTGTCCAGGTCAGTGGCATTAAGAACGTTCACATGGTTGTGTGACCATCTCCCCCACCCATCCACAGGACTTTTTCATCGTCCTGACCTGAAGCTGTGTCCCCTTCAGACACGAGCTCCCCATCTCCCCTCCCCCAGCCCCTGGCCACCGTGATTCTACTTTCTGTCTCTAAATTGGATCACTCTGGATCCCTTATAGAAGTGACATTGGAATCGTAGGGTATTCGTCCTTTGGTGTCTGGCTTATTTCACTCTGCATCCTGTTGTCAGGGTTCATCTGTGTTACAACCTTGGACAGAATTTCGTTCCTTCTTCCAGACTGAATAATCCTCCATTGTATGTGTGGACCACATCTTGCTTCTTCATTCACCCACAGACGTGTACAGGGTTGTTTTCATCATTTGGCCCCATGAATACACTGCTAGGAACAGGGATGGTTCGCTGTGTCTTCAAAACTCCGATGTCCTCTGGACATAAACCAGAGGAGGAGTTGCTGCATCACCTGGGAATTCTTTTCCTCGGCCACTATGCCATTTTACCTTCCCAGCAGCAGGTGCACACGGTTCCAGTCCCCACCCCCCATCCACACCGTCCTTGTCCACACTGTTCTTTTCAGATTTTGTTCCTAGTACCCATCCCAGTGGGTATGAGGTGACCCTATAGCCTTGCGGAAGTCAAGTGTCCGGGATGTGCGATGGGATTCTCAAGAGAGTGCACATCATAGCTGACTAGAGAAGTCCCTGATGTCAGCCAGACACACGTGCATCTGTGAGCCCACACTTGCATGCGTGCACACACACACACCAGCACCACTCTCCCTTCCGTACCCGAGGGCTTAGCTCCCGGTGCCTCTTGGGTCCCCAGGTGGTAAGTGACAGGGCCCCGCCTGGTTCCACTGATGGGCCTCCTTTGAAGGCAGCACGTGTGCACTGCCCTGTCATGAGGACCAAAGTCTCTTCATGTGTGTTTCTCGTCCCCAGAACCACGATCACGCCTGCATCGCCTGCCGCATCATCCACAGGTCGGATGAGCACCGCCCGCCCCTCCTGCCCCCCAAGGCCGACCTGACCGTCGGCCTGCATGGCGAGTGGGTGAGCCAGCGCTGCGAGGTGCGGCCCGAGGTCCTCTTCCTCACGCGCCACTTTATCTTCCACGACAACAACAACACCTGGGAAGGGCATTACTACCACTACTCCGACCCCGTCTGCAAGCACCCCACCTTCACCATCTACGCCAAGGGACGCTACAGCCGGGGCGTGCACTCCTCCAGGGTCATGGGAGGAACGGAGTTTGTGTTCAAAGGTAGGGCTCCTGCCACGGCCGCAGTCACAGCGGGTGAGGACCTGAGCGGTTTGAGGACCCTTGTGTCCAAGCAGAGCCTGAGGGAAAGTGCTCCCCCCATCCCAGGAGACATGTTGGGGGAGAAATTAGGGAGTCTTTTCTGCTTCAAGGTCATCATTCATATCAGCGTCTGGGGTTCCCCTCTGTTCAGAATGGGGCCAGCAGGGGGTGACTCAGCCCATGGGCCACAGTGAGGAAGGGCCCACCCTGCCATGCACCGTGTCAGATGTGGCCAGGGAGTATGTGATTAGGAATGAAACCTCATGTCTGCACATTTCCTTTTTTTTCTTTTTTAATTAGAGAGGGCACAAGCAGGGGGAGAGGGAGGGAGACTCAGACTCCCCTGCTGAGCAGGGAGCCCAAAGCGGGGCTCGATCCAAGGACCCTGGGATCAGGACCTGAACCGAAGGCAGATGCTTAATGGACTGAGCCACCCAGGTGCCCCTACATGTTTCCTTTTTTGTGCACCACTCAGGGTGATTTTGAACTACCGCTGTGATAACATCACACTTGCCGCATTCAGTGTCTGGAGTGGGCAATACAGAGTAAGTGTTAGTTCTGCCTCAGGGGCTCAGGCTTGTCCTCTCTAGTGCTGAGTCTGTCGTGCACTTCAAAGTTGTCCTGTGCTGTAGGTGGGAAGTTTGGGATTTGTAATGATTACTTAAGCAAGGAACATAAGGGGTGAAATTCACCAGGCTCTTATCAGCAAGGGAGCTCTTGCAGCCTCTCTTTCTAGAATTTCTTTTTACACTTAGATATCTTTTCAAGATGGTGTCAGTCATGTCACAGACAAGTAACAGAGAGGTGGCCCCTTCTCAGATAGCATTCCATGGTTCAGTCTATGTAATATGAAGTATTTCTGCTAACCCAGATAAGACCTAGGGCATCTTAATCTCCCCCACTTAGGAAAGAAGGTTTTCTCTAGAAAGGATGGACCTTTGTTAAATGTAGCCAAGTGAACAGCCCTCTTCGTCTGGCTCCACCCCGAAGCTGCTGTGGTCCCCCGGATTCCTTCAGAAACAGCCCCCTCTAAGTGCTGGGATTTCTGTTTAATACATTCACTTGTATTTTTCTTGCTTGCAGCCTAATTCATTTTAGATGCCTGATCTATGGGCCAGTATGAATTAGCAAGACTCCTGGCTAGGATAGGCCTTCAACACCAAGACCATTAAAAAACCTCAAAACCCATTTCATGAAAACAATTCCAGTTTGTGTTGAATGTTGTGTCAATCCCAAAGAGTCAGTATCGCCAAAGGCAAGTCCTCGGAGACACTCTGTGGGACAGTTTGAGGTCCCGGTAACAGCTGCAGTCTGGTGTGATGGCCATTCACGTCCACACGCTGAGCTCTCCCCAGTGGGGTGGGTGGGGGGCTGCTTTTTAAGGCTGTGACCGGTGGGTGGATGTGGGGGGTTGGGTTTAGAGCTGGCGTGCTCTTCCTGCACCACACCCCACTCCCCGCTTGGCGTCACCGACCTGTCTTCTCTCCTTCGCAGTGAACCACATGAAGGTCACCCCCATGGACGCGGCCACCGCCTCGCTCCTCAACGTCTTCAACGGAAACGAGTGTGGGGCCGAGGGCTCCTGGCAGGTGGGCATCCAGCAGGACGTGACACACACCAACGGCTGCGTGGCGCTGGGGATCAAACTACCTCACACCGAATACGAGATCTTCAAAATGGAGCAGGATGCCCGTGGTCGTTATCTGCTGTTCAACGGCCAGAGGCCCAGCGATGGGTCCAGTCCAGACAGGCCCGAGAAGAGAGCCACCTCCTACCAGATGCCCTTAGTCCAGTGTGCGTCCTCTGTGCCCAGAGCCGAGGACTTCTCCGAGGACCCCCGGGGTCACCAGTACGGGAGCTGGGCGCCCGGGAGGAGCGCCTGTCCCCTGCTTCTCGCTGTGCTCGCCGGCTTTGTGACTCTCCCACACTGGAACGTCCTCAGATAGACATTTTTTTTAAAGCGATATTTTTCAAATCCAGGATTCCTTACAATGAATGGACAGATTTTCTTTACAAAAAAAAAGAAAAAAGAAGAAGAAGAGGAAGAAAGGGCGCTAGGTCTTGCGATGCACTTGAGTGCCCCAGCACTGTGGCTCCCTTTCTCTGTCCAGCCCCCTCCCTCCCAGCCTGAGTCCCTCTGAGCAGCGCTGTTTGAAGTTTCTGCTTTGAACTCTGGCCAGTGGGATCCCAGGCCGGGGCACCTTCTCAAGAGTAATTGCACTTTAAGACCTTAAGACCACAGAGAGTCGAGCTAGTGTGTTTGATCGAGGGGGCAGGGGGACAGCTAAGTCCTCTTCTTCTCTTCCTTGTTAATTATGATGCTGTTTCTGAGTTCACTTAGACGAATATCATGCTCCAACCTTTCCTGAAACTGTGTTACGACCTGGAATCCAGTAGAGAGTTGGGCTGGAACTGCCAGCAAGACACCTTCTGTTAATAAAGAAGAGACTGGAGTGTAGATATGTATATAGGGAAAAACACGGGGTTTAGCTTACCCTTCCTGACAGCCTTAAAGCGAAACAAAGGAGGGAATCCCGGCTTTCAGCTGTGGAGTGGAAAAGTATCTGTAATTAAAGTTTCAACGTAATTTAAACTATCGTTGTTTCAACTTGTGGGGAAAGGAGACTTGGCGAGATGCTGGTTTCTGGGTGGTCGCGGAATGGGCGATGTTAGAGGACTGCTCGGCTGCCGAGGGTGGTCGAGCAAATATCAGAAGCAGGCACCCCCAGGACCAGCCACATCCGGGACGGTGACAGTGTGTTAAATGCCACCTGAATGATATAAAAAAAAGTGCCTGTTTGTTCCAGTTTCCTCTTCATGGGACCCTTGTCCTGGCTCCTGCTGTATCTGGTTAGGGGTGAGCAGACGGAGCCTGGCGTGGCCATTTCGGCGACCTTCAAAGATGACTATTCAGAGACCACGCTTTGCTGTTCAAAGAGAGCGTGGTGGGGACCTCCTCACGGGGGCTGGAGTGTGCCTGACCCTCAGCCTTCAGGTAAAGTCTTCTTATCACCCGGTGTGCCGTCTTGACTTGTCTTCTGTCCGGCTCTTGCCTTTGGTCTGTGGCTGCACAGGGTCTTAGGGTCACCTCCCAGAGGGTCTGTGAGCTGCTTCCTCATGGGCTTTGGGAGGGGACATGAGTCATGTCTGCCCGCTACTTTGGATTGTTCCAGGTGGTGCTATCTGAACACCTAAGTGCTATCGCCAATAGAGACCGACGGGGGAAGTCGCAAGTTAGCGGAAGCCCGGACGGAACCAGAAGTGAGCGTGGAAACTGCGGTCGCGGACAAGAGTTGTACTTGTATTTCAAAGTTAATTTTATGAGAGTTATCAGGATAGCATGGAGTGCCAGAGTGCTTTATCTTTAGAATATATTTTAAGTTGGGCATACCGAGGGGGGGTTTTCAAGTGAAAATACTAACTTAATGTCTGCCAAGTTGAATAAACAAAGATGTCAATAGTACTCCCACAAAATACGTTTTACCTGTGAATCTATTTAAGTAACACTAACGGTATTTTTAAAGGATATAATAAAATTACATGAAAAACTACCTTCACTGCCAAAAAATCCCCCGTGATTTGCCATAAAAGTGATAGATTTCTCACCATTTAATTCACAGGCGCTCACCCAGACTTAGCTACTTGCACTTTTAAAAAGTACACCCCCCACAAACACACGTATATCCCAATATATAGGATTTAACATGTGTATAATGTATGTATATGTGTATATATCTTAGGGACAACATGACATTCATGGGGTTGTCATCACTTTCTGATACACCAGAAGTCATTATGGAGAATTGCCAATGTAATTTACTCACAGATTATCAACACAATTAGATATATGCCTACCGCTTGCTGTGTCACCCACAAATATCACATCTTGTCTTGGTTATGTCATCTTAACACAAATAAGGGGCAAGTAAGTTAGTGACAGCTCCACTTGTAAATGCTGATTTGGTGAAAGAAGTAAGTAAATAAAGGATGGCTCTTCTCGACTTTCCTGACCTAGAACTAGACTTCCTCTCTTACTGGGTAGCAGGCTGATGGTCAGGGTCAGAAAGTTGTTCCTTGGGCAACGTTTGTCAACTCTACGTGCACCTGGACTCAGAAAGGAGCTTCGGGGCACCTGGCTGACTCGGTTGAGCAACTGCGGAGTCCCAGGATCGAGTCCTGCATCGGGCTCCCAGTTCTGCAGGGAGTCTGCTTCTCCCTCTGAACTTCTCCCCTCTCATGCTCTCTGTCAAATAAATAAATAAAATCTTGAAAAAAAAAGAAAAAGAAAGAAGAGAAGGAAGGAAGGAGGAAGGAAGGAAGGAAGGAAGGAAGGAAGGAAAGAAGGAAGGAAAGAAGGAAGGAAAGAAGGAAGGAGCTTCCCAGAGCCTCCAGTCACCGGGTATATTTGCGAGATGTGACAAATCTGGTCATCTGTATGGATACATCAGTGACTTCTAGGTGGCGTCCATCCTGCCTTCCTGAAGAGTCCATGACAGCGTCCCAGTGTTGTGGCCACCCACTAGGGTAACTCTTAGCAGGGCCCAGCACCCAGAATCCCCACACGAGAGGTTGGGGTGTCAGGGCGTCCTCAACAGGGTTTTGCACACACCTGTAAAAATGACTGGACCTGTGGCTCCTGGTTGAATGGAAAGCTTCCAAAAGAATAGAAGAGATTCTCCATCCCACCTACTCTTTAAATAGATCTTGAAAACAAAGATGATGTTCAAAGCAGTTCACACATGGCAATATTTTATTGTAAAGGGTAGCCCTTGCTCCCGTCCCTAGGACTCATCAGGCACGTGACAGTGGAGGGCAGCAAATGACACACAGCATCTAACTGGGCATTTCTGGACCCCGTCCTCAAAGGAAAATGCAGACCATCCCAGGCGGTATTAGGAGAGCAGGTACAGTGGGTGGAATTTCATGGAGAGTGGGCTCCCTCTGATACACAGAATTTCTCTACCTGACACAGATTCTTTTGGCCTTTTCGAGACATGTAAGCTTTCATGAATCCAAACATCTTTCATGAGGATACATCTGCATCAAGAACAAATACAGTGGCTTGGATAAATTATTCTCACTGATTTCTAGATTCTTGAGAAATGCTTAAGCGTTCTTATAAGTAAGAGATCCTATGTCCTAAGAGATTAATTGAATCCTTTAAATCCCTTTGATGATCTAAGAGTTTTTGGCTTGCTGGGTAAACATTCTCTGCATGTCTGTGGGACTCCTATTTTACCACAACCCTGTTTTCCTGGGGTTTCAGTAGATACAAATGACGCTGTCATGAAAAAAAAAAAAAAAACTGATGACGCAGACACTTGACACAATCACACTGCTCTAGGGGAGACCTAACACGCTGGACAAACCCACATTTCACATTGGACAGCAGGTTGTGGGATCTGACCTGTGGCCTCCCATGGTGTCCATGGATCCATTTGGGTCTGCAATCCCTAGGCCCTCTGGAGCACCATCTGAGCAATGCCATGCCCCCTTCACTTAATCCATCTTGTAGAGCTGTTATGTTAGAATCTGGAAGCCAGAGGTTTTGTGAGCTCAGAGAGCAATGCGTTGCTGCCCCGGGCCGCCGAGCTTCATCAACCCCCAACTGCGTCCTCATCTTCTTGAGCTTTGTCCGCCGCTCAGGGGCTGTTCCACCCTCTTTATTCCTCGTGAAGCCTCTTCCTCTCCAGTGATGGGAAAGGCTGAGAAAGATCCTTAGCAGGTTGGGAATTGTACTTCCTGCAGACGTCAAGCATTCGAGGCCCAGGCTTTTTCTGCAGCAGATGACGAAACACATGTAGGACAATTGAGAGGATGTGACCTTCAGAAAATCCAGGTTATAATAAGCGAGGGACACTGTGTTAAGAAAGCTCATTTGCAGAATGTTTGCCCTGGAATCAGTTGGATACACTGAGATAGTTCTTTGAAACCGAGATCTCTCATAGATTAAAAAATCAAAATATATGTTGCGTGTTGCAGTTTTATCCTCCAACTTATTTGGGAAGTGGAGCTATATTATTTCTGAGTCCCAGCATCCCTTATGTGAAAGAAATGAGTGAATTAGCCTCATAGTGGTCTCAACTCATAGCACCTAAGTAAAGCATTAAAAGAAAAAAAAAAAATCCCCGTAAAGAGTGTGTCATTTCGAAGCAGAAGAGATTATTTTGCATTGTTTTAGAAGCCAGCAGCTTGGCAGGGGAAACTCAATAGGCAAGAAGAGAGCTCTCTTCTACTATTGCAGCCTTGCTATCCCTGAAAACAAAAGGTACCTTAGTAAGATATAAGAGCCCTTTGCTTTAAAGCCCTTTGCATCATTGAAGCTTCTGAAATGAATTCTCTTCCCAATACCAGATGGAGAGCACAGCAGTATGAGCATCATGATCCATTAAAAAGACATAGCATTTATTTCATTTTTTCAGTGTTCCAAGATTCACTGCCCATGCCCCACACCCAGTGCTCCATGTAATAGGTACTGAGGGCACTTACTGCATGGAACACTGGGTGTGGGGCATGGGCAATGAATCTTGGAACACTGAAAAAATAAAATAAATTTAAAGTTAAAAAAACAAAACAAAACAAAAACCAAAAAGACATATCATTCATTGGGTGCCTGGGTGGCTCAGTTTGTTAAGCCAGTGCCTTTGGCTCAGGTCATGATCCTGGAGTCCGGAGATCAAGTCCCGCATCAGGCTCCCAGCTCTGTGGGGAGTCTGCTTCTCCCTCTGACCGTCTCCTCTCATGCTGTCTTTCTCACTCTCTCTCTATCTTAAATAAGTAAATGAAATCTAAAAAACAACAAAAAAAGATAGCATTCATTATAGAGTTTGCTGCCACTTAAGTAGGAAGAGAAGCAATCAATATCCAATTTCAGTGGACACTTGTGTCCATTTTCAATGCTTTCTCCACCCTTTGTCAATGAGAAAAACTTTCTGTTTTTTAATTATATATATGTTTCACCAATCTACAAATCAACTCTTCTTTCCCACTAATTACGTGTTTCAGATTAAATCTGACGTGCTAGTAAAGTGTTTCCTAAAGGAAGGCTGGAGAGTAGAGCATCGGACTCCTTGGAAACTTGGACCGGCTCTAGAGGAGACCAAAAATCATCACTAATTTCAGGTTCTGGGTGATAAAGGTGAAGCTCCCTGAGGTTGGGCATTAAGGAGTTGCTATGGGAGCTGTTCTTTTCATGCCCCGGAATCCCAGCCTGACTTTCTCAAGCACAGCAGCCGTTTCTCGAATGCGCACTGTCTATGGCATCATAACATGTTCTTTACGTACATTATCTTGTTTCATTTTCACTACAACCTAGTACCTCACCGTTTTGAATTCTTGCAGGAAATCTGGTTAGGGTTTGCAGTGTGCTTGTCCTTATGCCCCACAAACAAGCCGGTTTTTCTTTAGGGACTTTATCACTCATCCTTCCAGAACATGCAGAGACACAGCAAAGCTGATGAAGCCTAAGTCAGGCCCTGATTTCAGGGGAGAGAGAGAGAGTAGAAACTAGGGTAACATCAGTCTCTACTTTTAACTTTCAGAGGTCATTACATGATCATTACTCCCTGTTCAGGTTTGGGGTGGCCAAGGGAGTTTCCTTCCTCCCAGAATTCTTTGGGAACCATCTGGACAGAACAACGGGTACCCTCTTTGCAACAAGTAGGCATTTTCAACTTCTAAACATTGTCAGGCTTCAGTGACCCTCAGTTCCTCAGCCAGCCCAAGATGATTCATTCCATCCAGATCTTTCCTTCTCCAAGGTCTCCAGACTAGTGAGTGAAGGTGCCTTCGGATGGACTTCTGCACCGACGAGCGCACACTTGATATTTCAAGCTCAATGGACAGGTATTTGAGCAGCCCCGTCAAGCCATAGAAAGATTTAATGCACTCAGTGAAATTCTCAAAGATGCACTCAGTAATGCTCTCAGAGAATAAGCCTGGTGTGCAGTGTGAGGGATCTTCTGGGTGGAAGTGTCTCTGGGACCAAAATAGTTCTAGCAGATTGTTACAGCAGGCTAGCTTTCATCTTGGCCTTGGCTTAGCTCACCATCCTGCTCAAGCCACGTCTGCCTGCGCTTACTAAATAAACACTGCCCAGGCAATCACTCCCTTGAGCTCCCCATACTTTCTTTCAGTCTTTGTACCCACATCAAACATTCATCCATGACTCCCATTCATGGGGTGGTGGTATCTACTGGGCCATAACCTGGTCATTTCAGATATATAAGCTTGTCCGTAGCTTGAGAATGAAGGACTCAAAGTCCGCACTCAACAAACAAGGCCCCAAGGAAAATCGAGGACAAGCGAGTATGGTAAGTTGGGCAGGATACCATCTGCTAGGCTCTCCAGGTGCAAATCCAGGCTCCATCCTTCCACACCTGGGTCCCCAGACAGACTGCAGCCATGGCTCCCTTGCCTCCGCCCTCTGACTACATTCAGCCAACGGGGCGTAAGTGGGCAGTCCCAGCCAAGGCAGGAGGAGAGAGGTGGGGGAGTTATCCCCCTGGCTCTCTACCTGCTGGGTCCCTGTAGGGTCAGGTGCCAGAGCCACAGCTCCTCTCAGACGGTCCTCTGCACACAGCTGCCCTCTCTACTCTCTGTGGAAGCCCTTCCTCCCATACCTTCATGGCTCCCCACCAGACCTACACCTGGACTACCTTGTTGCTTGTCCTCAATTTTTAGTACATTCCTTATAAATAACAGTCCTTTCCCCTTCTTGGTGACCAGCTCTGTTTTTCTATCTTTGTGGCTCATCTGATCGTATTAGAGAGAACACAGAAATATGAGTTCGAATCTTTTTTTTTTTTTTTTTTTCCAGAGGATGTCTTAGCACTTCTAGGACATCTGGGCAAATTTGGTGGGAGGTTTTCTGACGAGCTTCTTCCTTTCATAAGCAATAAAGTCCTTCCTCACCTGACCCAATCTTTTGGCACATGCCCACACATGTGGTGAGCCCCTCACACACTGCAGACCGCATTTCCATGGAGCCAGGTGAGCTGCTAGACAGGATGAATGGACAAACGAGAAGAGGAGAGAGGTGGACAAGAAGCTGAACAGCTCACATTCCACGAGGGCACGCTGAGTGAAAAATATTTTCCATATTACACAAACTTCACTCTCCATTTAGGGGAGGGGAATAACTGATCATTTAATTCAGATCAGATTTCAGGGTTTTACCCCAAGCTCTTTTATATTTGTCTGCATTCTCTGTTAATCTTCCCCATGGATGACTTACGTAGTCACGCTGCCTTTGAGTTAATTGATACTTTTATTTTTAAGACGAAAAGTTCAATGCCAAGACAGGCTGTGTATAAAAATATCTGTCTATTAATTTTTTTATTGTAGTAAGAACATTTAAAATGCTGAGCCCTTTAACAAAATTGGAAATGTACAGGACAGTATGGTGAACTAGAGATACGATGTCGTACAGCAGATCTTGAGCACTTACGTATCTTGTGTAACTGAAACTTTATGGCTATCGGAGAATACGGACACCAACTCTTCTACCCTCTTGATTGTATGACTTTGGCCATGTTGTGTACCTTATGTAAGTGGAATCCTACATTTGTTCTTCTGAGTGGCTTGCATGTAGCATACTGTACTTCTACTTCATTCACATTTGTAGGATTTCCTTTTTTAATGCTGAGTAATATTTCATAGCATGCACATTCTACCTTTAGTTTATCCATTTGTCTGTTGATGGACATTTACGTTGTTTCTACTTCTTGGTTATTAGAAATAAAGCCGCAGTGAACCTGGTACATGTAGATTTTGAGATAATGATTTATTTTCCTTTGAATAAATACCCAAGAGTAGAATCGCTGGAGCAGATGGCAATTCTACTTTTAATTATCTGAGGAACTACCACATTATTTTCCACAGTGGCCGCACTATTTTACCTTCTCATCAACAGTATATAAGGGGTCCAATTTCTCCACATCTTCTCCAATACTTGTTAGTGGTTTGTGGGGTGGGGGTGGTTTTAGAGTTGCCATCTAAGCAGGTAGAACATGGTATTTCATTGTGATTTTTATTTGCATTTCCCTGAAAATTTTAGTAGACCTATTGGCCATTTGTAAATATCTTTGGAGAAATGCCTATTTAAGTCCTTTGCCCATTTTTAAAATTCAGATTCTGAAGTTTTTAGAGCAGTTTAAAGTTCACTGGAGAATTTAGGGGTAGGTACAGAGATTTCCCATATACCCCCTGCCCCCACACATGCACAGCGCCCCCTCACGCGCATTGTTCACATCCTGGCACCAGAGTGGTACATTTGTTAGGACAGGTGAATGTACACTGACACATCATTATCACCCAAAGTCCAGAGTTTACTTTACAGATCACTCTTGGTGTTGTATGGGTATGGCCAAATGTAGAGTAACATGTATCCGCCATCATGGTGTCATACAAAGCATTTTCAGTGCCCTAAAATCCTCTGCGTTCTGCCTATTCATCCCTTCTCCATTCCACCCCACACCCATGACAACTACTGATCATTTTACTGTCTCCATAGTTTTACATTTTCCAGAATGTCATGTAGTTGGAATCATGCAGTATGTATTGTTTTCAGACCGGCTTCTTTCATTTAGTGATAGGCATTTAAGGTTCCTCCATGTTTTTCTCATGGTTTGATCAATCATTTCTTTTTTAACACTGAAAGTTTATTTATTGATTCACACACAGATACCGTGGTTGCTTCCAAGTTTGGGCAATTATGAATATAATTGTTATGAACATCCATGTGCAGGTTTTTGTATAGACATGAGTTCTCAACTCCTTTGGCTACATACCAAAGAATATTCTTCTTGTAGCATATGATAAGAGTATATTTAATTTTGTAAGAAACCACTCAACTGTCTTGCAAGTGGCTATACCATTTTGCATTCCCAACCAGCAAGGAATTAGAGTTCCTGCTGCTCTACCTCCTCACCAGCATTTGGTGTGACCTGGTCTAATAGGTGTGTAGTGGTATCTCATTTTAATCTGTATTTCCCTGATGGTATATGATATGGAGCACCTTTTCATGTGCTTATATTCCTTCCCAATCCATAGATCTTCTTTGGTTAGGTTTCTGTTAAGGTCTTTAGCCCCCTTTTTAAAATTGAGTTGTTTGTTTTCTTATTGTTGGATTTTAAAAGTTCTTTGTATATTTTGGCTAATGGTTCTTTATTAGATGTCTATTTTGTAAATATTTTCTTCCAGTCTACAGCATGTCTTCTTATTATTTTGATGTGGCATTTCACAAAGCAGAAGTTTTTAATTTTAGTGAATTCCAGCTTATCAGTTATTTTTTTCATGGATTATGCCTTTGATGTTGTATCTAAAAAGTCATTGCCATACCCTACGTCATCTAGGTCTTTTCCTACGTTATCTTCTACAAGTTTTATGTTTTACATTTAGGTCTACAATTCATTTTGAGTTAATTTTTGTAATGGGTGAGAGGTTTGTGTCTAAAATCATTTTTTTTTTTGCACATGAATATCCACTTGTTTCAGCACCATTTGTTGATCCATTGCATTGCCTTTGTTCTTTGTCAAAGGTCAGTTGAGTTACAATAATGTGAGTCTATTTCTGAGCTCTCTGTTCTGTTCCATTGATCTATTTGTCTCTTCTTTTGCAAATACGATACTGTTTTAATTACTGTAGCTTTAAAGTAAACCTTGAAATTCAGTAGTGTCAGCCCTCCAACTTTGTTCTTCTTCAGTATTGTGTTGGTTATTCTGGGTCTTATGCCTCTCTATATAAATTCTAGAATCCATTTGTCAATATCCACAATAGAACTTGTTGAGATTTTGATTGGGAATGCATGGAATCTAAGATCAGGCTGGGATGAACAGACTTGAAAATATTGAATATTCTTATCCATGAATATGAAATGTTTCTTCATTTATTGTCTTTCATGAAAGGTTTATAGTTTTCCTCATATAGATTTTGTACATATTTTGTTTGATTTACAGCTATGTATTAGTTTTTTAGGCTGCTAAGGTAAATGGTATTGTGTTAAATTCCACTTATTTGTTGCTAGTATACAGCAAAGTGATTGACTTTTGTATATTAACCTTGTGTCCTGCAACCTGGCTATAATCATCTATTAGTCCTGGAAGTTTTTTGGTGATTCTTCTAGATTTTCTATATAGATGATCATGTCAACTATGAACACAGTTTGAATTCTTCCTTCCCAGTATGTATACCTTTTATTTCCTTTTCTTGCCTTCTGCATTAGCTAGAACATCTAATATGATATTGAAAAGTGATGGTGAAAGGTGATAAGCTTGCCTTGTACTTGATTTTAGTGTGAAAGCTTTCAGTTTCTTACCCTAGGTATGATGGTAGCTGAAGGTTTTTGCAGATAGTTTTTATCAACTTGGGGACTTAATCAAGTCCTCTATTCTTAGTTTAGTGATGATTTTTATCATGAATGGATGCTAGGTTTTACTGCATCGATTAATGTCATCATGTGATTTTTCTTTCTTACCCTCTTGATGTGATAGATTACATTTTTAATTTTCGCATACTAAACCAGACTTGCATATCTGAAATAAATTTCACTTAGTCACTGTGCATAATTCTTTTCATTGTTTATTGTATAATCAAGATACTTATTTTTTGTTCTTGGGTTATAAGAGTTCCTTATATTTTTCAAATATTAACCCTTTATCAGAAACATAGTTTGCAAATATTTTCTCCAATTCCATAACTTGATTTTCACATTAGAAAGAACTTAACTAAAAAAATGAAAAGACTTGTACACTGAAAACTACAAAACATTGGTGAAAGACATTAAAGAAGACTTACAAAATGGAAAGGCATCCATGTTCATGGATTGGAAAAATTAATACTGTTAAAAGGTCCATATTACCCAGAGAGATCTATAGAGTCAGTGTAATTCCTTCAAAATCCCAATAGCATTCTTATAGAAATAGAAAAAATAATCCTAAAATTTATATGGAACCACAGAGAACTCTGAAGAGCCAAAACTGTCTTGAGAAAGAACAAAACTGGAGACATCATACTCCCTGATTTCAAGATATATTACAAAGTTACAGTAGTTAAAACAGTGTGGCATTGGCATAAAGACACAGACCAAGAGAACAGAATAGAGAGCCCAGAAATAAACTCAGATTTATACAGCCAACTGATATTTGGCAAGGGTACTAAGACTTAACACGGGAACAGTCTCTTCAACAAATGCTGCTGGGAAAATTGGATAACCACACCCAAAGAGTGAAATTGGATTCTTCACTATATACAACAATCAAATCAAAATGGGTTAAAAGCTTCAAGTCCTGAATCTGTAAATTTCTTAAGAAAAAAACTAAAGAAAAACTTCATGACATTGGTCTTGACAATGATTTCTTAACTCCAAAAGCAAGGGTAACAGAAGGAAAAAATAAACAAGTGAGCCTATATCAAACCAAAAACTTTGGCACAGCAAAATCAATAGAATGAAAAGGCAACCTATGGAATGGAAAAAAATTATATATCTGATAAATGGTTAATATCTAAGAAGTATAAAATATTTATATTTTATAAAGGAAAACCCAGTAGCCACACACAAAGGAAATAACTTAATTTTCAAAAATGGGCAAATGACTTTTCTCCAAAAACAGTATTATATTTTATATTGTTTCTTCCTTGGCTTTTTCTAAACTTTTTTTAATTACTTTTTTTTTTTTTTTTTACCTTGGAAACACTGAATGATGTCACAGATTCTATAAACATGGAAGTTCACACTTCACAAAAGAGTTGGTCAAAGATGAGAGATAGCTCTCATTTCCAAATACAAATTAGTTCAATAGCCAAAAAAACAAAGTCCCTGGTATGATAAAATGCTTCTCTGAAGAAACTTCTTTGAGTGTGTTCCAGCACCATGTCTATCTATAGTATTCATAGCGAACTCTCGCCAACCTCTGCATTTCCTTATTAGCTTGAAGCTAAATGGCAGGAAACACCCAGGGGCACCAATAACACTTCAGAATCTTGTGCCAATTCCAAACTGGGTAGACAGTACTATGCAGCTAATTTCTTAATACTTTGAAAAATTCCATTGAAATGAGAGATAACAAACTTGAAAGGCAAGTCCCCTTTTTGCATCAATAAATAAAACATCAAAGTGATTATTGAGCCAAAGATCCAAAGAAGTCATGTGCAATTTTCAGCATAATAAGGCAGTGAATATGAAGTCAAATGAGTGGCCTGATTGGAAAAAAACAAAAAACAAAAAACCAACAATACTTTCTATATCAGGAGCAACCTTTCTTGTAAGGAATGATGTAGGCACTAACATCACTCCATTATGCCCAATTATACATTTGTGCCTAGTTTCTGATCATTTTTCCAGACAGCAGAGAGCCAATATGTTAATTTTTGGTTGCAATTCACTTGAAGAGTACCCAGATGCTGGAGAAAATGGTGGTGATAAACATAATTAAAAACTCACAGGAACTCTGTAAGCCCCAAATGTTTGTGACAATACATAAATTTAAGGAAGAGAATGTGCAGTCCCTTACCTTTAGCTGACCCTTCTAATGATCTGTGTGAGATCCAGAAAGTCACCCATCTTGTCCTGGAAACTGATTTCTCCTTTTTGCTGTTTCCTCTTAGCCGGTGGGGCAAAGCAGGCATCACTTCCTGCAGCCCTTCCCTGGCATCTTGTGCAGGACATCCACTGGTAAGAGCTTGGGCTTTGGAGCCCAACAGATGCCTGTTTGAGTCCCTGCCATCCACTTGCCTTCATTGGGTAAGTCCTTCAGCTTCTCCGTGTTCAGCTTCCGCATTTATAGAATGAGAATCATAACCTGATGAAATAGAAGCTTTTAGGGCAGACCTACACTTCTCAGTCACCGGTATTCATGGACTCTCCAGAAAATATCCTGGCTAATGCCATGGCCGGCTTTACCACCTTGCTCCTTAGAGTGTGAACAGTGAACCAGTGGCATTGGGTCACTTGGGAGTTTATTAGAAATGCACAATCTCAGGGGCACCTGGGGGGCTCAGTCAGTTAAGCGTCTGCCTTTGACTTAGGTCATGATCTCAGGGTCCAGGATCAAGTCCTGAGTTGGGCTCTCTGCTCAACAGTGAACCTGCCACACCTTCTCCTTCTGTACTCCCCCTTCTCAAATAAATAAATAAAATCTTAGAAATAAAGAAAGAAAAATAAAGGAAGGAAAGAGAAGAAAAGAAAGGCAAAGGAAAGGAAAGAGAAGGAAAGGGAAGGGAAGGAAAGGAAAGGAAAGGAAAGGAAAGGAAAGGAAAGGAAAGGAAAGGACAAGGACAATCCCAGGTCCCATTCCAGACATCTTAAATCAGAACCTGCATTTCAATCAGATCTCTCTCTCTGTCTAGGTGGTTCGTGTGCACATTTACAAGTTTGAGAAATCTGACTTTAGCCTGTTCTCCAGTATACTCAGCACTTCTGCTTGTACACTTAATGCCTGTACATCCATTAAGTTGTTTCAGTTCCCAAGTGTATTTATGCTTGCTTTTCTTTTTGTTGTCATTATATAAGTAACTTCAAAGCTGATCTTTAAAATGATAGAAAAGAGGGACACCTGGGTGGCTCTGTCAATTAAGCATCTGCCTTCTGCTCAGGTTGTGATTCCAGTGTCCTGGGATTGAGTCCTACATTGGGTTCCCTGTTCAGTGGGGAGTCTGCCTCTCCCTCTCCCCCTTGCTTGCGGTCTCTCTCACTATCTCTGCTGCTATCTCTCTCTCTCAAATAAATAAAATCTTAAAAAACAAAATGATAGAAAAGAGAAAAATTAATAAACAAAATAATGATTTGAATAATTTAAAACGAAAATTATTGTCTCAGTGGAATTGACGTTGAATGTGTTGGGAAGGCAGTATAAAAAGAGGATGAAAATTTTTCTTGCCGAGTAAGGTGGAAATAAGATAACTGTGCATCATTGACTGGGATGGTAAGGCATAACAATAAGGAAGAAATCTGAGCTCTAGTGATTTTACAAGTGTTGCAAAATTCTCCCTTCTCTTGGAAGAAACTCATACTGGAAATTGGGAAACTGGGTCATATGTTATAAGTGAGCTGTGCAAAAGGAATCAATGAACCAATGGGCAAAGGAAGCTCCTAGTTCCTTATGAAAAGACTAATGAGTAATGTATGTTTATATGTTTTCGGTTAAAATAAAATGTTCAAGGATGTGTTTGGATCATCATCTAAAATATTTTCATTTTAATGCACTCTAGTTGTCAGCTGGAGGACTGTCCTTCCCCCAATGCTGTGGCATGGGTATCCTGTGGTACTCACTTTGCAGAATTGTTGAAAAGACTAGAAATGATGAATGTGCTTGGTTTAGGGTAGGTGCTCAAAAATTTAAGTTATTACAGTGGTCATGCTGCTTGTTGTCGTGCAGACTTCTTGGGGCTTTGGGGCTTTGATGCATCTGGGGGCCTCTTTCCTCCCCACGAAGCATTTTACTTTAAGGACATTGAAAGCAGCACTGTGAAATATACAAAGAGATTAGTACACTGACTCTGGCTTCCAAGCCTTTGCCATTGAATATTGATAAAACAACAGAAATAACATTCATGGCAGACAAGCTGTTATCTGTGCATTTTGATACTCACTTTCAGAAAAAAACGTGACACCCAATGAAATGTAGACAATGTCTACAAATCACCATTTGAATAATAATGGGTTTTATTGTGCTTAAAGTCATATAACTTAACATTCTCCATTTTAACTACTTTAACGTGTACTATTCAGTGGTATTCAGTGTTCAAAGTGTTAGACACCATTCACCACCATTTAGTTCCTAAGCACTCTCATCGCCGGGTAAGCAGTCACTCCCATGACCCACTACCCACCACCTCAGGCAATCACTAATGTGCTTTCTGTGCTTTCTCACTAAAGAGAGATAGCTGCATCATTTTATGTTCTAACCAGTCGTGTATGAGGGGTCCAATTTCTCTACACCCTTGCCAACACTTGTTATTTCCCTTTCTTTGTTGTTATAGTCAGTATTTGTGGATTTGTATCTCATTGTAGTTTTAATTTGCATTTCTCTAATGACTACTGATGTTGAACATCTTTTCATATGCTCAGTGGCCATTTGTACATCTTCTCCAGAGAAATGTCTATTCCTATCTTTGGCACCTTTTGAATCAGGTCATTCATCTTTTAGTTGTTGAGTTTTAACAGTTCTTTACATATTTTGGATCCTGGATCATGACTGAATATATGATTCACAAATATTTTAAACTGATTCTGTAGTTTTCCTTTTTTGTTGACTGTGTTCTTTAATACACAAAAGTTTTTAAGTTTGATGAAGTTCAGTTTATATTTGTTTTCTTTTCTTGAATATACTTTTGACATTATATGTAAGAAATCATTGCCAGATCTAAGGTTTATAAAGATTTACTCCTTTCTTTTCTTCTAGGAATTTTATAGTTTTAAACACTCCTATATTTAGGTCTTTGGATCATTTCACATTAGTTCTCTTATATGGGGTGAGATAAAGTTCCAACATCCTTCCTTTACACTTGAATATCCAGTTGTCTCAGTAAATTTGTTGAGAAGACTATTCTTTTCCCATTGAATGGTCTTGACAGACTTGTTGAAAAATAGGTGTATAGGTAATTAATAAAGTCTCAATTCTATTCCATGATCTATATGAATATGAGCTCATGTATACCTTTATTTATAGAATATCCTTAGGCCAATATCACATTATTTTGATTACTGTAGAATTTCATTGGATCTGTAGATTGCTTTGGAGAGTACTGCCATTTTAAAAGTATTCGGTCTTTTTTTTTTTTTAAAAAGATGTATTTATTTATTTGAGGGAGAGAGAGAGAGAGTGAGAAAGGAAGAAAAAGGCAGAGAGAGAATCTCAAGCAGACTCCCGGCGGAGCATAGATCCTGAAATCATGACCTGAGCTGAAATCAAAAGTCAGATGCTCAACTGACTGAGCCACCCAGGTACCCCATCAGTATTAAGTCTTCTAACCCATGGACACAGATGAGTTTCAATTTATTTAGGTCTTCTCGAATTTCTTTCAACAATATTTTGTGGTTTTCAGTTCACAAGTCTTGTACCTTTTCAGTCATTTATTCTGAACTGTTTTATTCTTCTTAATGCTATTATAAAAATGCAACTGCTTTTTTAACTTCCCTTTAATTGCTAGTATATAGAAATACAACTGATTTTTTTGTGTGATCTAGTGTCTTTCAACTCGCTGAATTCATCTATTAGCTCTAATAGTTTTTATAAGGATGTTGTAGGATTTTATATAAGATTTTGTCATACAGGAAATATGGATAGTTTTCTTTCTTTATATTTGGATGTCTTTTATTCCTTTTATTTTCTTAATTGTTCTGGATAGAACATAAAATTTTGAATATAAGTGGCAAAAGTGGCAATGTTGCCTTGTTCCTGATATAGCAAGAAAGATTTCAGTTTTTCATCATTGAGTACGATGTTAGCTGTGGGATTTTTCGTAAATGCCTATTGCCATTTTGAGAATGTCCGTTCTATTCCTAGTCTGTTGAGTGTTTTTATGATGAAAGGGTATTGGATTTTGTCAAATGCTTTTTCTCCATCAATTGTGTTTGTGGGGTGTTTTTTCTTTGTTCTGTTAATGTAGTGTTTTGAATTGATTGATTTTCTTATGTTGACATACCCTTGCATTTCTGGGATAAATCCCACTTGATCACTATGTGTAATATGTTCAGTATGTTACTAGGTTCAGTTTGCTAGCATAGGTCAGGAGTATTAGTCTATATTCATTGGGAATGTTGGTCTAGCATTTTCATTTTCTTTTTTTTTTTAAAGATTTTATTCATTTATTTATTTGAGAGAGAGAGAGCTAGAGAGCAAGGTGAAGGGCAGAGGGAGAAGCAGACTCCCCACTGAATAGGGGGTCCAGCGTGGGACTAGATCCTAGGACTTCAGGATCATGACCTGAGCCGAAGGTAGAAGCTTATTCAACTGAGCCACCCAGGCGCCCCTATCATTCTCATTTTCTTGTAATATTTTTGTCTGGTTTTGGTATCAGGGTAATGCTGGCCCCACAAAATGAGCTAAGAAGGGTTCTTTACTATTTTTTGAAAGTATTTGAGAAAAGTTTAAGTTTAATTTTTTCAATATTTAGTAGTAGTCACCATCCTGGACTTCTCTTTGTTGGCAGGTTTTTGATTACTGATTTAATCTCTTTACTTATTATAGGTCATTGATATTTTCTATTTCGTCTTCAGTCAGTTTTGATAGTGTGTTGTTTCTAGGAATTTGTTCATTTTGTCTGGTTATCTTATTTGTGATGTACAGGTTTTGTAGTATTGTTTTATAATCCTTTTTATTTCTATGAAGATGATAATTTCATTTCTTATTTCAGTAATTTAAGTGATCTTTTTTCTTAGTTTTTCAATTCTGTTGATCTTTTCAAAGAACTAATTTTTAATCTTTCTGTTATTATACTCTCTATTTCATTTATCTCTATAGTTATAAATTTCTCTGTGAGCATTGCTTTCATTGCAACCCATAAGTTTTGGGTATGTTGTGTTTTTGCTTTCATTTGTCTCAAAGTATTTACTTATTTTCTCTTGCAATTTCTTCTTCAATCCATTGGTGGTTTAAGAGTGTGTTGTTTAATTTTCACAGATTTGTGCATTTTTCAGTTTATTTCCATTACTGCCCCCTAGTTTCATTCCATGATGGTCCAAGAAGATACTTTTATAATTTTAATCTTTTAAATTTTATATAGTTGTTTGTGGCCTAAAATATAGTCATCCTAGAAAATGTTCCATGGGTATGTGAGAAGAATGTGTTTTCTGCTATTGTTGGGTGATCTGTTCTACATAGAGCATGGAGCCTGACGTGAGGCTGGACCTCACCGCCCTGAGATCACGACCTTACTGAAACCAAGAGTCTGCCACTCAACCAACTTAGCCATCCAGGCACCCCTGCTTATTGGCTTTTCTAACTGTAGTCATTGTTCCTCAAGGTTACTGATGTCTCTATTTTGTTAGCTTTGTCATTAGACAGATTTCCTTAAATGCCTGGAACTAAAGAAAAAAATAAACCCTGACTTTGCAGGTTGGTGTTTGTTGGGACACTCTTTGCACATTCACCCAGGCTGTTGACAAATCTGTCTTAACCTTCATTTCCCACTTATCCAGAGCCTAAGGGTCTGCCACAGGGGAAATGTCAGGGCCATCTAAGCCTTTTCTGAACATCTCTCTAGCCCTGGGCATGAGCATGGCCTTCTAGATTCCGTGGTATATACAGGAGTTTTTTAAAGCCCTCGTTTCCCTCTGGTGCCCATGGTGCCTCCTTCCTACCTTTTCCCTCCCTGTGTTTTTGGTCTGCTGCTTGCCCTTTGGTGAGTGGCTTCTGCTGGTGTATTTATGTTTGAATGCACTTGACAAGTAATGTCTTGGAAGCCATCCAGCCATGAGAAAACTCCAAGGTAGGAAAACAAAGGTTATCTTCACCAACCCTCATGACCTCCATGCCCGTGTCCCCAGGGCCAAGCCTCCCGGAGTCACCAGACAGATCAAAGCCCACAAACACAATCCTCTGATAACAAGGCCCACTCTGCTCCCACTGGTTTTAGCAAACTATGCCATGGATTCCTGGTTGCTGTCATGCTGGGACACAGACGTCATCGGCAGGTAAGAAAAAAATGCCACCATTATCTCTTATTGAATTTCAATAGCTTCTTCCTTCTTTAATCATTTCTCAGTTCTGTTAAGTTTTTAAATGATATTCCAGAGATCCAAAGAGTTAATTCTGCAGGCTTTGTTGGCTTAGTCATTGTTTTAGTTGGGGGTGGGGATGAGGGGAGGTAGTTTTGGAGTTCTCTACACTACCATTTTTAGTCGTTTAATAATGTTTTAACCTAAACTTTTCTACAATTGCTACTCATGTTATAGCACAGTTTATGCTGATCACAAAACTGATCTTTGTGCTGAAAGTCCAAGACATTGCTACACCTGTGAATCAGATTTTCTTTACATATTTTCTTTTTTATTTTTTAACTCTTTTTTTTATTGCTACTTAAATTTTTTCCCCAGTGTTCCAAGATTCATTCCCCACTCCCCACACCCAGTTCTCCATGCAATAGGTGCCCTCAGTACCCACCACCAGGCTCTCCCATCCCCCCACCCCCTCCCTCCAAGTCCCTCAGTTTGTTTCTGTGTCCAAAGTCTCTCTTGTTTCGTTTCCCTCCCTGGATTGCCCTAGTTCCCATTTACTTTCCTTCTCCTACTGTCCTCTATATTACCCCTTATGCACTGCAAGTAAGTGAAACTTGACTTTCTCTACTTGGCTTATTTCATTCAGCATAATCTCTTCCAATCCAGTCCATGTTATTACAAAAGTTGGATATTCATCCTTTCTGATGGAGGTATAGTATTCCATTGTATATGTGGACCATATCTTCTTTATCCATTCATCTGTTGATGGGTACCTTGGCTCTTTCCACAGTTTGGCGATTGTGGCCATTGCTGCAATGAACATTGGGGTACATATGGCCCTTCTTTTCACTACATCTGTACCTTTGGGGTAAATGCCCAGTAGTGCAATTGCAGGGTCATAGGGTAGCTCTATTTTTAATTTTTAATGGAATCTCCACACTGTTTTCCAAAGTGGCTGCCCCAGCTTGCATTCCCATCGACAGTGTAAGAGGGTTCCCCTTTCTCCGCAGCCTCTCCAACACTTTGTCAAAGATGATTTGCCCATAGATTTGTGGGTCCATATCTGGACTCTCCACTCTGTTCCATTGGTCTATTTCTCTGTTTTTGTGCAGTACCATGCTGTCTTGGTGATCACAGCTTTGTAATAAAGCCTGAAGTCAGGTAACGAGATGCCCCCAGCTTTGCTTTTCTTCTTCAGCAATTCCTTAGCGATTCAGGGTCTTTTTTGGTTCCATATAAAAAAAAATTTTATTTAAATTCAATTTAGTTGACATATAGTGTAGCATTAGTTTCAGAGGTAGAATTTAGTAATTCATCAGTTACATACAATACCCAGTGCTCATCACAACAAGAGCCCTTCTGAGTGCCCATCACCCACTTACCCCATCTCCCCGCCAACCTCCCCTCCAGCAATGTTCAGTTTGTCTCCTATAGTTAAGAGTCTCTTAGGGCTTGCCTCCCTCTCTGTTTTTATCTTATTTTATTTTCCTTTCCTTCCCCTATATTCATCCATTTTGTTTCTTAAATTCCACATATGAATGAAATGCTATGGTATTTGTCTTTCTCTGATTGACTTATCTCATTTAGCATAGTACCCTCTAGTTCCATCCATATGGTTGCAAATAGTCAGATTTAATTTTGGGGGGGGCTGAGTGACATTCCATTGTGTGTGTATACCACATCTTCTTTATCCATTCATCTGTTGATGGACATCTAGACTCTTTTGATTGTTTATAGTGGACATTGCTTCTATAAACATTGGGGTGCATGTGTCTCTTCGGAGCACTACATTTGTATCTTTAGGGTAAATACCCAATAGTGCAATTGCTGGGTCTTAGGGTAGCTCTATTTTCAACTTTTTGAGGAATCAGCATACTGTTTTCCAGAGTGGCTGCACCAGCTTGCATTACCACCAACAGTGTGGGAGGGCTCCCCTTTCCTCACACCCTCGCCAACATCTGTCATTTTCTGACTTGTTAATTTTACCATTCTGACTGGTTTGAGGTGGTATCTAATTGTGGTTTTGATTTTTTTTCCCTGTTGCCGAGTGATATTGAACATTTTTTCATGTGTCTGTTAGCCATTTCTATGGAAAAATATCTGTTCATGGCTTCTGTCCATTTTTTGACTGGATTTTTTTGGTTTTGGATGTTGAGTTTGATAAGTTCTCTATAGATTTTGGACACTAACCCTTTATCTGATATCTTGACACATTTTCTTGAAGGGCATTGAATATATATTTTTTATGGAATAAAAATTATGGAATTTTATGGAATAAAAATATGGAAAAATTTTATGGCAATCCTTGATAGCCTCAAAATAAAATTTATCTATTTATTGACTGTGTTTTAAAAATGTAGTCCTTCTTTTCTTCTAATAAATTTTAGGACCGGGTTCTTTAAAATAATATCATCTGTGGACAACGAGCTGGAGACTAATACTGTTTTATTATGTTCTATGTCTCAGAACAGACTCAAGAATAACAGTTGGGAATGGGAACTTGACTCTTAATAGTTATCAGACTATTTTGGGTACATTTTGGGTGACTTGTGACTTCACAGCCTTGCCCCACAATCCGTGATACCATAGTCCTATTACCAGGCACTCTGGTCAAATGAAAGCAGGGTTCTGTGAAATCCCAGCATCTTCCTGCATGCAAATTACATATCCTAACTGCTTTTTATTAGGAGCTACCTTATGCTACAAGGTAGTGGTACATGCAGATTAGCTAAATCTTGGATAGCATGACTTAATTATTCTAAAGTTCACATATTTATCATGATAGTTTTGTACTTATTTTTATACGACCAATATTATGAAAACCAATCATTGTGTTATGCCCTTCCGTGATTTAACAATAGCAAATACGTTGCAACGAGTAGGAGAATTTTATACACTCAATGAAACTTTGAATCTATCTAGTCCTACCACATACCCAAAGCAGTGGTCCTTTCCATTCTGTAACTGTTGGGGACACCCAGTGTTAACTCACTTTCAGAAACATTACTTAAATCTCCAAGGCATGTCATTCCATTTCTAAACACTTGCAATCCTCAAACACTTCCTAATATTGAGTTAGAATGCATTTGATTCCACCCATGGCCCTAGTTTTGTGAGAATAAATTGACTCTTCCTTCACTTGATAGGCTTCCGAATAACTTTTCTTTCCAAATCTGTTCTTTGGTAGTTTCTTCACACTTTTCTAATATGACTTGGATACAGTGCTAAAAATCACTTCTCTATTCTTTTTCTTAGCTTTAGTCTGACAAATTAACATTTCTCTTAAAATACTGAATAAAATGGCGTAGATATTTGAATAAACAGACCAATGAATTGAACCAACGAAAATAATATTAGTACCACTGCTTCCCCTATTCTAAACCAGTTCTGGTCATATCAGTAATTTATAGTTTTAAACCTAAGGCTTGCATTTATTTTTGACATTGTGTCCTTAAAGATTTAGAAGCTAAAGTTGTCTCTTTTATGTTGTATGGTGTAGAAATGTAAGAACTTGGTTGCTCTAAAAACTTGAAGAGATTCAAAGTTTTCCATACAGAAACAATTTATGTATTTGTTGTCTTTGTCTAGAGCTCTTCCGATGTACCTCCTTCATGTCTAACATCTAAGACATGCAACATATATAATCCACAAAATAACAGATATAGCATGCAATATTGGTTCAAATATTTTACCTTTGACAGTCTCAGTACTGATCCAAGATCACAGATGATACTTCATTGAAATGGAGGTCAGTCTACAGGATGGGACACTAGGGCCTGTTTGGGAATCCCTGGAGGGAGGACCCCTGAGTTTCATTTCCATTAAGGACCATGAAGTTTTAAGAATTTGATGTATTTTCAGGGGAGGGTAAAATAAGGAACATCACCTTGGCCTGATGGTAAATGGCTGTATTTAGAGCAGAGGAGTGATTATAAACTTATATTTTGCTTATCTTAGTGCATTATTGTTCATGCTTTTGAGGGTTTGAGCTCTATTCCTGGCTTTGATCTTTCTGCATTACTTTAGTAGATTTAAATTGTTTGAGTTTTTTAATTTGCAATCAATGTTTCTTTCTTTACTTTTTTTTATCCCACTTTATTCCCAAAATGATTCAAGGCAGCTTATGGAAATGCCTACAAGACCAATATAAAATATTGAAATAGTTGAGTGCATCTGAGCAAACAGAATGTAGGGCTACAAAAAGAAGAATAAGGTGGACATCAGAGGGTATTCCCAAGATGTGACTGTGAACCTCAGCCCCTCATTCCTAGGGGAGCCATATTCCATGTCAGGCTTGCTAGAAGCCAAAATGGCAGCATGACTTCAAATTTGACTTCAAATATGACTTAAATACATTAATTGCTCAGAAAAAAAAGGATGACTATTTCTGAAAGCAGAAAGAGATTCTTCTTTGGACAACTTATTCAGTAAAGAAGAATTCAGTTGTTTATTCCCAGTCTAGTTACTTCCATTGATGAACTTAAAAACCACACAATCTTTGCCCCTATGGAGTTGGATGCCGTTTTGTGCATTTTTTAAGAGTTGCAATAAGAATGCTTGTGTTGCACAGCCCAGGTCTGTACCCTGTTTAGTCCCAATATGGAACCTTTCACTTAAATTGAAAACCTTGGGTCCATCTGAAATTAGCCTTCACTGGTCCAGGGATCTTTAGAAAACATACTTCTCTTATTTGTGTGTACCTTTGATGTATGTGGCTTTCATGTTCAATTACTGTGTTAAACACAGTGGTCTTCCTTTCCAGGGACTTTGTGTAGCATAAGTTGACTTTCATCCTTCAGTTAAATCTAATTAAGAAAATCAACTGAAGGAACTTCCCATAAAAGTGAGATGTTATTATGTGCTAATGAAAGGCAGATTGTCTCCTTGTTACCCCGGTCATAAACACGAGGCTGCTTTCCCATCAAAGGGTCTTAATTAGCTGTCCCCAGAGCACTCCCATAATTATGGTACACTATTATCAGGTGTCAATTAATGCCCAAACATGCAGTCTGTATGCAGAAAACATTCTGTGGAATATCTGACGTGATGCTCTCTGTTAAGCTTATTCAACTTTAAAACCCTAAATTGTTCTACTTCTTTAAAGCAAGACTGTTCATTGTATAACCTCCAGGTGGAAGGGTCCTTGTTTTGTTGTTGTTGTTGTTGTTGTTTTTTATGTAGTCAATGGTGTTCTTGGAAAAAGTGTTTTAGAGGGAGGAGTGGGGGTAAGTGCAATAGGGAGTTCTGCTTGCCGTCCCTACTACTGGAGGGTCTTGATGAGACCAGCAAGTGGGTCTGCTTCTCTCTGTACCAGTGTTAGTGGCATCAGCTTTGCCCCCCTTCACCCCAGCTCTCTCACCAAATGCTTGGAAGTAGAGTCTCTTTTTCCCCCCAGGATCCCTCCTGCTTACACAATCTACCTCAAGCCAACAATATCAGACCTTGGTGGTATTTCTTTATGATGAACCATCTGGCTCTCAGGGTCATGGAATAGCATCTGAAACACTAAGGATAGAACTTTTCTTTCTCTTGATCACAAATCATTCTCTTGTCCTAGTCATGGATGATGGGCCTTATAGAGCTGGGCCCCTCAGACGCCCACTATCTACACTCTTACCTTGCTTTTCTCAGGTCTCCCTTAACTTCTTGCAGAGGGTTATTTTTTAAGTCCTCAATCCAGGCCAACCTCTTCTCAGAGAACTCTCTGCTCTCCCTAAGAGGGATATGTGTGCATGTGTGTGTGTGTCTGTGTGTGTGTGTGTGGGGGGTCTGTACAGTGTGTGCCTGTGTGTGCATTTGTGTTTGTGTATATGTGTATTGTGTGTGTGTGTGTGTGTGTGTGCATCTATGGGTGTGTGTTTCTGTATCTCTGTGTGTGCTTGTGTTTGGCATCACAAAGCTTTTCTTTTGTCATATAAACCAGTGTCCTGGGCTCTAATGGGAGTTGCCTACCTAGCTGGGTCACAGTTGTGCCCAACCAGCAGGAGAAGGCAGTGGTCTCTAAATGGGTTCAAAACGGGTTGAAAAGACACCCCTTCGAACCCTCCCCACCTTCTGCAATGGTGTGAACTGCGGTGGATTTTGTCGCCAGAAACAAGCAAGGTCGCACAAGATGAGCGCGACTGTCTTTTTTTTAACGGTAGCAGCTGAACCTTCTCTGGAGTTGCTTCCAATCCAAGAGTACTCCAAACTAGACTCTTTCTTCCTTCCATTCCCTTCTCCTCACAAAAGTGTTTCCCCAGTTCATTTTCCCCTACATTATATCACCCACATATAAACAACCAATCCTTTAAAAGCCACTCGTGCTAAGGGATAATCTTCAAATGTGAAAAATACCAGAATTACCAGATTATTTCTTCCTTTCTAATTCTTATATTATTATTTTTCAACCTTTTCTGCCAACTTTTGAGTATTTGAGATGTAACCTGTGACACGCTGAGAAGCATTCAGTTGATGAGGACTGACGACCTGGCTGCTCAGAGGTCTGCATCCACACCCAAAGTTCAGCTGGGGTTCACGGGCGAGTAGCTCACTGAGTTCTCAGTGTGCCCTCTTCCTTCAAATCTCATCTCCCTAACTTCTTCCTGAGCTGTTTGAGAGTGCCCCCATGCCCATCCTTCCCTACACTCCCCCACCACTCCCCCCTGCAGACTCTACTTCTATATTTATAATTTTTAAAAATATTATTTATTATCTGTTGGTTTTGCTACAGAGTGAGCTCCTCCAGGGAAGGGAAGGTGCCTGACTTGCCCGTGCGGTGTCCACATCGTGGACCTCAGTTCTCCGCAAACATGTTCTAGATGAGGAAGTGAACACGGAATGCATGGTCTGGTTTCCCCACCAACCATAAAGCCTGGCTTCGTGAAAGACTGTCCCCAGAAGAATTCAAAGTCACACAATGTCACCAAACTTGAACACACACAGATTTCATCATAGCTCTGGCAATAAAATTAGCAGAACCCTAGCTTCAAAATAAGATTTTTTGATTCAATTCAGAATGTTCAGTTCTGTATAAAACATAGACTTTTCCCCCAAGATGAATGTTATCCTAATTGTCTACCTAAAACTATTGTCAGGAGCAAATTTTACTGTAGGTTCTCCTCTATGTAGAGACATCCAATACTTATCTAATAAGACACAGAAACGAAACACTTTACTCCAGAGGCACAAAAAGAATCTTGTCTGGGAAAATTACACACAGATAGTCCCAGCAACAAGTGTGAAGACCTGTGTCTTTTCTGTTCAATGCCTGGTGAGCAAGGCAGCTGGAGGGGATCTCTGGGTGCCAGGAGCACCAGCTCGGCCGGCCTTGACTGGCACCCAGTCCAAGGGGCTACCTCTACGGTAAGGGCCTCTAACAACAACCAAAGAGTCTTGAAACATTGACAGAGGAAAAGTTACTGAGTTTATCCACTTTTATAAATTTGTATTTTTAAGAAGTAAGATATAGAAGGTTATAATTCAGCAAGAGGGTTGATGTGAGAGCTGATTTTGAATATCAAAAACTTACACTGTAGTTTAAACTGTGAGTTGCCTGCTGGTGGATGCTTACTAAATCATAGGTCCAGCCTTGGACTTAAAAGTCAAAAGCATAAAATTCAAGTTCAACAGTGATAAATGAGACAGCTTCTAAAGGGTGACTCTGGCAATGAAGCTTTAGCGAAGCCGCGAGATCATTTGTCCTGGTGGATTGCCGCTGTCTCTTCTCCTAGCGCCGAAGCGGGATCTTTCCCCGTTGGTCTGTAGGACCAGCACTGGCCCCTGGAGATGGAGAGAGATGGAGCAAACCACAGCTAATGTAGAGACGCTTCCCAGAACCACCCATAAACACCCTACATTCTCCTAACCATCTGTCTGTGGGTATGGGCGTCTAGCATTAGATGCGGAGCCCAACAGGTGGAAATTGCCAGGTCCTTTGTCTTTCTGTCCCCAGTATGCTGCTTGGTCGGTAAGGAAGCAAGTAAAGGCAACAAGGAGCCACACAGGGAGTGTCCTTCGAAGGTCATGAGGCCAGTGGGGAGAACAGAAGTGAGCTGGGGCTGTGTGCCAGCCAGAAGACACCAGAGTCAAGCCCGTGGGAATACTGTGGAGACGTGTGCTATGACCCCGAAGGAGAAAACATGAGCTGGTGTGACAAGAGAGACCGGAAACATGAGAAAGAGAAGCTTGCCGCCTTTCTTTCTTTCTTTCTCTCTCTTTCTTTCTTTCTTTCTTTCTTTCTTTCTTTCTTTCTTTCTTTCTTTCTTTCTTTCTTTCTTTCCTTCCTTCCTTCTTTCTTTTCTTTTCTTTTCTTTTCTTTTCTTTCTCTTCTCTTCCTCCTTCCCTCCCTCCCTCCCTCCCTCTCTTCCTTCCTTCCTTCCTCCTTTCTTCCTTCCTTTCTTTCTTTCTTTTGTAGGCTCCACACCCAGAATAGAGCCCAATGTGTGGCTTGAACTCACGACTGAGATCAAGACCTGAGCCATGATCAAGCATCAGATGCTTCACCAACTGAGCCACCTAGGCGCCCTGAAGCTGGGTTTCTAAGTGGGGATAGAGGAGGTCACAGTGGCCATGTGGTAGCCCTGCCGCAGAGCTATACTCCTTGGGGAACAAAAGAGTGTAGAAGCATCAGCATGAGACCGGAACTGCCCGGTCCCAGTCTGCTGGGGAACATAGCAACCTTGGCTGGAAGTCTCTCTCTTCTCAGTTTTGCCTCTTTGCCTTTTCATTTTAGTGAATCCTACCTTTTCCCAAGCGGTTCCAAAGCACTAATGGGACAACTATCCAAAGTTAGATGTTCCAGTCCTAGTCACTTGAACTGATCTCGAGGTTCCCAGCTTAGCATCCAGAGTTGGACTGTGAGACATACGAAGTCCTTAAGCCGAAGATCCTCTCCTCCCCTCCAGCTGAGTCTTGTGCTTCTGTCACCTTTGGGCAGTGTCATCCCACCCTCATCCCCTACTCCTCCCGACGTCCCTTCCTGTCTGCGCATGTGCACAGCATTGGCGTGAGCCATCAGTCAGAGAAGACGGGGCACACACAAGACCCAGGTGGTGAAAGCTGGGCTTCTGATCCTGGACTTGCTACATTTTCTTCTGTCCACAGAGGAACTACTGAAGTTGTTGAAAGAGGGAATGGTGTGGCCATACCGTCACAGCGGTGCTTCCCAAAGGCTGCAGAGAGGATGATGGCTTCTACGGAAGTCCAAGTGGTGGCAGAATGACCAGTGAGAACAAGTTGACCAGTAGCCCCGGCCAGACAAGGGGCCAGAGGCAGCAGTGATGGGGACACAGGAGGTTCATGCAGGACACATTAGGAATCAGTACATGCTATTTCTTACAATTCTGAGTTCTCTAAGCTCACTACACTAAGAATAATTTGCATCCTAACATTACTACTGCTGCAATGGTCCCAGGAGTAGCCCTAAGTACTATCATCAACGACAAGGTCACTTGGAGGCCATGGGGAGGGTGAATGCTTGAGAGGCTCTCAGCCAGGCTGGTAAGCTCTCAGCTCCTCCCCGGGGGCCAGCACCAGCAGCTGCATTTAAAGCCAATCTCTTGCCACCATGCCTTCTTTAAGCCCAGTTGTGTTTGGTGGCCCATGGACTCTGGGTAGCTAAGGAGAGTCACAGGAGAAAAAAAACAGAAGGCAAGCACAGAGCTGCACTGTATGCCCCGTGTGGCCCTGAAGGGCAGCGCCAGCACCCCTCCCACCCCTGCTCACCCACAGTGGCTCTCAGGTGCCTGACTTGCTTAGACTTCGGAGGATTTCCAGCCCCAAAGCCTGTGGACTCCCAGGAGAGTGAGGGATTTTATGGTCCTCTGTGGGATCAGAGAGGATTCTCTGCCCACATTTGAAAAAAAAAAAAATAGCCTGTCATATGGAAAGAAAATGCAGACAGCAAGAATGATGATGATGCTACTTACTGAGTGCTCGGTATGTATCTGTCCCAGGCTAGGTGCCTCCGCGGTATCTATTATTGGTAAAATTGACAAGAGCTCCTCAAGATAGGCACTTAGTGGGCTTATCTACTGGGGCTTAGCAAACTATCCTAGAGCTCAGGGGCTTAAAACAACAATTTGTTATCAGTGTATCTCGTGATAGCACAGAAAGGAATTTGGATAGGTACAGTCAGGGGGCCTCATCTCTGCCTCATGACCTCATCACGTCTGGGTACCCAGCTGAAATGGCTCACAAGGCTGGGAGCCAGGAAAGCTGGTGGCTGGGCACCTCTCCATCCACACACATACACAGACCCTCTCCTGGCTCCCTCCAGCTTCTTCCCATCATAATGGTCTCAGGGTAGCCGTACTATTCAGGCAGGAAGTGGAGCTTTCTGGAGCAACATTGCTCCCTCGATGTTCTCTTGGTCAGAACATTCACAGAACATCTCCCCACCCTGGGTTCAGGTACAACTCTGCTCTCTCTGTGCTTGAACATTTGGTATAATAAGATAAAGCTCGGTGAGGGGCAAAACGCCTCTCCGACCGGTTTTGGAATAAAGCAAAACAAGTCATTTTGCTACCGACTTTCACCCTCTATCACTATCAAAAGGCACCCGTCCAAGACAGCTGTAGGATCTAAAGCTTCTCTCCAGTGTGAGGGGTTGTTCAAGGTAAAAGAAGAGAAAAAATATATAAATGATCAAAATCACCAATATAAATGAGAAATACCTGGCTCAGGGTAGGTTTCTTTCCCCCAGACGACAGAAATATATTTACATTATAAAATAAGCTGGAATCCAATGGGAACCCCTTGTTATTATTAGATTTCCTCTTGAGAAGGATTCGTAAATGAAAACATGACTTGCTATTTTAGTATTTTGTTTTTCAGGGAAGAAAAAACCCTTTGCAAAAACAAATTTAAAAAGAAAAACTTATCCATTTCAAGCACTTGTTTATTTTTTTATTTGCCATGCTAAAACCGTCTTCTTTCATCTCCGACTTTGTTGGGAGCTGGGGAGATGAGGGTGTTGCTGTTTTTCTTTTTTATTTTTTTCTGTTCTTTTTTTCCAAATGTGGAAGGTCTCTTTTCAAATGTGAGCTTGACTAAAAATCTTTTCTTACCCAGAGCCTTTTTTTTCCCAGTCCACGCCTTCCTCTGGCGATGGCCGTGAGCCTAGAGCTCCCCCCAGCGGGAGGAACGAGAATGGCGGGCACGGGGAAGCTTGGTGCCGGCTGCCCAATTTCCTGGACTTGAGGAGTCCTACTGATCCTTGTGAACACAATTCCTCCCTGGACCTTTTATGCCTCTTTCCTAGCATATGTTCTACCAGAGCGTTGTTATTATAGCTCCTCAGGAAAGGGCTTTTGTGGCTGCTTTTGCAACCACAGTGCACTCTGTCGGTTTGACATTTTCAGGTTTGAGTAAGGGTTCCATCATCGACTATAAGCACCTTTTCACCTTCTTTATTAACATTTGTTCATTTCTCATCACACAAGCAGATGGACATTTTATGTAAGCAAGAGACACGCTCCTGAAGACTTTCAAACGTAATCCAAACTTTGCCTGATTTTAGATGGGTCTTGACAAAGGAAAATATGTTGGCTCATTCCCAAAGTGGTAGGTCTCCTGCCCTCCAGTGTGGCCTGGACCTGGCAGGTCCCTTGTGTTCCCTGGAATAGGCCAGGCTCGCCCTGCCTAACCAACGTGACGCTTCACCTTATCTCTCTATCAGTTGCATTCCTTGTCCAAACAGTCCATCGGCTCAAGCCATCATGCTTGCGTGTCTTCATGCAGCTGTCACCCGCCCAGCGTTGCGTGGGCACTGCCTCAGCCCTCTTCCTGATTTATTTTCCAAGAAGCATGGATCCCCATTTAGCATTCCCACTTGTCTCCCAGGCCCCCACCTGCACCCTTCCCTCGCCAGCAGTGTAAGCTCTGGGAACACCAGGCAGAATTTCGGACTCTTGTATCCACAGCTGTATCTCCAGAGCCTGGAAAACTTCCTGACACAGAGAAGCCACTCCACAAATGTCTCTTGAATGAATGTCTACAGAGTAAATAGCATAAACACAGTCTACAATTCTTTGTTCCTGAATGCTTCAAATTATGCAATTCTTCTTCTTTTTTTTTTTTAAGATTGTATTTACTTATTTGAGAAAGAGAGAGAGAGAGCATGAGTGGAGGGGAGAGGCACAGGCAGAGGGAGAAGCAGGTGCTGGGCTTGATCTTAGGACCCCAGGACCACGACCTGAACTGAAAGCAGACATTCAACTGATTGAGTCACCCCAAGTTGTGCGATTCTTGAGGAATTTTTAAGGTAGAAGATGCATGTTACTTATAAAATTTCACTGATAAAGTCAGGCATTATTAATATTTATGTTGTATTATTTGAAATCTGTATAACTTGTATTTGCATAAGATGTAACCACAAAATTAAATTATTACAATTTAAGGCTAAAGTCTTCTTCACAGTTATGTCTTTGGGCTATAGTTTTAGAAAGAGAACATTTTCAGGATAGAACTAGGATATCTGCAAGTAGTCCAAAAAAATATACAATAGGACTCTACTAAGTCAATTTAGCAAATTGCTTTCAACTTTTATTCCAAGATATCTAGCAGAGTAAATTCTACGTCTTCTCTCTTCTTGAAAGCATTATTCATTAAAACAACTGTGTTGGTTAAAATGGATATTAAAGATCTGTTATTAGACATATTAATAATGCTACAGATCTCTCTAGCTTTACTGTACTCTGAACTCTTGGGCAACACTGCTTAAATTTGTGTACAAATACAAAATACTGAGAGGTGTCACTTTTATGTGGAAAGTTCAGTTATGAACGTGAAATGTTGCCAGATTCTGACTCTATAATCCCATATAGCAATTACTGCTGTTTTTGTGGTTTGGACTATGAAAGCCTGCGCGAGTGGTGCCACCGTGTGTTTCCGAGGGAGAACTACAAGACCGTGAACAAAGGAAATGAACTTGGGAAAGTCCGGTAAAATGTACTTACTACATCTGGCAGGAATGTTTCCTTCTCAGCCATTTGGCAACTTACTTCAGTCATGCCTAATAAATTCCCAACTCCATTTTTCAACTAAGTGAAATTTCCAAACTGACATATATGTAGTAAAGTTCACTCTGATTTTCTTCTTTTTTCTTTTTTTTTCAAAAACATTTGAACTTTTAACGAATCCATGCAACTGAGTGGGGGTATTGTGTGAGTTCTTATTAAACTACTATTGATCAGGGAGCATTTTTCAGTCCATTACAGTGACTCGACTATTGATTTTGGAGTCAAGTGGTGCTGGGGTTTAAGTTCTGCCTTCCTGCTCACTGGTTATGTGATCCTAAGTGAGTTCCTTAGCTCCTCTGAGTCTCAGTCTCTCCAGATGTGAAATGGGTTCGTTATAGTGCTTCTAAGGTGGTACACATAAAATACTTAGTAGAATTTCTGACAGACTGAAGCTGCTGTATGAAGCCGCTTGTCTCACCGCTGCCAGGGACCCCCAGGGTGGGGGGCTTTGCTGCTGGCTTCCATGGGGAGCCTGCAGGGTCAGGCAAACTGGACAGGGCAGGGTGACTCTCAGCACCGCGATCACCCCACTGATGCAGAGGTGACTAGGGGACGGTGGCTACATTGGAAGTTCTGCTCCAACTGGAGCTACACCAGTCTGCAGGTGCCCAGGGAAGAGGACTGGCACCCGTAGATGGGTCTTTCTCCATCACACAGACTTCCTCTCTTGTTCTGTCTTGGGAATTCTTTTGAAAATATAAAGAAATGAACAATGACGATTCTGTGAAAGGTTAAGACAGGAGAGACAGTGGGAACCACGGAGAAAGCCCAGCAAATAGAAGCAGGTTGCAAGCCCAAGGAATCACCCCCAGGAAGAGACACGCCAAGGCTCTGGAAGAAGGAGCCTCTGAACGTTCTAACTCCTCTTTCTCTGCTTCTGGAAAAATGCGAGAATTTTAGGGCAACGCTGAGTGATCTTTGTTCTTTGATCTTTGATCTTACAGTTCTCACACTGTACTGGGTCCCCCAGGAATCAGGATCCCGTCCCCGCGGAGCTCACAGGTTAGTGGTAGGCAGTCGCAGCCTTAAAGGAGCAGTGCAGCCGCAGGAATAAGGGGACAAGTCACCGGCCCCTTACGTCTGGGCGGTCTGCGCCTCTGAGGTGCCAAGCATTGTCCTAACCACCAGCAAACAAACCAGGCTTGTGGGGCTTACGTTCCATGGGGAGAGATGAACAATAAACAAAACCCTTAGTAAAACAATAAAATGACATCATGGAAGATGCTAGGTACTATGGGGGCAAAATAAGGCAATTCTGGGGACTGAAAGAGATCGAAATCACTGTAGTCAGATCCCAAACCAGCAGAGCACTTGGGAATATAAATTTTTCTTTGGGAAAGATAAAAAAAAAATTAAAGGAACTTTTAGAATAAGAGGAGAGGTTGAGTTCAATGGGGTTGCTTGAGCCAGAAGCCAGCGTGGGGAACAAATGGGACATTGAGTGTCTGAAGGTGCCCAGGAGAGGAGGTGAGAGATGTCCCAGGAAGAAGGGAGAGAGCAGGAGATGGGCAGACGGCAAAGACGACCAGGACAACCTTTGCTTGGGCATGGGTCCAGCTGCTGTGATAGCAAGAATTCTTTTCATGGTGTACATCAGGTCTAATTCGAAAAACTCCACTCTTTAGTCTTTCCTCATCTGGTGCAAGTGTTCCACTTTTGGCGCATCCAAGCTGGTTTCCCGGTATAAATATCCTTCCCTCCAGCCCTATTTCAATCCTAATGTAGGAAGGGGGTGGGGGAAAGAAGGAAGTAGAAGTAGAGTATTTGCATCCCTCCTTTACTGTCCCTGTTCCCCCTTCTCCAGCTCCCTTTCATGGAAAGGTGAGTTTGCATGGGCTTACATGGCTTCCCTAGTCAAAGGGACAGAAAGCCTCAAATGCCAAGCAACTGTCAGAACTTTCTCTCTTTTCCATTCTTTCTTTGTCAGTGCTTAGCCACATTAGGTTTAATATTTGATCACAAATTCTATGTGATCACAAATTATGTCTTGATAGGGTTCAGAGAGGGCTACCCGATATTATGAAACCTTGGCATAGTGAAAAATTTAAGATGAAGGAATTTGAAAAACAACAGGTGTGGGACGCTCTCCCCGACCACTCCCTTCTTCCCTGAAGCAGGTCAAAAGACCCTGTAGGACAGAAAACAGTTTTCTTCAACTCTCTTAGAATCTCTGGTTGGGTCTGAAATTTAACCAGATGAAGATTAACAGGAGAAAAGTATATATACGTATATTTCATTTAAGTTTTACATGGCATGGGAGCCTTCATAAGGAAATGAGGACCCAAAGAACCGCACCCGTGTGGTTGTTTTTCTGGCTTCAGTGAGGAGTGGGCAGGCAGCAAGGAATATGACAGGTGAAGGAGCAGGAAGTGAGGGTGATAAGCTCCGCAAGGATTGTATGTTCAGTATCTTGTGTGTCCTTCTGTCTTTGGTGATAAAGATGTTGCTTTCCTCCAGGTTGTTGCTTTCCTCCTGTGGCAGCTCCCACGTGAGAGTTTTATGACCTGTTTCAGGGAAGAAGGGTGATGGGCAGAGGAGGGCAGAGTGCTCTACCTGCTTCTGTTGTTTGTTCAAACTTCCTCAGCTTAAGAGAGTCAACAAGCCAAAGTGACATATTTTGGGGGAGCATGTCCTGACCCCATCAGCTCTCCTATGAGAAGTGCCCTCTCATACCTAGAAAAGAGGATCTTCCTTATCTCAGATGATGGATGGACACAGAGGAGACCCTGAATGAATGGGCCTTGCAAAGTTTCCTTCAATGTACTACCCTTAACTCATACGCCTTGTCCTGTTGTGTTTCCTACAACTTTCCCCCCTTCGTCAAACCTAGCATAACCACATTCAGGTTTAAACACTTCTGCAGGGCTTCATTTCCTTAGGAAGTCTTTGTGTCCTGTGACACTTACATTAAATAAACCTGTATGCTTTCCTCCTGCTGATCTGTCTTTGCCAGTCTAATTTACAGGGTCCTCACTAGAGAATCTAAGATGGGCAGAGGAAGAGAATTCTTCCTCCCCTGTGTTCTCTTGCCTACTGTTATGCCCCATGTGTGTAGGAACAGCGCCTTGTGAAGAGAGGTGCTCAGAAAACATTTAATAAGTAAATGTGTGAACAAGGGAGAGTGAGGAGGAGGCTATAGCCTTTCGGTGGAGACCCCATGGAAACACTTCTGGCACTTTCAGTGGTTTCGGAGGTTGATGGCACTAGGGGGATGCTAAGTCTAATTTCATCTAAAAATGTAAAACTTCACTGTTTCCTGATAAAGGCCCAAGTTCCCTTATAACCAAGTCAGTCATTCTAGAGCCATGATGAACTGGCTGTCATGATGAACACAGTCACAATGTTTTCCCACCCCTCGAGTCTGGACTTGCCTCGTGACTTGTGTTGACCGATAGCAGTGGCAGAAGTGATTTTGAATTCGTTGCAGAGGGCCTATTAGCTTCCACTTCCCCCCTCTTGGAATGCTGTGCCTTCATATAAGGAGGCTCGGGCTAGACAACAGGATGATGATGGTAAGCCTTGTGCGTGGATGGTGCTCATACCCACGAGACTAAATAAGGGCACGAGGACAGATGAGAGAGATGTTCACTAGAGGAAAGGAAGACTATCTAGGAATAGATACAGGTCATTGATAGATGGGCTAAAGATCTCTGAAAATCTCTCTTCAGTTGCTATTTCCTATGAAACAAGAAGCAAGAGTTGGCAGGCAGGCGGGGAGATTGTGTGGGAATTGGAGGAGAAGAGGGTGTGAATGGCCATCCAAGTAAGTGGGTGAGTAATTTGACAGGGAAATGAAGCAAGTTGCTAGCAGCACCAAAGATCTCTTGACGTTTATGATCATTAAATTGAGTAATGTTAGCATGCTAGTTTGTTTTTTCTCCAGCCACGTTTCCTTTCTCAAGAGCAGTTCCAGAGTAGGTGGAGAGTTGGGGCTTTTCCAAACAGGGAGGGAAGGAGGGAGGACCAAGGAGGTTGAGGCTTAGCTACCACAGAGTAGCTAAAATGATGGAATGTGGAATCCATGTTGGGCAAAGAGGGAAATGTGAATAAGAACAGAAGAATAGAAAAAAGGAGAGAGTTCTGTTGAAGGTGAAGAATTGCTGACACTAGGAAGGGTGAGCAGGAATGAGGGGAGGAGGTGGTTCAAGTGGGCTGCTTGATGATGGACATAGCGGAGGGCACACAGTTACAAGGAATTAGTAAGGTCAAGGGTGGGATCCCCTGAACGGGCGGCTGAGCTGGTGGGGGCGAGAAACTGAGAGTCTGCGTCAGTATTGCAGAAATCATTTATCTATATGTCTATTGAAATCACCGTGAGTTATTAACTGAGCCAGGAGTATTACTGGCTGTTATTCCTGCTTGGGCTCCCTGAACTTTTCATTCAGAGCACTCACCAGTTTATGTGGTTGGGTGATTATGTGACAGTAAACGGGACTGATAGTCTGTTTTGCTGACTGACATACAGTTGGCGCTCAAAGGCAGGATGAATGAGCACTGTTCCAGCTGTGGAATAAGTGTAATAAATTATAGCACCAAAGTGTTTCACATGAATGGAAAAGTAAGGCTCCACGAAGGCGGGATTTTTTTTGTCTGTCATACTCCCTACTGATTTCCTGGTGCTTGGAACAGTTCCAGGCACATATTAGGTGCTCAATAAATACTGAATGAATGCAGGCAGAAACCGCTTAGTGCCCACTGCGCTTGCGCAAGACTCCCCAGGCGAACCCGGGCAGTCTGCGCCTGCGCTGCGCCCAGACCAGTTCCCGAAGCTGCTTTGCCCCATTAGGTTTGCGCCCTACAGGCCCCCGTAGCAGCTGGGCTGCGGCGCCGTTCCGGCTTTCACCTCCGCGTTCCCACGCCTCCTCAGCCGGGCTCTCCTCCTCCTCCACGTCAGGGCCCAGACCTTCGAGATGGCGGCTCAGAAGATAAATGAGGGGCTGGAGCACCTCGCCAAAGCAGAGAAATAGTGAGTGAGGGCCTCCGACGTGGGCCGCTGGCCCGGCGCTGAGTCCCTGCCCCACGCCGGCCTGGTCCAGGAGTTGGAGGGAGGGCACGGGAGAGCGAGCCGGGAAGGCGGCGGCTTCCCGGGGGCTGCGGCCTGGGGACCGGGGCGGGGCCTGCTGCACCTCCGGAAGCGGACTTGGGCTCTCCGCCGGAAGTCGTCCCCGCTCTCTCCTGGGGTCTTTGGGCTGAAGGCTTGGCTGCTTTTGGTCTGGGCACTCCGGACCCGGTAATTCGTTGAGTGGACTGCCCATGTGCACTGTAGTTTAGCAGCATCCCTGGCCTCTACCTAGTAGACGCCCGCAGCACCCCTCTTCCCTCATCGTGTCGACGCGAACTGACTCCTGGGGCAGAATATCGCCTTGCTGAGAAGCAGCGCTCCAAAAGACTCTCGTGTTGGGAAGGGGGCTGCAGATGTACTCTGAAAATTCCGCGGGGGGCGGGGGGGCTTTTGTCGTGTCTCAGTATACGGTTCCTGGGGTCTGCGCTTCCTTAGTCATTTATGCGTCTCCCAGTTTCTGATATGGTACGTTGTAGGCACCCAACAAGTATTGCGGTATTGAACTGATCCTACCCAGTCAGTCCTTTGAACGCTCCCCTCCTCCTCAGTGTCATTTTCCTGCAACGAATTTTTATTCGGCGGTTAGAGAAAATGGAAAGTCCACGTGGTGCCGTGTGTTAGATGCTTTGTGTACCTGATCCGAGATCTTTACAGCTTTCGATATACAGAAGAGATGAGGCCTGGAGAAGCCTTGTGATGACTTGCCCTAGGCTGCACAGTTGAAAGATGGCAGCGCCAGTTTTTGAGCAGTGGAAAATATTCCATTTCTTTCTGTTATACTGTATTATCCCAAGCAGTGTGTTATTGGAGCTCTTTTGGAGCAGGCGATGTTGGCAACAATCTTACTTTTTCTTTCTTTCTTTTTTTTTTAACTGGGAGCAAACGTAGAAGTATTATAGTTTGTTTAATAAGGTCCATAATAAAGCTGTGTTAACTTTGCTTTGGTAGAATGGGCGGGGTGGGGGGAGAAGTCTGTTCTGTCTGGAGGAATTTAGGAAGATTTCCCAGAGGTGATTTCGGAACAGGGCCTGGAAAATAAGAGATTTTTTTAGACAGAAGGCAAATCCTATGAGAAGGAATCTATGCACAAGATGTCGCATGTACACAAGCCTGAAAGTATATGGGGAGGATAGTTAATGTAGAGTAGCTGTGCCAGAGAATGAGAGCAGAAAAGTTGGGGCCCCATCTGAAGGGGCTGCCCCTCAGATGGTCCCAAGCCTTAGCTTTTCTAAGGATCATATAACCAGTGGGACCTGGTTAGGTTTATTTTCAGCCAAGGAAATGTGGCAGCAAAATGGAGAAGGTACAGTGGGAGAGAAAAGTGAGAATTTTGGTATATTCAGTAAGCATGTATTTGACCCAGCCACTGGGATTATTGAGGTAACCAAAAGTGGTCCTTTACTCAGCAGCTTAGAATTCACAGGGGGGCATGCACGGCCACAGATGAGTAAAAAATAAGACTAAATGTTAGAATAGAGGTATGCAGTTGTTTCAGTGGGTATTACAAAGTAAGGAAGAATTAATATCCTCAAGTGGGGAGGAATGGAAGGGGAGGGCAGGCAGGAAAGGTCACTTTCCATGAGGGTTTAGTGGACTCATGATGAGGGTTTGAATTAAAGTAGCAATGCAAGGGGTGCCCAGGTGGCTCAGTCTGCCTTTGACAAAGGTCATGATCCCCCAGGTCCTGGGATTGAGCCCCGCATCAGGCTCCCTGCTCAGCAGGGTGTCTGCTTCTCCCTCTGCCCTTTCCCTTGATCATGCTCACTCTCTTTCTCTGAAATAAATAAATAAAATCTTAAAAAAAAAATAAAGTAACAATATAAGAGGCAGGATTGGTTGACATCTGTTAGAATTGGAAGGCTTTAATGACTTGACTGGATATGGAGGGAAAAGCTTGACTCAGGTTTCTAATTTGGGAGATGTAGTAGTGGGAAGACCTTCAGCTAAAATGGGGGATCTTGAAGCATGAACATGATGGGGCAGGCAGGTCTTGGATTTAGGCACTAACGGGTAGAGCCATTAAATTAACCAGCATGCCTTCTCTTTTCCTTATTAGAGCTGTTTAGTTGACAGGGGATAATTAGCTATATTTTTAAATCTCTAGTTCTTTGCATGTATAGCATTTTAGACAACTGAATGATTATATTGTGTTTTGGGTGGGATTTAAGAAATTATGTTAATATCTTTAGGGTGGGGGGATTAGAGTTTTGTCTTATTTCGGCGCTTACCCAGTTTTGTGGATTAGATTGCAATTTAAGGATTTTATTTTTCAGAGCAGTAATATTTTTTTGGTAAGCTTAAAAATTGCGCACATACTTGGATCCTAGTATATATGCAAACACAAATGTTAAATACATTTTTAAAGAAAGATTTTATTTATTTATTTGACAGCACAGCATGGGGAGTGGGAGGAGGGGGAGGCAGGCTCCCCACTAAGCAGAGAGATCTATGCAGAGCTCCATCCCAGGACCCCGGAATCATGACCTGAGCTGAAGGCAGATGCTTGACCGACTGAGTCACCCCGGCGCCCTGTTAAATGCATTTAATGGGCAAAAAGTGTTGCTTAAAAGTTAGAGCTTCTGGGCAGTTCACACAACTGTCACAAAACGAAGGCATACTGCTAAGGGCTATTGGGGACTCCCCCGTCTTTCAGTTAAGATGCTCTTTTGAAGCACCTTACAGCATTACATATAAGCAGGCTTTCACTAATTGAATTGAAATTTAGAATTTAAGGTGACATTTATGTAGCAGTTCTTATGCACACCTGAGTGTGACAGTCACTGGGTTACTTTAAACTGAAAGTTTGAAGTTATTTTTAAAAAGAAATAAAATATTGAAGAAAGGGCATGTAAGATAAGGACTCAAAATTGATGGTCCTTTGCTTTGGCATGTGACAAACCAGTAGTGATCCTAGAAAGCAGTTTCTGTTGTTTTCATAACATTCTCATCTTTCTGGTTATCTGTCCTTCCTGTTCACTGGTGGCTAATTCTCAACCTGATTTGCTGACTTCCTGTGTTGTTGCTCTGAATGTTTGTGTTCTGTAGTCTTGCAGGTCATTCACTAAAATCTCCCTGGTGGATCTTAAGGCCCTTGGTGTGGTGTATGCCAGTGGCTCCTTAGTTAATACCTTTAGCTTCTCCTGAGCTTCAGTCTCAACAGTCTCAACTGCTTGCTTGATGCCGTGCTTCAGAGGGTCTCAAGCTTTAATGCACCGCAGGGTTCACTATACTGTGATTGCCGCTGCCACCCCGGAGTTAGTGGTTCTGTAGGTCTGGGATGGGGTAAATTTACATTTCTAGCACATTTCCTGGTAATGCTGGTCTAGGGACCACACACCGAGAATTTCTGCTGTACTTGTCTATTATACAGACATTTCAAAAGGAGAAAACCATGTCTGTGATAGGGAGAGGGAAGATGGTGAAGTTGTACTTCATTGTAAATTAATTTGGGTAGAGGTGGGCAAGATGGGGACTTTGTACCTGCTTTCTTTTTTTTTAATCACACAAAGCCATTAAAGCAGGATTCTGACTTATAAATGTGGTTGTATGCTTCTGTTAAATGTGTCTTTTTTCATTTTAGCCTGAAAACTGGGTTTTTAAAATGGAAACCAGATTATGACAGTGCCGCTTCTGAATATGGAAAAGCAGGTAGGTGTGATGATAGTCCCGTGATTCCAATATGTAGTCTTGACATAGGCTGGTAACTATGTCTTGGCAAAATACTTACACTTAATGCTTTCCGTGAGATTTTAATAACCAGTTTAATAACTGTTTAATAACTGCCCAAGCCCTTGCTTTTTTCCCACTTGTTATTTTCACACGTGTTGAGGGCTGAGTTAGAGATCCAGGGAGCTGCAGCTCTCTCCTGAGAGCAGGGTTGGGTAGGGTTGGCAGTACATAGCTGCAGGTTTTTCGCATTGCTCATATATCCTTGAACTTTAGTCAGTTGCATACTGTTTCCAGGAGTTTTTGCTGTAGGCCTCTGTTAGACTTCCTATAATTGAATAAAGAGTTTTCTTTGTAACTTTATTTTTTAGTTAGCCTTATTCTGAGCAGATCTGCCAATCCTGTGTTTGTTTGGCAAGTGTTTTAAGAACTGCACTTTTAAGATACACTGAAAATGTCTTTGAAGTGTTAAGCTATATAAATATTTGAATACATTTATCTGTACATAGGATAAAAATGATCTGCAATATGCAACAGAGAAGGACCTTCCTAAAAATTTAGCATTTAATTGGAATGATAGCCTTCAGCATATGCACAATTATTTGGGATACAAAGCATAATGCAGTCTTTTAAGTACTCTGAACCCATTTGCAATTGTCTTTCAGCCGTAGCTCAGATCCCCTTTGTTAGCCTAACATAGAGACCACCTACAAAATATGCTTTTGATAGACTTTTTGTTTCAGTATATCGCCAGGGAGTAAATAAATTAGGTAAATAGAAAATTAATGAGTCTTTAGCACTTTTATTTAAATCCTGACTAAATTCTCTCTGTCACAGTATGCTAAGTATTTATGTCTAATTTAAAAGGAAAATTATTAAAAGTTCGAACTTTGTATGGATTCTGTGGACACCTTGTAAGAATGCTTTTGTAGATGGAAGGCACAACATTTTGCAAATCTTGTGAGGGAATTTTTGTTTTATAAGCATCTGAGGCCATGAGCTACTTTCATAAATCCAATTTCAGGTCATATTTTCCCATTAAATCATCTTTTGTTTATTTTCTGTAGGGGTTATACAAAATATATTTGATCATTAAAATAATTTTTTAAAAAAAATGTGAAAGTCCAGTGATGGAAATAATTAGTTTTCAACGTTTTATTAAAGAGAATTTTAAGAGCTTGATTTTAACAAATTTTTCTTTTTCTTTTCTTTTCTTTTTTTTTTTCCTTACCATATCCCTTTTTACTTATTTGTAAATAGCCCTCGGCAAGTTTCCCCATATCTAGAAAATCCTATTTTAGGGCCACTCCTTATTGTTTTGCTCTGATGATGACACTTCCACAATAGTGAGCAATGTATTTTAGCTCTTTGGACAGTAGAGATGTCATTTGCATAGAAACATACTAAACAGTATAAAAGCTTTATTTAAAAGAAATGCATTATTAATGTTTTGGGCATTTATTTAAAGATTGTGCCAAAAGGAGGGTTTATACAAGTGTTGAATGTGTTTATTGGTCTTCCGTTTCTGAATAATTTGAAAGATGGAATAAGCTGTAGCTAAAGCACTGTTTAATAATAAAATAAAACTGGTGAAGTGAGGTACTGTCTTTTGGGATAGGACCTGTTATTTGGGAGTATAGGTTTGAGTGATGGCGATCCTAGTTTCTCAAAGCTTAGGTGCTGCTGTCAAAAAGACTTGGTTTTGAGTGAAAGTGGCACAGATTTATTGCCAGTAGTCTGCAATTTAACAAAACAAAATGAAACTGGATTTTTGAAAGTTCTAAGTTACTGGTAATCAAAAATGCTCTAAAAACATTTTTGTAAAAAAAAAAAAAATAGAAAAAGGTAGTGTTGTATAAAACTTCTTACATATTTGATTAAAATAAAGATATTTTCTAATGCTTCCCACATGTTGCACCTTTTGGTAATGATTCATTTGAAGTTTTTTAACAGTGGATTAGAAAGTCTGTTTTTTGTTGTTGTTCTATTTCAGCTGTTGCTTTTAAAAATGCCAAACAGTTTGAACAAGCGAAAGATGCCTGCCTGAGAGAAGCTGTTGCCCATGAGAATAACAGGGCGTATCTTTTTCAACCTTTACAAAGAAATTCAACAATGTGATGATTTGGACTGAAACTCATTATCTTCCTTTGTTATAAATTTGCTACGTGTGGACTACAGTGCTATTAAATTAGAAAATGATGAGAAAAATTCTGTATTTAGTCTCTGAAGGAGCATTTACAGAGACTAATAAAGTTCACATTCTTTTGCAGAGTTTTTATTTCTGTTGTTTCTGCATTTGCCTGATGCCGGTTTTCCTTGGGATGAAGTGAGGGAAATACATAGGTGCTGAAGAGTGTATTAGAGTAGGATTACAGTAGCGCAGGTATTAGAAATGTATAAACCGCTCAATAAATATTTTAAAAATATAATCATTCTAAAGTCTTTGAAAAAAAGATTTTTAAGTAGTTTAAAACAATAAATTTTCCTGAGGTATTTTAAAACTTGCTAAGAAATGTCAGTTTTATCTCATTTTCAAATTACAGTTGTAATAATTTTGCATTGCAGTGACACTTTCCAGATTAATGGGCCATGGACGTAGCTTAAAAATCTATGTGGTGTTCTGTCAGTATTTTGTGAGATATGTAGTTGTGAGAGACATCAACAGGTGTAAAATGATTGCTTCATCTGTTTGTAAGATTTGTCTTTTGAAACCAACTAGGGGAATTAACATTGTTTTTTAAATACTAAATCTTTGGAAACTCTTGATTCGGCTTTTTTCCTTAATTTTGGCTTTGTTACATCCATTCAGTCTTTTTCATGCTGCCAAGTAAGTAAATATTTTTCATGTATTTGGAGATTATGTTTTAAATGTCATTTTCCCATAGGTCAGTTAATTTTCTCTAAGTTATCAATCCACAAATAGTAAATTATTTTGTATCGATTTAAGTAAAATCATCATTTCCATTTGTTTTGGTCTTTACCTGACCTTAGAAACTACGTACTCTTAACTAAGATATACAGTGTTTACATTCAAATCATCATATATTTTTAGGACCATTTTCTTCAATAATTAAAAGACAAGTAAATTAGAATTTTTTTTCCTCTTTCTTTCTTGATAGTTAATAGTACTTGTGGAGAGAAACAGTCTTTCTCCTGCTTTTGTGGAGAGTATTTACTTATTTCAAAATTTGGATTTAGGTTTGCAGATAGAAAGTCCTCTAACCTTTCTGAGTTTTACTTAATTTTGCATCTGCAAAATAAAAATCCCTTTAACTCAGATGTCTGTTGTTTCCAAGACATTATTGCCCACAAATATGAAAAGAAAAGAAAATGTGTTATTAAAAGCCTAAAGCACTGTGGAGTGCCTGAGCCAATTTTAATTGACATAACTTCTCATATCTGTGGTAGAAGGTTTCTCCTCCCCCTTATTTCATTAGCATCTCATCTGAGAAATTGTATTCTCTTTGCAGAGCTTATGAGCAAGCTGGCATGATGTTGAAGGTCAGTAATGTGTTACAACTGTTGTGTAGGTAAAATGAATTAATTAATAACTACAAGGTGTTAAAATAAATTTGTGTGGAGGTTGAAAAGTCTCCTAGCTGTAAGGCAAGAGTTGCTAAGATTTCTTATCCAAAGTAATGCTAATTGGACCCAAGGGTACATTGTATGTGTCTTAAGATAGTTTTAAAGGTGAAATTTAAGAGAATGTATTGACTGGGAGAGTATTGCTAGACAGAAAGCTATGTGAGACATTTCCCTACTTCTGAGAACTTCAGGACATTTTAATGTAGTACAAATTTATAAGTATATGTATTTTTTACTACCCTTTGGTTATAAAAGAAGAGATATTTGCTTGTATAAAAGTTGATGTTGAAGAGAACCGTGGACCTAAGCAATTGCTATTTAATTCTGATTCTTGTCGAATGGAATAGTTGGGCTCATGTACCTGAGCCACTTTTCATATTTCTGCCTCTTTTAAAAGCAGGTTGGGGATTAATATCCTGTTGTGGTAAGAAAACACATGTTACTTTATGACACTTCATGACATTCGCTCTCAAAGTATGCCAAGTAGTTATCGAAATTGAACATTTCCTGTCCATTTTTATGTTCCCTAATGTAGTAAAATCTGTTTGAATTATTTATTATAAAGCTTTGTTTTAAGAACTCACACATCAGTAAAACCTGCGTTTTTCAAAAATTTGTGTGATTTTATAATCTTGCTGATTTGTCTTAAGTGAATACGTGCTCACTGTAGAACATGCAGAAACTGGAAAGACCAAAAAACGTTAGTAATGTATTTAGGTTTTTCTTCTTCTGATTATTTTTCTGTGTACATACATCTTCACATATACACGCAGATTGAGATAATGCTGTACACACGGTTATCCTACTCTTTACATTTAACTTTCTAATGCAGATTTTCTACTGTCATTTAAAAGATTACTTTGATAGTGTATATCAATGGCTTTAAGAATTTTCATAGCCAGAAATTCCAATTCTCTGACTCTCTTGAAAAGAAATAGATAGCAAAGATTTGTGTGTAAAAATGTTTATTGCATATTGCTTAACAAAAATGGCAGTTACCTGAATTTTTAATAATAAAATATTTAAATAAATTATGATGCTTCCTTATAAGAAACTGTTATGTAGCCATCGGAATGAAGTTTTCTGGGTAAAATGTGCATCCAGGTTGATATTAGGTGATGCAGGCCAGGTTATCAGCAGCAGTTTCTTAGCAACTAGAATTTCTTTTATAGCCCAAGAAGCTAGGTATCCATCCACCCTGACCTCCTATTGTCCCAGTCCCCCCCCCCCCCCGGACTAGGAAGCTCCCAGATGGCTCTTGTCGTCCTGGGGTACTTTGTGCCTATTATTAGGATACATTCCTTTAAAGTACAGAAATGCTAGAACACTAACATGTAATCCTCACAGCTTTAGTTTATATTCTAACAGCTGTGCTAAGGCTGGAGTCTTCATCAAAAGATATTATTTAGACATAATTTCCGTTGCTGTAGTATCTGTTTAATTTGAGGATTTGAAGGCACTACTTTGAGTGAAGGAAAAATAAACCTAGTGGATAGGAGAAAAGACAAGGGAAAATGCTTTCTGGCATGCTCTTTGGCATGCTCTTGTATTTAGATTCAATGCCTTTGGACAGTCCTCAGCGGCATTAGGGGTCCTGAGCTACGTGGCGCAGTGTCAATTCTGTGGTTTCAAATTTCCATCAGATAGTGATAGAGACCTTCATATTCATTCCCCAACAAGGCTTAGGACGTAATAATATGTAGAAGGAGGCAGAGTGGAAAACACCGCTTGGACCAACCTCTGGCTCTGCCATTTTACAGCTGTTAGATTTTGTACCCTGTTGGCTCTACAGAAGCGCTAAGGTGACCAAGGCACACAAACCACTGAAAGTAGGCATGTTTTTATTTTCTTCTTGATGATTTTGGCATAATACAGAAACATGGGGAAGAATGTAAAAACAGTGTGGCTTTTAAGAAGGCAGCCCATCCTTTTTCACTCCATAGCTAAATCCTAAATAAAGTTATATGCGGAAGTCAGTAAGAATGAGACCAGCAAGTTTGGTATCCTAAAGAATTTGTCAACTCAGGGATTGAATAGGCAGACTTGAGAACAGCCCTTGAGCTGTCAGCATGCAGCCTACTTTGAGATCTAGAATGGCAATCCTAAGTAGATAATGTCTGTAAGCTTTATGTCTAGCTTTTAAATGACTGTTCCTTTTTAAGAAGAGTTTTGATTTGGCCATAATAGATATAAGGACCACAGGATGCTGAGACCTGTGATTTCATAGTAAGACACAGTTAATGTGTTGGTGGCACTCATCTTGGAAGAGGGCTGCAGGCTCTGATGAGCTCAGGGCGTGGGGCGTGACCGGTGTGCAGGAGGCAGGCCCGGGTGTGGAGGGCAGCCAGGAGTGGGGAGAAATGCGGCCACTGCCAGGAGGTGAGGCCCAGGAGGTATCATTACTCACAGGACAGCCCTTGCTCAGTCCCAACCCACTGTCGCCCTGGGGGAATGCGAGCCTGCTGGCACCATAGCTTGTGATCTTTTTATAGAAGTAGGAAGCTATAAAACAGAACCTTTGTGAAACTATCTGATTTAAAACTACTGAAGCAAGATGCACTTGGAAATGACGTACAGCCCTTGAGCTGCTGGTTCAAAGCTGTTGCCATAACCTTCATGTGTAGTAGGGACTCAGTAAATGCTCAAAGAATTATAATCTTAAAAAAGTAAGAGCAAGCGTTTGGAGTTCTACCGTTTGTAGAGTTTTTCTGAACCTTAAAGTGGTGATGAACTCTGTAGAAATTAACTAATACCTTTTTAGTTTGGCTAAATGAAGCTTGATGGGGAAGAGTAACCATGTGAAGGTATTTCATCTTAATATGTTTGTTGTATGACATTTTGAATCATCTACTTTCCTGAATTAGGAATGAAATGAATTTCAGTTTGTTAATTCTGCATTTGAGTTGATGCATTTACTGATCTGTGCTGTATCCTTTGCCCGAAGGAGATGCAGAAACTCCCTGAGGCCGTTCAGTTGATTGAGAAAGCCAGCATGATGTACCTAGAAAATGGCACCCCTGACACAGCGGCCATGGCATTGGAGCGAGCCGGCAAGTAAGTGTGGACGCAGCTGTCTGCATAGAAGCCATTGGCTCTTTGTCTTAATAAAGTCCTTTGAAAAACAAGTTTTACTATTTCTCATGTAAGTCCCATTTTCTTGTCTAATACAGGCTTATAGAAAATGTAGATCCAGAAAAGGCTGTACAGTTATATCAACAGACAGCTAATGTGTTTGAAGTAAGTTTGAATTTGATTTTCTTTTTTTCCTTTAAGTATACTAGGAAGGTTTAGAGTTGTAGCATGTAGGGAAATAGAGAAATGCATGACTCCTTTTAAATTTTTTTTCTGTGCTTACAGTTGAACTGTATTTTTTTTCTTTTATGTTTTTATTTTTTCCATCACCCAGCCACCCTATTGCTCCCCCACCCCCCTCCCCAGCAACCCTCAGTTTGTTCCCTGAGATTAAGAGTCTCTTATGGTTTGTCTCCCTCCCTGGTCCCATCTTGTTTCACTTTTTTCCCTCCTTATCCCCCATGTCCCCAGGAACTGTGTTTTTTTGTTAGTCAATTAAATGGATTAACAGCTTTGGTATATCCCTCCTGCCACCTTGATCAAATGCTATTATTGTTTATCAAATAACAATTGGGAGGATAAAAAGCTTCCTAGAGTAAAGCAGCCAATAGTCTCTTTTCTTTGATTCCCTCAGAATGAGGAACGCTTACGACAGGCCGTTGAATTACTAGGAAAAGCCTCCAGATTGCTGGTACGAGGACGCAGGTGAGATTTCTAGAGCTGTGTTCCTATATATCCAGGTAACCCTCCAGTCCACATTTGAAACTGTGAAGTATGGAGAATGGCTTGTTAATCTTTTTGGTGTAAGCCATAGGCATACCGGGCTGCCTTAATAGAAAATGTGATGTCTACAAGATGGAATCTTAAATATCAAAAGAATTGCTATTTCTCTAAATCTGATGCCAAAGTATATCATGCATTGTGTTTTTATTGGTTGAAACCTGGCTGAGCAGCATGAGAGAGCAGCTTTCTTGATAGATTATTGGGTTAAGTTACAATGTGTTTTTCCTGAGGAGAAATACCTATTTAGGCATAAATAACAAGATATCCTAAGTGCTCACCTATGAGAATTGACAGGTTCTCGCCAAATAGTGTCATTAAATAGGGTATTTGATATTTGCTTTTTCATCCTTTATACATATGACTTAAAGCATAAATCGTTGGCCCCTAGAAACCTAGAATCCTAGAATTGGCTTTTCCTTTGCTTTTTATTTTACTTTAATATAAGCTTAGTAAACATTTTTCTGTCATTAATAAACTTCTGTTTGCCAAGATGTCACTTAGTAGTATTTAAGGTAAACACACTTAGAAAACTAGAAGTCTAAAAAAAAAAGAAAGAAAGAAAACTAGAAGTCTGAAGATAGTTCCCCAGTGACAGAAAAGATGCAAGATAATTTTGTGAAGGAACCAAAAGACAAATGACTAAAGGATCTATTGACCCCTTTCTGAGACTGAATTAAATGTCATCTTCATGAAGACTACAGATTCTAAAATAAAGTAACATCAGAATAAATAATAGAATTAATAACTCTTGCATGTTGGTATTTAGATGGACTACTTTATAAAACCTGCTTTCACTGATTCGGTTTTTTTTGTTGGTCTTAGTGGAATAGTATTTTTATTTTTATTTATTTATTTATTTGAGAGAGTGTGAGTGAGAGAGAGCATGAGAGGGGAGAAGGTCAGAGGGAGAAGCAGACTCCCCACGGGGCTGGGAGCCCAATGTGGGGACTCGACCCCAGGACTCCAGGATTCTGACCTGAGCCGAAGGCAGTGGCTCAACCAACTGAGCCACCCAGGCACCTTTTATTTTGTTTTTAAATTAGGACTTTTGTATTAAACCATGAAGCAAAATTTATACATATCAGCCTTGGATCATTTTATTTGTCTTAATTCTCTTGGCTTCCTAGAAATCCAAACAACTGGAATGCTAACTGGCAATTCTCAACTTATAAATGATGGCATAGTAAGTTTAGGTTAGTTCCTAAGTGTTTTCTTTTCTCTTTTCTTTTCTTTTCTTTTCTTTTCTTTTCAGATTTTATTTATTTGAGAGCAAGACTGAGATAGCGAATGAGAGAATGAGTGAGAAGGAGAGGGAAAAGTAGGTTCCCTGCTGAGCAGAGCACCCAACATGGGGCTCAATCCCAGAGCTCTGAGATTATGACCTGAGCCAAAGGCAGACGCTTAACTGACTGAGCCTCCCAGGCTCCCCTCTGGAAGGGTTTTTTTTATAGAACCAGATGTTTGTGGTGATGGTGCTAGGTATTGCAGAAGAGCTGAACTGTAAGATAGTACCTAGAGTCTGACCCTTTGAGCAGGGCTTCAAGCTTGTAGGAACAGGGAATGGCACCCTGGGTTCTACTCATTCTAGGGCAGACAGGCACGTTCTGGCATACTTTCACCTCCTTTTCTCATCTACTCCCCTAACGGTCCTCCCTAAGTACCCTAATGCCTTCTTAGGCCCAGGGCCCCTTAAACACTGACTGCCTAAGAAGCAGAAGTTGGAGGTAGGGGCAGAAAGTAAGCCCCACCTCTGTGTAGGCATGGGCTCTGCCTCAGTTTCCTCTAGAGTCTTTCTGCATTCGCATCTGCTCTCCTTCTGTTTTCCAGACTGAGATTATCTAAAGCTGGGTTGCAGGAAGAGCTAAGGGGAGAAGGGGGCCAGGACCTCTCCAGGAGGGCAGCTTATCAGTGTTTTCCAGCTACATAGGCATATTCCTCTGGAAAGCTCCACCATGGAGTTGTGGTAGCTGCTGTCATTCCCAGAAATTACTGGTTGCTTGTGATACGTGTAATGAGGACTATTATTCTAGAACAAATACCACATTTTCTTCACGGTTGTGGAGAGTGGTATGGAGGTGCTAGGAAGGTGGGCATTTATAAATCTAGGGCAATTGGTACATCTTTTATTTACTTTGTGAATTTATTTTATTCCTTTTTTTTTCCTTTTTAGTAAAAATGCATTGAAAAATGATAGTATTTCATGCAGCGTTTTGAGCAAAAATTTTATGGAGATTAAGTTATTGATGATATAAAAGTTGACCTAAATTTATTCAGGAGTGTTAAGGAATTTGATATTTGAAAACTCTACACTGGGTAGGGATAGTATGAAAGAATTAAAAGTCAGCAGTTAAATGAATTTTCATAGTGCAGAGTGAGAAAAACCTGGAGAATTTTTATTAATAGAAAGATAGCTGAGAAAATTTATGTGATATTTGAATATTTTGAATATATATTTTCATTATAATCTTAATTGAAGCTGTCGTTTGGCTAAAAGAAAACTAATTTTGTGTGTTATAAAAATAACGTCTAATAGAACATAGCGTTCAATTTTAAGTTTTATGTTTGTTACATTGAGGTAATATGCTTATATTTTTACAGTAATATTTAATCCTAACTTAATACTAGCTTATATCTTTGTATAGCAAAATTAAATAACCTCCTATTTAATATGTTTGTATTAGTCTTCTCCTCTTCCCCCATCTTTGGAGAGCCTTAATTCAAAAGTGAGTCAGAGTTAATTAGGTTGCATCTGTGGGGCCTTAAGTCACTCCCATGCCAGTGCCTTTGTTCCCTCCCTAAAAGGGCCTTTCCAGTTGATCTGACTTAGCTGAGATGTATATTTCTATGCCTTCCAGAGAAGTTCTGAGCTAGTTGACAACACTGTGTGGTTGGCACTCAGTAAACGAAATCCAGAGCTTTCCAGAGCTTTGTCATGATTTGCACCAAAGAGGAGAATTTGACCTTTCTGTCATTTAACCACTCCCCCAGCCCCAGCTGACTTCCCACTTCTAAGGCTCTCAGACTCTTACCAGTTGACTGAGATAGTCACTAGATTCTAAACTCAGGGAGTCCTGGGTGTGTGTTATGTGGAGTAGGTACTAGTTAATCACTAGGTTTTGTCTTGTGTAATGTCCTGTCCATTGTGATGCCAAGGTTTACGGGATTAATAAACTTAGCTGGCAATTTGAGGTAGGCTGAAATGTTTTCTAGGTAGTTAAAAATACGTTCTGGACTTCAGGGGGAAGTTGGGGCCAGAGGAGGAGTTTTGAGTCATATGAGAGAGATGACCATTGAAAGCTGGGTTGTGTGCGTGAAGTCCTATGACAGTTTCCTGTTGTGTGCATATAATTTTTGTGGGCCTTACATTTTATTTTATTTTTGAATTACAGGAAGTAAGAACAATTTATTCTTTTAGCGAAACCAAATGCATTTTATTTTGTTAGGAGTATTAAGAATTATCGCTGGGTTTTATTATAATAACTTACGAATAATTTCCTGGATACAGTTGAAAACAGTTGGCTTTGTATGTCAGTTTCATGGACTTTTAACCAAGTTAATCGATTTTTTTGATTACATACAAACATGCAGTATTTCTCTTAGATGGCTGTTTTGCTAGCTAGATGTTAGCACATGGAAATGCTGTTTTTATGCCAAGGAAATAGTAAGTCATGTGGGAAGAATGCAGCCTTTTTACTTAAATATGTGAAAAATTTAAAACATTAAGATTCTACTAGAATGGTATCATCTGGATGTTTATGTTCTGGTATAGTGTTTATAAAATAGAGTCTGGGATAAGCTTATGGTCATAATTACAAATGGTAGAGATATATATAACCCCCTACATTAATTTCATTTTCTATATCATAAATAACTACAAACCTAACAGCTTAAAACAGCATCACTTACTGTCTCCCAGATCTACAGGTTAGAAGTCCAGGCCCAGTATAGCCGGGTCCTGTGCTCAGGGTCTCACCAGGCTGGACTCAGGTGTCTCGTGTGACTGCGATCTTATTCTAGGCTCACTGGTTGTTGGCAGGATTCCTTTCCTTGCAGCTGGAGGACACACACCGATGTTTTCTTGTGAGCTATTGGCTAGGGGCGGTTCTCAGTTCTAGAGGTGCTGTAGCCTGTAGTTCCTCAGCCTGTGCCCCCCAGATGGTTTATGAGATGGCAGTTTACTGCTGCTTCAGGGCTAGTGAGAGCACATCTCTCCTGACTTTCAATCTCGGATCTTTCAAGAGCTCATTGATCAGGTCAGTCCCGTCCACACATTATCTCTGCTTCACTTGAAGTCAGTTGAGGAATGTCCTCACAAGAGTGAGTTCCATCATATTCAGAGATTGTGCCCACGTTCATAAGGAGGGAGTGTATATGAGGAGCAAGAGTCTGGGGGAACAATCTTAGAAGTCTGCTACCGCGCCCAATTTATAAACTGGCTTTGTCCCCAGAATTTAGCGATTTTGATCTCTGAAAGTTCAGAATGCCTTATTGTATGAGGTAGTAAGTTACCAGGGCATGGTCCACAAGAATTCAGTTAAATCCATGTGAGTTAAACCAAGCCATAGTGTGTGTGTGTGTGTGTGCGTGCGCACGCGCGCACGCACATGCACATGCATACACACGTGCACACAGATCTTTTTAAAAGATAATTGTTCACGTGCACAAAGTGTAGTATAACGTTTCTATATTTTAATTTGAATTACAAAACAGTCTGTTCCCCACTGCATCCTAACAGTGCACAGTGCTCAGCATTTTGGCCTTTGGGTTGAGAGAGATGGGTGAGGCCTGCACACTTCCTTTAGAGACGGGTTAGGTGCTAGGAAGAGAGTCCCAGGGCAGGGGCACGATACACCTGTACAAAGAGGTGAGGAGCTGCTTAGGGTGTCCTGGGCTTGAGGCTGGGGAAGGGGAAGGGCCTGGGAGGATTGGGGGAGCAGTGTTAGCGATGCCTTTCTTCTTCATCCTGCCACCTGAGTGGGATGGAAGGAAAGGAAAATGGGTAAGAGGTGAATGTTGAGGATGAAAGGTGGCAGGAAAGACATTTTTTTCTGACTCACAGAGGCTGCAGTGGAACATATAGTAGTGAGGACAGGGGGAAGGAATTCTCCAGCAGGCAGGCCATGCTCTTGGGGTGTCTGGATGGCTTTAGTGGAAGGAAAGAACTCTGGGATGATTAAATCTGGGCTTTTCTAATACTTTCCACCAAAGTTCGCAGAGCAGTTTGTTGAATTGGATAGATGCTCATTAATGGCTGATCTTTACCAGACTTAAACTCCTCCATTTGAAGTAACTGATCCTTGAGTTCTTCTGCTTTTTGTCTGTCTGCTTGATGCTCGAATGGGCAGATTGGGAGTTTAAAAGATAAGCCAGGTGTGCAGAGCTCATGGGAACTGTTGTAGAGCAGTTGCTAAAAATGCCTGATGCCTTCTTACTTTTGCTAGCATCTGTAATATCACCTAGAACAGTGATTTCTCCTTTAGAGCATTTAGAGCTGCCTTATTTGACATTTGTTTGTTTTGTCTTCAGGTTTGATGAGGCAGCACTTTCTATTCAGAAAGAAAAAAATATTTATAAGGAGATTGAGAATTATCCAACTTGTTATAAGGTATGTTTTGAAAGTGCTTTTTTGGCTTTACGTGTGTGATTTTTCATATTGGTGTAGCTGTGTATGTAAGACTGTATTCCATGGATATTTTAAAAAATAATTTTGGCCAAGATGGAGTAAGCCCACTGTAGCTTGTCTTTCCTGCTGATGACAACTAAAACTTCTGGGCAAAATACAAAAACTTACGAACTCTGAAAAATAAAAGCAAAAGGAGTGAAAGGAGTGAGCACTTAGAGAAGCAGCCAGTGCATGAGTGGGTTTCTAGGTTTTCCCTATTTCTCTTGTGGCCTTGCTTGAGAGACGCCCCCAGGCGTGGAGCTGGGCAGCAGAGGCTCCAGCAGCTAAAATGCCCAAGGAACCCATCTGTCCAGAGTTTCTTACTGGGGGGAGGGGGAAAAGCAGAAAACAGTCCCCTTGTCTTCTCTTGTTTCCCTCCTGGCTTTGCTCTGAGAGTGAGCCCTAGTCACATAGCAGCGGCTGTGACAGTGGTGCTGCAGATGAAACACCCAGGAGGCAGCGTCTCCTTGGTCAGAAGAGCTAAGAGCAAGGAGAAAGACCCAGGGAGGAGGGAAAGGGAATCCGAGTGTCGGTGTGGGCAGGCACCCTCACGAGTCCTCTAGCACTGCGTGTGGCGGGTGGACCCAGAGCAGCAGACTGTAGGCTTTTGAGAGCGGCAGTAAGGTTTGGTCGCTGCCCGGGACTCACAGCTCCCTGGCAGCACTCTTGTTCGGGGCCGAACCACAGCAGTGGGCAGAGGCCCTGAAGACTGGAGTCGCTGCCCACCACGGGAGGACAGAACATGCATCCGAGCCCGACTGCTGGGTTGCCTGCCGAAGGCCTCCACACTCTCTGGAGAATCACAGCAGAGTCTATGCGGCAGAGCACCCACCGTGTCCAGGATACAGTCCCAAAGCACTCAGCATAGGGAGTCAGGAAAATAGGATCAGTTCCCAGGAGAAGACAACCCAGAGATGACCCAGTTGTGGGAATTACCAGGTCACGACTTTGAAGCCGCTATCTTAACTATTCCATGAGGTGTGCAGGTAAACAGATGAATGGACGAAGGGACTGTGTTTTTGTTTTGTTTTGTTTTAAATAGAAACTAAAAATGAGCTAAATGAGAATTTTGGAACTGAAAAGGCAAATGTCTGCAGTAAAATACTGGATGAACTTAATCTGATGATGGAGATGGTAAAAGATTCAGTGAACTTAAGGACAGGTTGGTAAAAGCCTTCTGAAAAATAAAGAGATGGAAAAAACACTTTTTGAAGAGCTATTTGCCAATAAGATCTTGTCAGTCACATCTTTGGTCTTATGCCTTTGTTGGCTTATAAACAGTATTGTTTCTATTATCTAAAGTTTTTATTTGTTCATTCACCTTTTTCCTAGTATTTCTTTAAGAATTCCAAAGTATTGTGGAGTCACGGGTCCTGCTGTAGGATTTCCCTTTTCTTTTTTAAAGATTGTTTTTAAAATTTATTTGACACAGAGAGAGAGACACAGGTAGGCATAGAGGCAGGCAGAGAGAGAGGGGAAGCAGATTTCCCACCGAGCAGAGACCCCGATGCGGGGCTCGATCGCAGGACTCTGACATCATGACATGAGCCGAAGCAGAGGCCCAACACTCTGAGCCATCCAGGCGCCCCAAGATTTCCCTTTTCAAGATTAAACCTATAATAGATAGTTAAGAGACATTTTCTTTACAACGTGTGGTGGGTGTGTGCTAAGTTGTGTTAATCACTGTGGTCCTCAAACTGGCAGTATCGGGACCTCCTGGGAGCAGAGTCTCAGGCTTGCCTCGGACCCCCCAAACCACAGTCTGCGTTTAGCAGGACCCGGGGTGGTTCGTGTGCACAGTGGGGTTCGGGATGTACTGCTTGCCGGAGGGTGTTCTCCTTCGCGTGTCCTGTGAACGTTACTAAGAATTTATCATCTCTGTAGGCAAACCAAGACTCTTAAAAGTTAAATTCCAGATGTCAGGAAATTGACTCGACTATAAATAGATGTCCTTTTGGACCATAATCCCCTCTTCTGTTTTAGAAAACAATTGCTCAAGTCTTAGTTCATCTCCACAGAAATGACTACGTGGCTGCTGAGAGGTGTGTCAGGGAGAGCTACAGGTAAGATGGTGGCAGGCCAGCCTTGACTTGCAGTGTTAACGTTTCTGTTTCTCAGTGTAAGATCATTGCGGAGACCGCCGCTCTTGCCCATGAAGCTAGTTTTGGTTTTTAATTAATTTCATAGTGGTAGGAGGACTTAGCTACCATTTCAGCAGGATTTTTCCAAGTTGTGATCTTTCCTGTGTTTTTCTCGTGGGGATTTCATGGGAGTGAATGACTAGAAAGATTTTGTTCCATCTGCCTTCTGAGAAATAAAGAACCAAGAAAAGAGTAAAAAATGTTCTCAGATTACATATAACAGGAAGATCAATTAAAATAAGCCATTGCACAGGGCACTGTTGACATTTCGGGCTGCCTAATTCCTTGCTCTCGGGCCTGTCCTGCACATTGTGGGAGTCTAGAGCATCGCTGGCCACTAGCCACTTGTTAACAAAAACGCCTCCAGCTATTGGCAAACACCTGCTGGGGGGGGGGGAGGCAGAGCCCCGGGGGGCGGGAGGCAGAACCCTTGGGGTGCCCTGGCTGGAGCCCAGCGGCCCGTGTTTGCTGTAGCATCCCAGGATTCAGCGGGAGCGAGGACTGTGCCGCGCTGGAGCAACTTCTGGAAGGCTATGACCAGCAAGACCAAGACCAGGTGTCCGAGGTCTGCAACTCGCCGCTCTTCAAGTACATGGACAATGATGTAAGTGCTTTTTGTCCTTCCTCTTGACAGGTGGAGACGGCCAGGGAGATGATGATTTTTCTCCTATGGACTTGGGAGATTTCCCCCTCTATCTTTTTCCTCCAGCGGCTGCTTGCAAAGGCATGTGGCACTGGCGCTGAATTTCACTGTAGGCTTAAGACTGTTGAGATGTTAGCCATTTATCTCAATAGCTAATGGTGTTGACTGTATGTGCATCTCTTAATTGGGCCCCGTTTCTCAGCCTCTCCTACTACCCCTTGACCTCTGTAGATTGCTTAGTTGAAGTGTATTTTAGGTTTCTCTGTCTGAAGGAGGCTCATCAGGTAGGGGCCTTTGTACTTCGATAGACTTGTTGGAGGCCCACTTCGTGATGCAGATTAGTAATTAACTCTGTAACCTCCATTAACTGATGTGTAAGTCACTGGTCCCTGTCTTACCAGCCTGTGCAGAATGGCGTGGCCTGCCTGTGGGAGATGGCCTCATAGGGTACTGTGTACGGAATGTGAGCTCTGACTGTGGCTTTCCCTTTCCGGTAGATTTCCGAGCCCCTCGTCATTTGATTTGGTATCAGATCAGCTTAAGATCTTCAGGTTTTTGTTTTTGTTTTTGTTTTTGTTTTGGTAATGATGTATGTAGAGGGAATTTGTGTTTTTTTCCCCCAGATAAAGTCTTAGGTAGGCTTTTTTAAGTCTGATTATCTTTAAAGGCTTTGTCTCTAGCTTAACTCTTTTCATTTACTCAGCAGATCTTTATTTTGTAGGCACTGCAAGTATTACTTAACTGAGTGTGTCCCGATTATCTCCCAGTTCCTAAGTGGCATATAGCTGATACTCTTACAAGTTGTGTACTCGCCATGTCACAGTCACAAGCCCTCTGATGGCAGTGCAGGACTGAACTTTGTTGTGGTTGTTTTTCCATCTAAGGGGTCGTGTTGGTTTTCGTGAGGTAGAAAATGCAGATCTGTCTCTTTCTGATAGCTGCTGTTGGCCCGTGGCGTTTTGAGGTTCGGGTTTATCTGGCTTTTGAGAACCTGCTTTGTCATTGACAGTATGCTAAGCTGGGCCTGAGTTTGGTGGTTCCAGGAGGGGGAATCAAGAAGAAACCTGCAGCACCACAGCCTAAGTCTGAAGGCACCACTGCCCCCACCGCGGAGGAAGACGAAGATGAGTACGCAGGAGGCCTGTGCTAGGAACTTGCTTGGCCACAGAAAGGAAGAGAGAATCCTAGCACGCCAAGACTTGGACCTTGTCTGAGGGGATCCAGACTTCATTTCAGTCATGGTTTCGAAAATGCTAATAAAGACTCATGTTTAGTCATCATTTCCCTAAGTCCCCATTTTGTGAAAACACTTCTTTTTTTCTCTCCATAAGAACCTTTCTAAGACACCAGCGGGAATTAACAGAATAATACGTTGTCACATTTTAATACAGTTGGTTTTTAAATTTGCAAGCCACAAATTATGTTCTAAACAAAAGGGATACTAGGTATAGAAATTCTTTTCTCTTGGGCTGTGATTTATTGTTACAGAATTGTTTTTTTGTTTTATTTAATAATTGCTGCTAAAAGTGAAGTTTTACTGTATTAAAGTCATATTTAAACTTTCTTTTGAAAAAGAATTTTATCCCCAGTGATATTAGATTACATTTAGATTATCAAATCTTTAAATCTTTTCAGAGGTAAGACTGGGACAGGATGCTATTTTGAGCCTTACAATATTGTTTAGCCCAATAAAAGGTATGTTTTGAAGTCTTATGTGTAAATTGAAGGTTTTGAAGCTATATTCAACTCCTCTCTGAAATACGTTTTTTCCACCTAAAAAAACATAGTGGCTGTCCCCAAATGCATTTGGTTCTTGGCCAAATGGGAACTAAGGAGGATTGTTGTGCATTCTGACGAAGGGATAATGTTCCCATCAATCTAGAATATAGACTTCTCTTCCCTCCAGAATAATTTCTAATTCATCTGGAGCTGCGACGGGACAGTAACGTGGCACAGGGAACACTGTGTATACCACAGACATGTAGCTGAAAGGGAAGAACTGTTTCCCAAGTGCTTCTGTTGAGGGGATTGAGCTGCCAAAATGTCAGTCCTTGTCGGTATTCCTAGAAGGCTGTTTGTGAAGCATTCCTTTTTCACCCAGGTGGCTCGGCCCCGTCTCCAAGCCTGTTCACTGACGAGAGGCGCCCGTCAGCAGCAGTGTGCGTTCTGCAGGCAGGTGCCCCCCAGGGCGGTCCCCTGCGCACACCCCGCCTGCCTCTCCCCGGAGCCAGCCTTCGGCCAGTGCAGGTGTGCGGCTGCCTGCTACCCAAAGATGCCACCGCCCATCGTGAGGACTGGTTTTTAGCCCCAAGAGATTCTGAGGGAGTGGAGGGCTTAGCCAGGATGGCCTCTGGCAGGTGTGCTGGGCTCGGCGGCGGGAGGGCAGAAGTCGTTCTCGAAGATCTGATCTAAAACACTAAAACTTAATGCTTTGATTCCTCAGTTACTTGCTTAGTTCTGCAGGGAGCAGCTCGTTTTCAACAACTGTGCAGAGATGAACGTCGAACAGTCTCAGCGAGGCTACATTCAGACAGCCGTACTGCATGGCACACTAATACTCCGGGAGCCCGCCATTGCTGCTGCGCCCATTAGGTCCAGTCAGGCACTTGGGGAGCTCGTGTTCGTGCTCATTTGAGCTAAGCAACCATCTGTCTAAGCAGATTTGGCAGCACTTGAAAGGTATCTTAGACCATTTGTTTATAGACTACGTTACCCATTACAGCCTTGGAAAAGTTAAGTTTTACGTATTAAAAATGAGGAGTGATTCAGTGCATTCTGTTTCAGCTGACCCTTAACAACATGAAAGGCTCTATTATTCCTTTCAAGTGCAGCCTCCCCCCCCCCCCACGCCCCCACGCACACTTAGGAACAAATGAGCAAGACTTAGGATATTTCTTTGATGTCAGGGTTATTCTGTGTGGCATCCAGGAAAGCGCCCTTGTTTCATCTTCATGCATTTTATTTTTCCATGTATAGAAGTCTTTATCCTGAGAGCGCGGTCAGAAGCGGGAAACGTGTGTTTACAACAGGAAAAACTTCCAGAACTAGTGTCATCACTTTTACCAAAATGGAAGCCTGCATGAATACACTCAGAATCGAATACTCAGTGTTCTATTATGTTGTAAGTGAAGCCAACCTAGAAATATATTTAATATATTGAATGTATCTGTACATATGCAGAGTAATACGGTATTTGTGTACGGGATCTGTGCTTTCTATTTTTTCCAGTTCTTTGATGAGTAAATATTAAATGTGTTGTTATGGAAATGTAGATTATTGCTTCTATGGCAAAATAATTATGAAAATAAAAACTGAAACTAGAGAGTATGTTTATCACTATTACTCATTTTGCTTGGCTTAATTTCCTTTATTCCAAGGACACTTTTTTTTTAAGATTTTATTTATTTATTTGACAGAAACACAGCGAGAGAGGGAACACAAGCAGGGGGAGTGAGAGAGGGAGAAGCAGGATTCCCGCTAACCAGGGAGCCCAGTGTGGGGCTCCATCCAGGGACTCCGGGATTATGACCTGAGCCCATGGCAGATTCTTAATGACTAAGCCACCCAGGCGCCCCCCAAAGGACACATTCTTAATTATGTGATTCCAGCTGTATTATACAAGGATGGTATTTTGTTCTTTGAAGTTGTATGTTGTGTTCTTTGGGAGTCAGTTCAGTACCTTTAGGAGTTTCTTTATCTGAGCTTTTAAAGAGACTGATCACCCAGTTACTATAATAATGTGCAGTCTGCTGGCTGGCGAGATGGAAGATTTTATACATCTTTCACGAGAATCGTTCTTTCATTAAGGGAGGTGATGGAAAGTCAAGTGCCTTGCTTCCCAGATGGACCACTTATTGCAGAGGGACACTCTTGAGTTCCCTTTCCCCTGCCACTCGGATCCATGATGGCCCCTTGTCGTCCCTGAGGGTGGGAGCCGTGGAGCAGAGCCCTCAGCTCACCTGCGATGCAGCTGGAGCAGGAATGAAATCAGTTCCCAGTGCATCTTAGTATGTAGGGAACGTCCCGGGATTTGGACAGAAGTTGACTTACTGATTGTTTAAGAAAATCTGTTATTATATTGATTTATAATTTATATTTACTATATTTAAGAACATAAACCTGGAGTAAGGCACATTTTGCCGTAAAGTGCAGGCGAGTCTGGCTCCTGGTCCCTCTTGCCAGGGGTATCCCAGCTGACTGTGGTGGATCTTGGGCAAGCTAGTCTCCTCACTTAGCCACAGGACTGTCGTGGTGCCCACTTAAAGGGTGGCTTTGAGGATTAAATGAGGTCACAGATGCAAAGCACCAGGGTCATTTTCAAATAGTAGGTTCTTGGTGATGAATGAGATTATGAAATCTGAGAGAAAAACTCAGGTTAATAGTTCCAATTTTGACAACCAAACTTTTTTGGGAACTTAGATTTTCAGATTATTGGGTAAGTCATTTTTTTTAAAGATATTTATTTATTTGACAAAGATATACAGTGAAAGAGGGAACACAAGCAGGGAGAATGGGAGAGGGAGAAGCAGGCCTCCCACCAAGCAGGGAACCCGACGCGATGCTCGATCCCAGGACCCTAGGATCAGGACCCAAGCCGAAGGCAGACGCCCAGTGACCGAGCCACCCAGGAGCCCCTATGGTGTAAGTCATTTTATCTGAGACCTCATTTTATTTTCCTCATGGCCTGATTATAACTGAGAACAAGCCTTTGTTAGGGCTTGTGTCTGTGCCCGTTGGTGCCTCCCAGTTACCCTCCTAATGGGCTGCAGCTCCCAGGCTCTGCACACCCAGGATGCTGCCTGGCCTGCCTCTCCCCGAGTTTCGTTCGGATCCTTCATTGCTCCATGATCTCTTGGAGGCTGACTTTTGCTTGCCTTCCGACCACAACGGGTGGCTCTGAACCTGGGGGTGTAGTGGGGTGACACCCCAACATCTCCCTCCCTTCTGGAAGCTGTGCTACCTTTCAGCCCCGCGGTGGGCCCTCAGCAGTCATATTGAAACAATATGTCCACAACTCCTGGCTACACTGGTTTGGTCCCAAATTTGGCTTCTGACTCAAGCTGAGCAAATGAGGGTTCATTCTCTCCCAGAGAGGGTGGGATTTGCTCTCATTGTCCCAGTTGCTCTCTCTTCATCCTGTTTTACTTCCTAGCACTTCTCGGTGCTTGCCATTTTGCCATGTATTTATGAGTTTATTGTTTACAAATGATGAATTTAAAAAGTGAATTCCATTAAATGAAAACATGGCCTCTAGGAGAGCACAGTCTTCATTCTCTTCCTCACCTGTGAGTTTTCCAGAACAGTTTTTGGCACATAGTAGGCATTAAATATCAATAGATACATGAACAGAAGCACTCAACAAATGTTACCGTATTTGCTTTTATTGAAATTGGCTGGTTTCCAACCCTGCTCTTGGTCACTCTTATTTTGTATTAGCCAGTACCTACCCAGTGCTTTTCAAAATGAACAGGTGTACTAAGTTCACGAAAACATTTTTTAATATGGGGGCTTCTTTGTTTTCTTCCTCCCTCCATGCCTAATTTAGAGGGATGGAACACTTAAAGATAGGCTCCGAGGGCCTGCCTGGGTGGCTCAATCAGTTAAGTGTCTGCCTTCAGCTCAGGTCATGTTGGGATCGAGCCCTGTGCCGGGCTCTCTGCTCAGTGGGGAGCCTGTTTCTCCCTCCTCCATTCCTCCTGCTTGTATGGTCTAGCTTGGTCGTTCTCTCAAATAAATAAAAATCTTAAAAAAAATAAAAATATAATCATGATGTGCTCTGAGAACTGTATGAGCACATGGAGATCAGTTCAGCCACCTGCCTTCCAGGATGTCTTGGGTGATTCTCAGGCTGCAACTTCTCCAGATAGCAGAGCCGAATCATAAAGTTGTTTTATTGCTTGAAGCTGAGGTGCAGTTTGGCTTTGATTTCCCAGGGGTGACCCATCAGAGGGATGGTGATTGGGAACGAAACGGAAATCTGAAAAAAAAAGTGGTTTGAGCTGCACTGTTCAAATCTTAGGACTCATAAACATAAACCTTGCCTTTCCTCTTGAAGCCCTTCATAAGCTCTTTCGAGAACCTGGGCGTCCCAGTTCAAGACGTGGAGCATCCTGCAGCTTACGTTTTTGCACTGAAGACCTTGACAGAAGAGCCAGCCAGCGTTGCCGTAGCTTATTTGCATATAGCTTGCAGTTACGTTCAGTCCTGATGCCAGTAGCTCCTTCTTTTAACTGTGGTGTAGGCCAGTGTTCCTCGGATTTGATGGAATATGGTTTTAACTAAGGGGCCTTTGTACATGTCCCTGGGCAGAGTGATACCTCCCAGAACCATGCACATAAATAATTTTAACTTCAGAGCCAAAGTCAAGTATCATGTGAACTCAACAATTTGATGTTTAGAGCATTGTAGAATTAAGCCACAGGTTTTTGGTACACTCCTAGATTTGGGAAGTGGCTTTGTAGCTGAGTTGCACTTTCCAACATCTTCAATAGCTTCCTCGGTCTCTGAACGTTTTCCTCTTCCTGTCCTCAACTGTCCCACCCTCACCTCTACAGAAGCCTCTTAGCTCAAGGTCCACCGTCAGGGCTCATGTGGGCCTACAGACCGCTGAGCACCCCACCAGGAGCCAGATGATCCCGTTGCCTTGCAGACATGTTTGAGAGGGTCAGCCAGATGTAATTTCAGACCTGAACATTGCCTTAAGCATAATAATGCAATCATCCTACCCAGTTCTCTCGGCAAACACAGTGGGTTTATATATCTATGTTACCAGAGAAGGTGTCTACACCTTCTAAGGCACGAGAAGAAAAGATGAATGTGATGGAAGTATTAGGATTTATTAAGTCCTGACTGCCCTTGAGACCCTGGAAACGTCTTACCCCACTGGTGCGAATTCATCTGGTGAATCCAGACTGGCATGTCAGCATGTGGCTATACAGGACGGTGAGGGGAAGCCCTGCCCCCCACTTCCTGCACCCCCTTGAATCAGTTGTGTGCTTACAGACAACCGCACAATTGAGAAGAATGCCAGGTTGCCCCGGGTACCTAGAACAAGGGCTGCAGCTCCTGGAGACCTCATTGTCTTTATGACTCGTACTTTGGCTCAGCCGGCAATGAGTCTGGGCCTTGGAGGTCCTGTCTAGCCAGAGTCAGGCAGATGATTTTTGGGGGCCCATGCAAAATGAAAGCGCAGGCCCTTTTCTTCAAAAAAAAAAAAAAAAAAAAGATCTATTTGTTGCCTCTGTGTCTCGGCTTGTCACAGCGTTTGCATTTGCTATTCAATGTGGGTCCTTCAGGAGAAGGCCCTCATGGGGGCTGGAGGCCCTGCTGTACAACGAGGCACCAGAGTGCATGCCTGACGCCGACCCTACCCGCACCCATGTTGTGGTCCCAGCCAGGGGCAGCTGCAACCCAAAATGGGTGGGGAGCCGGCTGCTGAGAGCTCATCCTGTGAAGATGGGAAGTGGACCCCCACACGAGCCGCGGCTCCAAGGCCCTGGCACGTCTCCACTGGCCCGTGAAACGTTGCTTACGAAATGCAGACCCAAAGGCAAGATTATTGAGAAATTCAACACAGCCCCGTGTGCAGGGGACTGTGGACCCTGTGCGATTGCACCGGCCACGCGCCAAAAGGCAGAGGTGTCTGAGCCAAACCCAAGCGTGTGGCCCCGGGGAAGCAGGGCCGTCACGTCAGGCCCTCATTTCTCCCTCCTGGCCTGCAGATGAGCACCTGGGGGTCCCTTGCACCCCACCCCAGCTGCTACTCCATCTTGGAGGAGTTCCTCAGGGGCCCTGGGGATCTTGGATCTGGAAGGTGGGTGATGGTGGACCCATCCAGCCCAGACGTTCTCACCGTCATTAGCAGGAGTGGGCTCAGTCCTTCCAGGCTCTTCACTGCAGATAAATAAACACAAATAGCACTCCTCACACTGATATGGATCCCTTCGCATGATCCTGCTTCCTTGAATGACTAAGCTAAGAGACACCCTTGGATGTGAGGGAAGTGGCAGGAAGTTTTGAGGAAACCCAGGATTTGTGATTTGTTTCTCCTTTGCTTTTCTCAAATGCAGAGCACACCTCTGAAAATGTCCCCAGACCCACACAGGAGACAGAGGCCTCCTCTTTAGAGATGTGAGGAGGGAAGCAGGGCAGGGAGAGCGCACGGCCAGGCCATCTGCAGATGGGCTTTGGTCCAAGAGACCCGAGAGTAACGGATAGGGATCTTGGAGAATGGGTGGAGAAACAGAGACTCCAGGAGACCTGAGACCAAGGCCGAGGGAAGCTGCCTGCCCGCGTGGGAGGCAGGAAGCCGGTGGAAACATGTCAGACTAAGCCATAGCTTTTCCCAGGTCTAGGGGTGAACTGGAGGGGAGGGGTGTCCTAGGGAAGGCCTGCCTCAGGGTTAGAGCTCCCGTTGAACCCTTCGTCTCAGACCTTCTCCAGATATCGCCTTGGGACAGAGCTCTGGAGACATACCTCATGTGGTTTTCCACCAGAAAACGTTTCTGGAATGGGACCTTTATTTGTTGCATATTTCTCTCCTCCCTTTTAGGGGCCTGATTACTTAGGTTTATGAGTGCAGTTTCTTCAGGGCGCCAGTGTTAAGAATTTCCCAGCCACCAGGTGGTGCCACAGAGCAAGCCTAGAGCTCAGGTGAAGGAGTGGGCAGGGTGCCTGGGTCTCTGGCCAAGACAGCCGCATGCTTAACACAGGTGGACTACAAGGTTATTAATCAGACAGACTGCAAACAAAGGATACCAAGTTATGGCATAAAATTATGCAGTGGATGTGAACCAGGCTGGACTTTTCTGAAGGCTCTGTCCTGCTGCCCTGGATAGTTCTTTCAAAGGGCAGCTGAGCACTGTTTTGGCTCAGTGCCGTAGTGCATCCACAGACCAACCCGGGCGATCTGTGACATGATGACTGCAGCCGCCAGACCACCTCCCACCCGTGCAGGTACAGGCACAAGCACAAGTACAGGCGCAGGACGAGTGTCAGTACAGGTGCAGGCACAGGCACAGGTGCAGGCAGAGGAACAGGCACAGGTACAGGTGCAGGTGCAGATGAGGACACAGGTGCAGACTCAGTTACAGGCATAGGTAGACACAGGCACAAGCGCAGGTGCAGGTACAGGTGCAGGCACAGGTGCAGATGAAGGTGCAGGCACAGGCACAAGTGCAGGTGCGGGCACAGGCACAGGTGCAGATGAAGGTGCAGGCACAGGCACAGGTGCAGGTACAGGCATGGGCACAGGTGCAGGTACAGGTGCGGGCACTAGCACAGGTGCAGGTACAGGCACGGGCACAGGCACAGGCACAGGTGCAGGCTCAGGGGCAGGCACAGGCACAGGTGCAGTACAGGCGCAGGTACAGGTGTGGGCACAGATGCAGAAGCAGGTGCAGGCACAGGTGCAGACACAGACACACGTGCAGGTATAGGTAGAGCAGATTCTGCAGCTTTGGAGCCAGGTCCTCTGACTACCTTTCATTTGGCTCCTTCTGTCCAACCCCTTGAGTCTCATGTATGCCTGATAGAGGGGACATAGTGCCCGGGGCCCCCAGACACCTGTTTTCTCTGTCAGACCTCGATGGGTTTATTCTTTCTCCTGAGAGTCACAAAGTTGCCTAAATGCAAAGTCCTTGGCTCTTTCCCTTTCTCTTTTCAGACTGGATTACTGGGCGAGAGGAAAGTCTCCCACATCAGCAACCCACAGACATTTAAAGATTTCTGACAGAAATACCCTCTTCCCCAGCAGAGAGCACAGGGTCTGGCTTACTCTGGAAGCACCCCACAGTGGTGGCAGGGGAGTAGGGAGTGTGGGCCCTCCTCGGTGAGGGCCATGAGTGTAGGCTTCAGAAAACCTGCCTCCCAAACACTGCCTGCGTAGGTGGGCTTCTCCGCTGCTCGAGCAAGTGAGGGTGATCCATGAACTATTAGAGAGAGAGACCTACTTTCAGATAAACACCTCCTCACCCCAGAGAGGAAGAGATGGCCTAAGTAGCATCCTGGAGAAGGTACTAGCCACCCAAAGCTTTTCTGTCTCAGCTACTTGTTTCCACGACCCTTCCAGCATCTAGCGTCTCCCAGCATGTGTCTCAGGCCATGTTCTCCTCAGATGCTCCTTGAAAAAACAGTTCTTTTTTTTTTTTTTTTTTAAAGATTTTATTTATTTGACAGAGAGAAACACAGCCAGAGAGGGAACACAAGCAGGGGGAGTGAGAGAGGGAGAAGCAGGCTTCCTGCAGAGCAGGTCTCCAGGATCACGACCTGAGCTGAAGGCAGTTGCTTAACCAACTGAGTCACCCAGGCGCCCCTGAAAAAACAGTTCTAAGGAAGAAGCTCAAGGCTTAAGATTAAGTTTAAGAAAGTTTCCAGAACCTTGCTCCACACTCTAGCAAATTAAAGCTTTGGAGAAGTTCTGGGCAAGAAAATAGTTATGAATTGTGTCCCCCAGCACCTTCCGGATACATTGGACCCTGATGACGTCTCCTAGCCCCCCATCTACAGCCGGCAGAGGTGGCCCCTCGGAGACACAGCTGTGGGGCACGAGGCTGTCTGCAGGGAGTCGGGCCCGGCCTGCACCCACGAATGCAACTCCATGGTGGACTTCTGAGCTCAGGCTTCCACTTTCTGGGAGACAAGACTGAGTGCCAGCCTACAGGAGAGCTGCCCACGGAAGCAAGTTTCGCCCGAGAGAGAAAGAGCCCTGAAGAGCCCCACCGCCCAGGCATCTTCCTGACACTGATGAGCAGGACCCCAAGAGCAATGACAGGACCCTTTACAATCACAGAGAGCTTCTTTGGTGTTTCTGTAATGTCCGACAGTCCTGGGGCGAGAAGGACATTTTACAATGAGCAGAAAGGGAGTCCAAAAACATCAAACAGTTTGCCCTAAGTCATTGAGCCTGTGGACTAGGAATTCAAACCTGAACCATTTGCTTCTAAGGCCACTTTCCTCTCTATTGTTTATTTGTTTACAAACCTTATTGTTCACAGGAATGACATTTGTTCTGATGTTTCTTCTACTCCTATGTTCTAGTTCTGCTCTCTAGATTGAGGGGGTAAGGTCTGTTTCTGTGCCGTGGTTAAAAGAACAGGCTTCGGAATTAAAGACATAAGGATTTAAGAGCTGTGTGATCTCGGAAAAGTTACTAAACCCCTCTGAGCCTCAGCTTTCTCATAGATATTCCTTCTTCAGATGGTTGTGGTAAGGATGTGGTAAAATGGAAGAAGGTAGGACATAGTCACACTTCAAGGAGCTTAAAAGCCCATGGGGGAGTGAGATTAAGTCCCGTTGGCAGGTGGAGTGGCGGGGTGATTTCTGGTGAGCCTCTGGGGCTGCTTTGCTGGGGCTCAAAGCCCAGCTCCACTGGTCAGAGAACTCAACCTCTCTGGGTCTCGATCTCCTCGTCGGTATGTGGGGCTCACACGAGGCCCCGTGAGGACCACAGGAGGAATATGCGTAAACGACTTGGGATAATTCCAACATAGTTCAGTGAGTGGGAGCAGGAGGGGGGGCGGCCAATTAGGGGAAGGACACAGACATGACTAGAACCTTGATGTCTCCACATTGCTGGCGAGGGGGAGCTGGGACTATAGTTTGGCAGGTAAAGGACCACAGGAGCCAGAAATTTTATGGAGAGGCGAAGACTTCTTTCAGTTTCATGTTTCGAATTCCTGTTTTCCCGAGGAAAACATTTGGCCCCTCAAAGGAACAGACAAGAAAGAAACAGCTAGTGTCAATCCCAACAGAGGGTAGCAAGAGTGAACATCTTGGGTCTGATCCGTGCTGGTCCTCTGCCCAGGAATCTTAATTCTGGACTGAGCTTGGCCATCCCCGGGGCTGAAACATCCCCCTGTTTGCACGCTTGGACCGAGCCTCTGTGTCTTAGAGTTACCTGCCTGCACCGTGCAGAGTGATTGTGTTTCCACAGTGAGGAAGGAGCTGTGCTCGCCTGAGGCGGCTCTGTGGGGGACAGCTAAGCCCAGGGAACCCACAGGGCCCTACTCAGTGGGGGCAGGAGGCTCCACTGTCCCCTCTGCAGGGCACACGTCCGCAGGAGGATGCCAGCCCCTTGGGGTGCTCCCTGCCCCCTCACCTCTGCTCACCCCTGCTCCCCATGCCCGAGGGATTTTCCTCTCTGCCTTTCCCCTACAGGGAGCCCATCCTTTCATGCAGACTACGAGACCGGATATTTCTCACCATTCCCGAATCTCAAGCCCCAGGCCAACGACCTTCTTCTGCATTCCAGTCTTTTATACCCAGTTGTGTATTGGTGCCTCTCATCTCCACACTTCAAACTCACCAAGTCTGTCAGAGAAACCTGGAGGTGCCACTTCTATCCCTTCCCGTCTGCCCCATCCGGGAAACAGCATCTAGTCCCTGCGGCGGCAGAGATGGGGGATTTATCCTCGCTGCGTCATTTTCCCATGCCCAGCCCACCAGCCCGTTCCGTGGACCCTGTCTCCAGACCCATCCCTCCCTCCTGGTTGAGATCGGATCCTCAGCACTGACTTCTGCGGCTTCATCATCAGTAACGTCACCTGGGTAGCTGGGGACCAGCCGTGGTGGGAGGAGTCCCATCATGGAAATGGGCCAAGGTGAACTGATCAGGGCTTTTTCTTCTCTCTTGACTTTTTCTTTTCTATAGAATGTTCCTAACTTTGCTGCCCTGTTCAGCCTGATTATGAAAACAATCTAGACCAACACTGTCTGATTAAAAAACATAATATGAGTCACATACATGATTTTCAGTGTTCTGATAGTCATATTAAAAAGTGAAGAAAAAAGGTGAAATTAACTCAAATAAAATGTTTTCTTTAGCCCAATATGTGCTCCTCCAGATATGACTTGTCCCCACTGGTCCTCGGGCCACACTCCCAAGGTGCAGGTTCTCCTGGCGGGACTCGGGCATTTGCCTTTTTGTCCTCCGACATCCAGGGAACCCTCCAGGATCTCTTCCCTGGAGATAGGTTCTTAGGTGTGGTTTCCAGGTCCTGACACCAGCCCTTCTTCACCACAGCCGCTTGCTGGCTCCCAGGCCCCATTCTCACCCTCCCAGGACACTAGCGACTATTACCAGGCACTGGTGGCTGTCATTCTTTTGTGGAAAAGCGGCAAACTCTGGGGTCAGGACGGGCCATGCGAGGTCGAACTCCAGAGTCCACTGGGCTCTTGCGTCCTCCATTTATCTGAGAGAGAGACAGAGAGAGAGCACGAGCACGGGGTAGGGGCAGATGGAAAAGCAGACTTCCTGCTGAGCAGGGAGCCTGATGCAGGGCTCGATCCCAGGACCTAGGGGAATCATGACCTGAGCTGAAGGCAGATGCTTAACCGACTGAGCCACCCAGGTTCTGCTGCTCAAATCCTCTTCTATTCATTTCTTACACAGGTTTTCTCTCGTAAGTCTGTATCTGTAGGTATGTCTGTATATACATGTGTATATATCTGGATCTATGGCGACCCACGTTTGTCAGAAAGGCAATAATAGGGTCCGTGGTCAGAGGAACGAGGCTGATACAAAAGCGAAGGTCAAGCAAAGCTTTATTTTGCACCAAGCATCAAGAATTATACTGGCCCAGGCCAAGGTCGCCTCTAAGGCGAGAACGACCATGCCTATTCTTATAGGCTACCTTTTTAGGGGAAACTGCACCCCAAGCTGACCTGACTCATCTAGGTTGCCTGACTTAATTTGCATCTCCATTGCTCCTAGAACCAGGAAGTTGAGGGCATTTGGGCATTCCCACCTGGTCCTAAGGACCGAAACCAGTCGCCCATTCTTATTTTGCATCTCCATTGCTCCCAGGACGGGAGGTTAAGGGGGTTAACTAGGCGTCTCCCCCAACCTGGCTCACTTTTGTTTGTCTGTATTTCCTGGAGCTGTTTTTCTGAGTAAACACAATGGAGGCTTGGATATCTAAATAGGTCCTTACAGGCAACAGTAACAAAATATAACTAGTGTAGTTTTAATTAATTTTCTTTACAAACGCTCATACAGCCCTTCCTATGTTCTGGGGACTATTTTAAGTCATTTACAAATATTGCTGTATTGACCTTTCAGAACAATTTTATGAAGTAGGTGCTATCACTGATTCTGATTTGGAGATGGGGAAACTGAGTCACAGTACCATTTCCCTTACCCAATTCCTTCCTTAATGGTTGGTTATTGTTTCAGGAAAAAACTGACCTTGATCCATGCCTTACATCCTCCAAAACGTAAAAAGAACACTTTGTATGTGTAAATAATGCAGGCTCAAAGCTTCCCTAGGACATGCTGCAGGACAGGCTCATTGATTTTCCTGGGTGAGGATATGATAATGTCTGAAATGGCAGAATTTCATTATGATTATAATTTCCCCTAGGAAGTGAATTATACTTCGATGCAAGCAATTAGAGTACTTTAAGACTATCCCCATTGTTTCCTATTGGATTTATAGGTTTACCCTTGCATATCTCTGGGAAAGAGTTGTTTTGTTTGTATTTTTTAGAGAGGGAGGGAGGGGTGGGGTAGGAGCAGAAGAAGAGGAAGAGAGAGAATTTCAAGCAGGCTTCACGCCCAGCACAGAGCCCGATGTAAGGCTCAGTCTCAGGAGCCTGAGATCATGACCTGAGCCAAAATTAAGAGTTGGTTGCTGAATGGACTCAGCCACCCAGGTGTCTCTCACTGGAAAAGAGTTTTAACAATCAACTTAACAAAATAAAGGTAGGGAACAATGACAAATAATACTGAAGTCATCTAAAGAGCTCCGGATGGCCAGACAAATCGATTTGCTTGGGTCTAGAGGTCTCCTGGGACCTGGGGCTGTCAGGTTTAAAATGCTGACAACATCGTGCCAACGGGATAATTGGTCTTTCTGCTCTTGGCACAAAGCTTTTGACAGTAACAGAAACAAAGCAGCAAGAATTCGATTATCAGTGCGCTTTATAATCTGGAAACGGTGTCCCTCAAGTCCTCCCTGGGGACCCTACGTTGAACTCAATAACGATGCTGTGTTGAAAACGGCTTTCCTGCCTTGTACAAGATTTTCCTGGCCTTTGTTGCTCCCTATGTTAAAGTGGCTTCTCTGTGTTTAAGACTTAACACAATCTAAAAAAATCTCTTGACTATTTTAAACCTTTTCACATGATTGCCCTTTGATAGGCGACTTTTTTTTTTCTACTGTCTATTTCATTCAATGTCTGTCCTGCCTCTTCATGAGAAGACAGATCTCACCAAACTGAAGGGTATAGCCATCCTGGGAGAATTTCTTTTAACTCTTCTGATTGGAAGATTTATACTTTGGCTCTCCCAAGAAGAAGTCGCAACTCGCATCTTTCAGGTAAGTCTCAAGAGTCCATTTTCCACTTTAGATCTGATTACATGCATGAAAGCCTAGGTGAAAAGAGGTTAATTCGTTGTTCTAGAAGCAGAGCTTTGCTTGGTTGCTCAGAAGGAACAGGAAAAAGTGAGCCACTCCAATCCAGATAAAGGATTACATCTGTCCCCCTGATCCCATCCCCTTCTCACCAGTGGGCTCCATCTTTCTTCTCCATCAACCTCTCTTTGCTAGGCATCATCACTCTCTTAAGAAAAAGGCAGATTCTATGCCAATGATGGGCAAGGAGAGTTAGGAAGCCAGCTTCACCAGACAAAGGATGCAATCAAAGACCCGGTCCAGGGAGACCATGGTTAGCTAATTTTTCTGTCTTCTGGTGCTCTGCCCAAACGACTTCTTAATATGCCACAAGGATTGTCCAGGTCCGGGGTCTCACTTGGTGCCAATTGCTTTCAGAAGTCAAGCCCCTCTGGATCTGGGTGAGGGCATATTAACGTATTTGCTATTACCTCATCCAAACCCCTGACCCCACAGGGAGGCCGAACCTCTCCCTCCTCCTCCTCCTCCTCCTCCTCCTCCTCCTCCTCCTTCTTCTTCTTCTTCTTTTTTCTTTTGAGGTTTTATTTATTTATTTGACACAGAGAGAGGCAGTGAGAGAGGGAACACAAGCAGGGGGAGTGAGAGAGGGAGAAGCAGGCTTCCTGCTGAGCAAGGAGCCCGATGCGGGGCTTGAACCTGGGACTCCGGAATCATGACCTGAGCCAAAGGCAGACTTTTTTATTTTTTCTTGACTTTAAATTATTTTATTTTTTCAGTGTTCCAAGATTCATTGCCCATGACCCACACCCAGTGCTCCATGCAATAGGTACCCTCAGTACCCACCACCAGGCTCTCCCATCCCCCTACCCCCCTCCCTCCAAGTCCCTCAGTTTGTTTCTGTGTGCAAAGTCTCTCATGATTCATTTCTCTCCCTGAATTACCCTACTTCTCATTTCCTTTCCTTCTCCTACTGTCCTCTATATTACCCCTTATGCACCACAAGTAAGTGAAACCATGTGATACTTGATTTTCTCTTCTTGGCTTATTTCACTCAGCATAATCTCCTCCAATCCAGTCCATGTTGCTATAAAAGTTGGATATTCATCCTTTCTGATGGAGGCATAGTACTCCATTGTATATATGTACCACATCTTCTTTATCCATTCATCTGTTGATGGGCACCTTGGCTCTTTCCATAGTTTGGTGATTGTGGCCATTGCTGTGATAAACATTGGTGTACATATGGCCCTTCTTTTCACTACATCTGTATCTTTGGGGTAAATGCCCAGTAGTGCAATTGCAGGGTCATAGGGTAGCTCTATTTTTAATTTTTTAAGGAGTCTCCACACTGTTTTCCAAAGCGGCTGCACCAACTTGCATTCCCACCAATAGTGTAAGAGGGTTCCCCTTTCTCCTCAGCCTCTCCAACACTTGTTGTTTCCTGTCTTGTTAATTTTGGCCATCATTCTGACTGATGTAAGGTGGTATCTCAGTGTGATTTTGATTTGAATTTCCCTGATAGCTAGTGACGCTGAACATTTTCTCATGTGTCTGTTAGCCATTTGTATGTCTTCTATGGAGAAGTGCCTCTTCATGTCTCTTGCCCATTTTTTGATGTGTTCATCTTCTTTTTGGGTGTTGAGTTTGAGTAGTTCTTTATAGATCTTCGATACCAGCCCTTTGTCTGTAGTGTCATTTGCAAATATCTTCTCCCATTCCGTGGGTTGCCTCTTTGTTTGGTTGACTGTTTCCTTTGCTGTACAGAAGCTTTTTATTTTGATGAAGTCCCAGAAGTTCATTTTCACTTTTGTCTCCTTTGCCTTTGGAGACATGTCTTGAAAGAAGTTGCTGTGGCCGATGTCAAAGAGGTTACTGCCTATGTTCTTTTCCAGGATTTTGATGGATTCCTGCCTCACGTTGAGGTCTTTCGTCCATTTCGAGTTTGCCTTTGTGTGCGGTGAGAGAATGGTCTAGTTTCATTCTTCTGTATGTAGCTGTCCAATTTTCCTAGCACCATTTATAGAAGAGACTGTCTTTTTTTTCCACTGGATATTTTTTCCTGCTTTGTCAAAGATGGTTTGCCCATAGATTTGTGGGTCCATATCTGGACTCTCCACTCTGTTCCATTGGTCTATTTCTCTATTTTTGTGCCAGTACCATGCTGTCTTGGTGATCACAGCTTTGTAATAAACGAAGGCAGACTTTTAACGACTGAGCCCTGAAGCCCAGCCTTCTTGATGTCAAAAACAAGGTAAAGGTGATGAGTTGAATCCAATAAGTGCCCAAATTAATGAAAATATTTAGGTTTCAGCTCAGTGAAATGAATAAAGCATTCAAGCTGTGTTTTCATGTTGTCTGAATAATTGCTTTAAATGAGAGAGTTCAAATACACTGGTTTGAAATAACTGATGTTCTGTCTTTTTTTTTTTTAAAGGGTCTTGCGTGGATTCAGTTGTCACATTGCTTGACTGTGGCGATCAGCTTTGATGTCACCTTTCATGTGAGTTCATACAGGGTAATTAGGCTCAGAATGGATTCTTTCTCCTTTGGTTAATCAATAGCAGTGAGAGCCATGATCTAGTGTCACAGGGAAGCCTGGGGTGGCGGGAAGGTGATGGCTTTTTGTGGGGGCTTGGAGCAGAGAGACTATGACTTGTAGCCAGGCCATTGCTCCCCTGGGGCTCATTTCCCTCTGCTGTGAAAAGAGGGGCTGTACCCAGGTGCACCCAAGGCCCCTAAATGTGGAAGATTCAGGATTTATGACAAAATGACTGAATGCCCTATTTCCTTCACGTTGGCTATAATTTCTTTCCTACAGTTCACAGGTAGAAACATTCCATGTCTTGGGTTTCATACACACTTAGCACACCTGTAAGGCCTGCGAAGGGAGGTCAGGTTGACATCGAGCATCATGCCAGACCTCTCAAGGCCAATGGCTACGGGAAGTCCTCTGTGAAGTCCAGCGTCCGGAACGGGGCTCCAGGCTCCTGCAGAGTGATGGGGCTTCTGAATGTTGGAAACACCTGTTATGGATCAGGCTGGAGGAAGGGTCTCAACACCTTTGGTTGAATTAACGTTATGATCTTTTGAGGCACCTGCGTGGCTCGGTCAGTTGATCATCCGACTCTTGGTTTCAGCTCAGGTTGTGATCTCAAGGTCATGAGATCATGTCCCGAGTTGGGAGCCTGCTTAAGATTCTCTCTCTCCCTCTCTCTTCCCCTCTCCCACCTTCCCTCTCTAAAACAAAAACAAAAACCTTTATGATCTTTTAAGGTCCTGGTCTTCTGCTGCCTTTTTCACAAAGCATCCAGTGTCTACTTTTCATGCATGCCCTTCGGTCCCCAAGCTCCGGGAGCCTTTGCTCACGGGCACTTGCTGGCGATCGTCTGGCCCCGTTGTCAGTGCAGTCCCTGCTCCTCCGGACTGTCGGCCACTTAGGACGGGGCTCACTCGCTCATGTGCCCTGAGCATCTGTGTGTGAGGAGGGCTACACTTGAAGGATGTCATGTGAGACCTGACCACCCCAGGGTCCCACCTGCGAGCCACGCTTTCCACGGATGCTCCTTAGAGACGGGCACTTTGTTCCCAGGCAGAGGGGCCGAGGCTTGGTTCTGGAAGCAGCTTCCGTCTTAGGGCCTTTCAGGACGGGGACATGGGCCTAGCCAGGGGTTCTTGTAAGAGTTTGTGAGATATTTCAAATATAATCGGGTAGCACAGTCTTTCATTTCTGGCTTCTCTTCCCCACTGCTCATGAGGAGGGAGTGGCCAGGACGGTTATGGGGCCCAGCTACGGGGACCGTTTCCTAGTCTCCTGAGGCTGCTGGGACACAGCGGGTGCTCCAAACAATGGGAATTCATTCCCACCCCATTATAGAGGCCAGAAGCCCAGGATCAAGGGGTCAACAGCGCTGCCTTTTTCTGAAGACCCTCAGGGAGAATTCTCTGGTGCTCCTTCCCACCTTCTGTGACTCCTGGAAATCTCTAGTGTTCTTGGGCTTCCTCTTGGTTTCTGCCTCCATCCCATGGCCTTCGTCTCTCTGGGCCTATCTCCTCCCCTCTTCTCGAGGGCACCAGTCAAACAGTCAGGGACCCCCCAATCCAGTGTGGCCTGATATTAACCCGTCACATCTGCAAAGACCCTGTTTCCAAATAAGACCCATTCTGAGGCTCTGGGCGGACATGAATCTGGGGACACATATTCAGCCCAGTATGGTTTGTTCTCCAGAAACCAAGTCTGAGCTGGGGATTTGTGTGCACAAGGTGGGTTGGGGAGTCTCTGGACACCAACACCTTCCCGGGCACGAGGGAAGCAGGGGGAGAAGTTAGCAGACAGACTGGTGACAAGTTTGCTATTTTAAAATTGCATTTAGGAAAAAACCTTAATTGTCCCGGAATCTTATAGGTAACATGTAGAGGGACCATCATAGAGGTTTCCCCAAATCAGAAAAAAAATGCCACTGTAATACCAACAATGAGCTATTAACACAAAAGGAGCTTCCCTAAATCATCAACACTAGAAGATAAATTTCATTCAATCGTGTTATAGAAAAGCTGAACCATCCTCTTTATAGAAAGATAATCTCATGAAACCATTGTCACCCAAGAAAAAGATTAAGGTTTATGAAACCCAAGAGTCTTCAGAAAGTTAAGTATTATAAAATTATCACAGAGTCAGTTAGTTAAAAATATTTTCCTGCTTTTTTTTTTTTAAGATTTTATTTATTTATTTGACAGAGAGAAACACAGCGAGAGAGGGAACACAAGCAGGGGGAGTGAGAGAGGGAGAAGCAGGCTTCCTGCTGAGCAGGAAGCCCAATTCAGGGCTTGATTCCAGGATTCCAGGATCATGACCTGAGCCAAAGGCAGATGCTTAATGATAGAGCCACCCAGGCGCCCTGTTTTCCTGCTTTTTGTGATGTTTATGTATTTGCCAGCTTTCAACATTTTTAGAGTGTTATGGTTTCATTCTCCTTCTAAACAGGCACTTCGAACCTAATTTTGTATACCAATTTTTAAAAAAGATTTTATTTATTTATTTGACAGAGAGAAGCACAGAGAGAGAGGGAACACAAGCAGGGGGAGTGAGAGAGGGAGAAGCAGGCTTCCCACCGAGCAGGGAACATGATGTGGGACTCATCTCAGGACCCTGGGGTCGTGACCTGAGCTGAAGGCAGACGCTTAAGGACTGAGCCACCCAGGCGCCCCTGTATTCCAATTTTTCTTAAGGAAGTCTCTTCCAAAATGTGTAAGCTCCGGGTCCCACACACTCTGAATCTGCCCTGGCCACCGGGACGGGGCCTCTGTCCAGCTCGGACGCAGGGCCCAAAGAGCATGTTTAGACCATGAGAACTCAGGGCTCCTGGAAACCTAGATCACAGAGGCCCTTGCTGGTGGCACTTGAGCTCCTGCGGGCGCGGCCCAGAGCAGAGCTGTATGTGGAAAGGCCCTGAGGTCACCCAAGTTCTGGCCCCTCCAGGACTCAGCCCAGCCCACCCTGGGACTGTGAGGCGCTGTGTGACCTCTGGGCTTGGCTGCATCGGGGTTGCAGGTGTGAGGCTGGGGAGCAGGAAGGAGGGTTTGCTTTTCTTGAGAGACTTCCCTGGAGAAATGGATCACATCCATCATCTATGCATAGCAAGACGGAGGCCCCGAGGCGGCAAAGGAAGGGACCTGCTCGTCTGCACCTTCACACCTCCCGGCTGGGACTGGACCTCTCTTTGGCACATCTGGGGACTGTTTTGTTCCCGCTCCTTCACCTGGGAAAGAAAAGCCAGACCTGTGACTCCCTCCCCAAGCTGGGCAGAAGCCAGAATAATGTGTGTCCCCAGCCTATCCAGGCTCACGCGATATCGCCAGAAGAATCTGGGTCCTTTTACCTCTGAGCTAAAGACTTCAGCTTCACTGGGTTCAAATTGAAGACTGTTGAAACCCGCCGCGGGGAGCTGGGAGGTGCAGGACATCTCCACATCTAGGAGAATGGGAGCACCAGAAGGGTGCAGGAGAGCCTCCCCAGCTCTCCCGGGAGACACAGCCCTGCATGCAGATTTCCTAGGACGCCAGTGGGGAGGATGGAGGGGAATTTCTGCAGGGTCAGGGAGGCGCCACCATTCTGTCTTTGGTCCCCACCGGCCATGCTGTCACCCACGCCACTGATCTGTCTCTGCTAGACTCAGAATTAGTCCCCGCTGCAGCTCAGTCGCTGCTTCTCCAAGGGGCAGCCCCATTTCCTACTGACTCTGTCGTGACGGTAGGTGGATTGCACCTAGTGTGGATGCTCAGGGTCCTTGATCAGGATGGGTGTTCCTGGCTGCACATGGCAAGCCAAGGGTGCCCTCCAGATGCCCAGGGGGCTGGGAAATAAAGGCCAAATATAGAGCTTGAGGCCCCTGAAGCCCCTTCGTGTTTTACTCTGCTATTAGGTAGCTTTTTAAATATAATGCTGAGCTTTCTTGCCCTCAATCGGAGGGAGGTACGTAGACTCGCTTTGATGCTGATCTCCTTCCTGCTGGGAGTGTTCCTGGACCTCCCCTCTCCAAGGACAGGTGATCCCCAAGGGCCTGCCCTCTGCTCACAGGCTGGCTGTGCGGGGACACGGCCGAAACACAGGAGTCAGGCCTCAGACATCTGCAACACGTGGGCACCACGGTCACTGCGGCCTTCACCCGGGGAATCGCCTTGTCCCCATCTCCTCCCCGTCCAGGCTGGCAGGGTCAGCGTAAGTGGGAGGGCCCCGGAACTGAGTGTGCAGTAGCGTTGGCTTTGGCCTCCCTAGTGGTCAGCAGAACACGGGCGGTGGGGAGGCAGCCCCGGAGGGTCCCCGTTCTTGCGCCCATCAGGCTGGAAGCTTTAGGGCGGGTGGTGTGCCTTCCTCCCCTGCCCCCCTCCAGCCCCATTGCTCTCCAAGCCTGGTAATAAAGAGTCCTTGTCAGATGTCCAGAAATGCTTCCTTCAACTCCCCCAATCATTCATTCCACAAACGCCCTAGGTTAGAAATACTTAGAAACATCCTATAATAGAAGAAATACTTCCTGTGTTCTGGGCAACACGCTCTGTGCAGGGAGCTCGGATATGAATGATATGTGGCCTTCACCCTGGGGGTGACCGACGACCCCCAGTCCTCTCCGGCTTTGGGGTCCAAATGTCCTCATATTAACAACAATGGCCAAGCACCATGACTTCTTAAGACCATAGAAACACAGCCAGAGAGGGAACACAGAAAAAACACAGCCAGAGAGGGAACACAAGCAGGGGGAGTGAGAGAGGGGGAGGCAGGCTTCCCGCAAAGCAGGGAGCCCGATGCGGGGCTCGATCCTGGGACTCTGGGTTCCTGACCTGAGCTGAAGTTGACGCTTAACAACTGAGCCACCCAGGCATCCCAGCACCATGACTTCTTACAGGGGCTGGTGCAACTGTAAAAATCTTCAGTTTGTCTCCAACCAGTTCTCCCTGCCCCTCTCAGAGCTCCCAGAGAAGTTCTGCTTTTCATGTTGGAAATGCAACCTCCCAGGTGCCTCGCCTCGGCCCTTGCCCTTCAGTACTCACGCCCTTGAGTGGTTCCTTCCCATAGGGAGGCTGGGTGGGCACCAGGGAAGCCATCTCTCTGCCTTCTGAGGCAAGGTCAAGAACAGCTGGGGGTGTGGCTGGGACCTCAGCACGGGCAGGCCCCTGCGGCACCTGCCTGCAGCCCTATGGCCATGGCTCAGTCTTTCTCTCCCAGGTGAAGGGTGGCGATCTATTGTCCGTGACACTCAGTCTGAAAAAGGAGGCTTTACACAGGCGTAACTTCTAAAAAGAACGATGGCCATTTCCCCTTCATTTTGCCGATCTTACAATCTTTAAAACATCTTTATCAAAACTATCCAGAATATCCAGTTTGAATCTTAGCATGACATTTATTCAAAAGGGGTTTAGGAATGAAGGATTTCGAGGTATCTTCACAAAGCACAGCGCAGGAGATCTCTCTCTCTCTGAATCAGACAATATGGTAACATCCAGAAAATATTTTTGCTTTTATTTTCCTTACACAACAAAGCTATGGTAAACGCAGATGCAAAATGGGGGGAGGGTCATGTGTCTATATTATTTCTCAACTGTTTATCTCTACTGATCCCACCCCTGTCACCACCGCCAATTCTGTCTCTAACCAGACAGAGGGACTCCAGCGACCTTCTCTATTTTCCACAGTGCTCACGTGGGGCCAAGGTCATACACAAAAAAATCTACTCATCAGTAAATATTTCCTTTTGGGTTTTGTTTAATGGACACGATATAACTTTTTATTCATTGAAAAAAAAAGCACAGCAAACAACCTAAAAAGTATAAGGAAAAAATAAAACCGAATTCTTTCAACTTGTCGTTCAGAACTAGGTGTTTCCTTCGTGATGATCACGCGGGTCCTCTCTGTACAAACTGTTGAAAGTACAAAAATACACACATTATTTTACAGGATGGGATTTTATTTACTATGTTAAAATAAAACGGTAACTGTCTTCATGGAACTTAGTGAAAGAGAAGAAAGGGAAAGGAATTTTGAAATTCAGATAAATGTTTCTTCCTGAGAAAGGTTTTATTTCTAGAAGCTTCCTCTCAAATTTAAAATGGATTAGATTATTTATGCTTTTATGCTTAACCATTTCAACTATTTCAACATTTTCTGTTCATTCCTTGCTTGGAAATATGAGGACATTAGCACATATGAGGGCTTGCACCATTTTTTTAAATATGTCTTGATTTTTTTTAGTTATATTATTAATTTTTCATTTTCAAGGTTTAGAATATTTACATTGCATTTTTTAATGACAATTTCCTGTTTTTTAGTCTTAGTTTTTTTATTTAAATGAGTTCAGAATTCACTACCCGTTTCTCTTTTCTTAAGAAATGGTTTGATTTATTCCTTGATTAACTAGATGTCATCTTTTTTCTTTCCCCAAGAAAGGCTCATGGATTTCTTGAGTTATTGCCTACTTGACAGCATCTGCCTTTTTGCCTTCTTACTTTATGTGTAACCCGGCTTTCTGATGTTGCCATAACTAACACACAGGTTTTCCCTCCACACAGGAAGGCTTTTCTCATCTTCCTTACCATGAGGCTTTTTTTCCCAGAACCTCCTCCAGTCCTTCTTCCCCTCAGGAATGCAATCCAAGGATTAATCTGTTTTGTTCCTGCTTCATCCCCAGGGCTTAGAACCAAGCCTGCCTTGCAACTGTTACTCATTAAATCTTTCTTAAGTAAATAAATGCTGCGAAAAGTAAGTAAATGCAAAGAAAAAGTGCTGTGATTAAATATTCTATTTTGTGCATCTTTTGATTTCCCCCAAATTAGTAATTGCCTAGAATTAATCATGGCCTCACATTTTACTTGCTTATATTTTTATGTAATTAAAATAGATCCTTTCCAAAATTTCCAAAGAAATTGTAACCCCCATGCCCACCCCTGATTACTGTTTCTCTATCCCTACCCGCCCAAGCCCCCTGGTGTCCAGACCACCATGGCTGTGTGTCTGGGATTCCCTTCTGCACCCAGGGTCCCTGCCTCCTGATTCTTCTTCTTGGTGTGCTCCCTCATTGTAGTAGAGCTCATCTTACAGTAACTCCCCCCAAAGGGGGGCAGAGGTACTGTTTTGAGCTACTGCATGTTTGAACTATTTCACTCTGATATTTGTGATTTGGTTGAAACTAACATGCTGGATTGGGAACCCTTAGAAACTTGAAGACACTCCACCATTGTCTTCTAGTTCCCGCCGTTGAGAAGCCCATTATGGAACTTTTCCTCTTTCTCTCTGAAATTAATTAGGATGTTCTTATAACTCTGGTGTTCTAAAACGTCATGATGAGGTGCCATGAGATTCTTTTCATTGATTACACTGGGAAAATCACGACCTTCATTTCTTTTATTTTGAAAACTAATTTCCACTCTTCTGTTTTCTCTTTTTACATTCCTAGTAGTGGGGAATTGCATAAGCTGATTGAATGCTCTGATTTTATTAATCTTTTTTTTTCTTTTAAGATTTTATTTATTTGACAGAGAGAAACACAGCCAGAGAGGAAACACAAGCAGGGGGAGCGAGAGAGGGAGAAGCAGGCTACCCGCCGCCGCCGAGCAGGGAGCCCGATGTGGGACTCGATCCCGGGTCTCCGGGATCATGACCTGAGCTGAAGGCAGTCGCTTAACCAACTGAGCCACCCAGGCGCCCCAGATTTTATTAATCTTTCTCTCCTGTTGTCCTTCTTATAATTGAGGATCTTCTCAATTTTATCTTTCAAATCTTCCATGTGTCTTTCTTTTAAATTCCCATATTTTTAAGTTTCACTGAGCCCTCTCTTCTTACCCTGTTTTCAATTGTCTTTTTCTCCCTCCTAACATAAACTGTTCTTATTTCTAGAACGCAGTATCATGTATTACCTTTTGGAACGTGTTATGGTGCTTTTGAAATTCTGTCCCTCATTTCCATTTCTGGGTGTGTTTGCAGGCCCTCTCCAGTCTCTCTGTGACTCTCAGTGTGAGAGGGATGCCCTAAGGACCAGTGGGAGGAGCCATTTGTGGGCGGGCCTTACGGACGAAGGGGCGGTGCCACAGGGTGCTGTGTACAGGTGTTCACAAGTCTCTCCTGAGCATCCTCAGATCTTCAGGAACCGAAGGTCTCTTTTCCGGATCCATCTGGTTTTCCAGAGAAGACACCTCCAGTGTTTTGTGAGCAGGTGGAAGAGGAGGCTGCTGTCCCTCAGCAGCCCGTGGACAGTCACTTGGACTTCCAAGACCGTCCTTGCGGCCCAGCTGCGCAACGTCTGAGCCCTCTAGGGGTGGAGAGACCCTCACCCAGGGAGCACACAGGTGGGAGCTAACTGCTGCTCCGCCACCTTTGGACCCATTTCCCTGTTTCCAGGCCTCACCTCACTTCTCTGAGTCCTGGCCTTTCCCACTCGCCGGACTTCCTGCGGCCGGTGGGGAGGCTGGCTCCCGCCTCCTAGTGGCCGCCCTGAGAACTGTCCTGTTCTGCGCCACCTGCCTTGTCTCCAGCTGTGCTCTAAACCACGATGGCCTGTTTGTTTCTAATGACGTCATCGTCCCGAAATCCTGTTTTATCTCCTGTTTCTTCCTTGAAGAGGTTGCTTTGGATCCTAAAACCTCTTTGCCATGTCACAGCATATGTGTGTGTGTGTGTGTGTGTGTGTAATTTCTTTAAGACTGTGAAGTTCTATTTCTCTAAGCCTGCCTCCTTCTTAATCAGAAGCTCTCTTTTTTATGATTACATAGTATTTTTAAAATGTATTTAAGTGTAATTGATGCACAGCATTAAACTGGCATTAGGTGTACAATGTAGTGATTTTACAAGTTTATGCAAGATGCTCAGTTCACCACAAGGGTAGCCACCAGCGTTCACCATGCAATGCTATTACAATACCACGGACTAAGTCCTTGTTAGGTAGCATCTCTTGTGATACACATTTGTCTTCTACCTTTCACTTTTACTAATTTCCTACTTAAAAATACTTAGGTCTAGGGTAACCTGGGTGGTTCAGTCTGTTAAGCGTCTGCCTTCTGCTCAGGACATGATCCCAGGGTCCTGGGATCGAGTTCTGCATCGAGCTCCCTGCTGGCTGGGGAGCCTGCTTCTTCCTCTCCCTCTGCCACCCTCTGCTCATGCTCTCTCTCTCTCTCTCTCTCTCCGACAAATTAATGAATTAAATTTTTAATAAAATATTTAGGTCTAGGCTCTAGGCATGATCATTTTGATCATTACTCATCTTTAGGTATTACTCAAAACTTCCATGGGGAGGCTAGCATAACCTTTCAAGACCTACTGTTTGCTCCTAAACAAGGCTTTGGTATGTGAAGGAGAGAAGCTGAAGTTCCTTCCATCCTCCGAGGGATGCGAACACCCAGCATCTGCTCTCTCAGTTCTGCCGCTAGCCACCTCCTTGAACGCCGTGGGTGATTTATTTCATTGGCTTGATATTACTTGGCTGTTAATATTTCCAGAGCTGTCTTGGGGATTTGACTCAGCGTCCTTGAACTCTGGTGAGAAAATTTTACAAAATACCATATGTGCAAATGTCAACGAGAGGAGACAGTGTCATGGAAGTCGATTGGCTGACCTGCCCTTGGCCTGGGACCTGGGGCCTGGGGGCCTCACCCCTCCTTCTTCAGGTGTGGTCTGTTCCAAAGGAAGAGAACCCAGAGAGGGGCTCCAGGACCGAGCGAATGTGCGAACTCTGCCAAAGGCTGCATCAGCCATCCTGGATGACCCTGGGCGGGATTCACTCCTGCTGTGCTTTAGTCCCTGCGTGGGTCCCCTGGCTGCCGGCCAGAGTAAGCCAGCTGAGTAACTCAATTCAGAATAGAATTAGAGGAGAAGTAAGATTCTCCGACCTGTGAGCCAACAGAAAGGGGGCACTGTGGCAGGAAATGATCTCCGGTGAGTCAGGACGCGCTCCTGCTGACCCGGCCGACTCAGCGAGACCTCAGCTCCGGGGCCGAACTCAGGGCTTGATCATCTTGCGGCATGATAAGCCATCCCCAAGCTTCCAGGCGTAAGCCAGCATTTGATTTCACCTCTCCTGTCCTGTAGGTTGATTGGCTTCAACGAGGCAGTCTTATTTGGGGCCTGGATGGCTGCCTGAAGGAGGTGGAGGCTGGAGTCAGATAAAGGCAGAGCTGGCTGATTATCAGACATGGCGCCCACGCTCTGGGGCCGGCGCCGATGCCAGTTGCTGGCTTGGAACTCAGCTGCAGTTGTGGACTGGACCGCGGCCACAGGGTCTTCTTGTGTGGCTGGGCTTTCTGTGTCATGGCCGCTGTGCTCCGAGGGCATCCCAGGCTCGAACATTCCGGGAAGCCAGGTGGGAGCTGAACGGCTTATTATGGCCTAAGATCAGGAGTCTGCATGTGCTATTTCCTCCTCATTCTGTGGGCCAGGCAGATTGCTAGGGCCGGCCACACTGAACCGAAGGGGAGACAGATTCCACTCTTAAATGGAGGAATGGCAAGCTCAGCCTGCATAGAGCATGTGGCCACCACAGGATGGGGTGAGGAGACAGTTGAGGAAGTCTAAGGTTGGGCCCACCTCCTACCTTCCCTCTAGTGGGGAAAGCACACAGGCCGCTCCTTACTTACAGCTTTCATTATAACACTGCTTTGCAGAAATCAGTTGGCGATAGATGTGAATATGAGCATAGCCTCTGGAAGGATTTTGATCTCTTTGGCCCTCCTGGATTGATATATGACCCCATGACTGTCTCTGCCCATGAACTTGGCCAGGGTGACTCCTCCAGGACCGAGCCAGAGGTAGGTCCTATTCTCAGTCCTGGCTGCATGGACAGCATTTCAACCCTGCATTGTGTCCTTGGGCCCCAGAGGAGTGAAACCACCCATGTTTGGAGTCCACGCAGTAATCCACGGATTTTCCATGGACCCCGTCACGCGCCTCCCTGCCCCGTTTTATCCTGTTTCTCCAGCTGTATTGCCCATGGGAGAGCCTAAGGATGCCCCATGACAATGCCAAGCTTAAGTGGGCCTTTTCTCCAGGGAAATCAGCCAGCACGAGGATGCAGAATAGGCCACGAGGAGGCCCTTCCCCACAAAGGGCACAAATGGACCACGTCTCCAGGCTTGTTTTCCCAAACTTGCTTTGGAGGGTTGGCCGAAACATCTAGATATAGAAGCTTCATACTGTCTTTCTCTCCACCCGAATGTAAGTTCTCTCACTTTCCTTTAGGAGCTGGATACTGCATTCCTAAAATTATACCTGCTGCCATTTCCAGGAGCATCTTCCCTGGCGAGCAGGATGTCTCCATGGACAGAGAGCGGCAAGCTCATGGCTGCCAGGCTGAAAAGGAGCTCAGCCTCTTCCTGGAGCAGGGCCTTGGCGTAGGGACCAACCTGCTTTTATTATCTTCCCATTGTCTCTGGGTACTTTGGTTTTCTTTTCCTTTCCTTCCTTTTCTCGTCTTCTTCTTTGTACTTTACCCAGTGGTTTCTAGCACATACCTGCAGACGGGCTTTCCTGGAAGAAGCGTGGCTGGCTGTACCCCAGATGGAGGGCAGCTCTGCATCTGAGCCCCAGGGGGAGGAGAATGCGAGCCAACTGGCCAACAGCCAGGAACAAGAAGTCTGCTCTGGAGCTTCTGTGTGTGTTGACACCTTGCATCTCAGGGTAGCACGTCAGTAGTTCAGACATGACAAAGGAAGACTCCTTAGACCAAAGGGTTATCCCCCGAGAAACCGTGGGCTCCGAGGGTCTCCAGCAATGCAGGCCACTCCAGTGCTCTGCCGACCGCCTTCACGGGGGAGAGGACATTCGTGGAGGCCACGGGGACTCGCAAAAGGCTGATTCATAAGGGCGTGACGCCCCCTTCATGGAGCTCCTAGAACTTCCTGGGTGTGTGCTTATGGTACTACAAGGCTCCAACAGCAAGAGAAAGGAGAGACTGGTAATTGTGTCATGGTAACCACTTACGTGCGGGAATAAGAAAATTGAATTTATATGTCATGGTTGTGAACAGATCTCCAGAGCAGCAGGTGTTCAAAAAAGAGATGGAATTCCCTCTCATCACAGGCTCCGAGCCATGCAGGCTCTGCGAGAGAGCCCAGCCCGTGTCTACACCCTCAGTCGGGCATTTGTGATGGTGATTCCTACATCGTCAGCCAGTCTGATGACAGCTGGGGAAACAGCCCACATGAGGCAGAGGGCTCATATTATTCCTCAGCAGGTAAGAGGGCACCCAGTCTGAAAGGTGACCGGAAGTGGGGGATGAAGGAGAGAAACTGACCCTACAATGTGTATTAATGCCTATTCCAGGGATCCTGAAATAAGCCTGTAATTTACGAAGCAATTAAGCTGTTTCTCTCTTCCTGAGTTTCACCTGTAATGCCTCAGGGAATTACTATTTGTCTTGGGGAGTGTGTGTGTGTGTGTGTGTGTGTGTGTGTGTGTGTGTGTGTTTTATTTTTTTGAAAAGCCTGTAGAAGTACAAATGGTGGATACTTGAAGACCCTGTCTGCTGTCCCAGTCGTGCTCTGATTCTCCGTAGATGTCCCCGCCTGGCAGGACAGACATCTGTGGCTGGTGTGGGGGGACAGGCACAGGGGGGGAAGACCGTGTTCAGGCGGAGAAGCAGCGCTGGTCGGAGACAGCATGAGAGGTACTGGAAGGGATCAGTTCCCAGCGTCGTGGGGCGGACTGGGCAGGTGTGACCTACCCGGTTGGGCGGTCAGGAAAGGGACAGCTCAAGGTCCCAGCACGGCGGCCAGCCATCCACTGACTGCCTGCTGCTTCCCGGCACACTTATAAGGGCCTTCCCACCAACTGAATAAGGCCAGTCCTCCTTATCCCAACTGTTTCTCAACTTAGCACTGAGGAAATATTATAAATGAAATCCTTTTCCTCTGGTGTCTGACTACCAGGCTTCCCACCCCTCATCAGTTACTGTGCTCTCCTTCCTCCAGCAGCGGGAATGTTCCAATGCTTGTCTCTCTGGCCAGCTTCCTGGGCCTCTCTCCCCATCTCTGGGTCTCCTGAGGTTCATCACCTCTCCCTTCTTGTAGCACCATGGTCCCCAGCTCAATGTTCATCCAGCGACCACTCCATTATCGGTAATGAACTTCAGAGGTGGCGGGAACAACCAGCCTGGCTTATTCCGCACCCAGACCTATGTCAGAAGCTGCCATATGCAAGGTTCCATGACAAACACAACGAAGCAAAAAGCTTGCCATCAACTTTCCTCCACTGCCAGTAAACTGGCTTCAGTTAGGTTTTATTTTCCCTGAAGAAAACCCTAGAAAGTTCAGGAAGATCCTGCACTTTCTCTGTGAGCCCCTCCTGCATCTTCTGTGCAGTCAGTTTCACACCCAACACGACTGCCCTCTCCCAGCATCGGGCGCTCCTTCACCAGCTCCGTGTGTGGCCAGCACCGGCGGCCAGTATGGGAGAGAACCAACACCATCATGGTGGATATTGTTTTTGGGGCTGTTTTTTTTTTTTCCTTTTAGCAAACTGCTGATTCTACTTGCAAATATTTTGTTAAGAAATTCCGTGTAGGTGGGCGCCTGGGTGGCTCAGTGGGTTAAAGCCTCTGCCTTCAGCTCAGGTCATGATCTCAGGGTCCTGGGATGGAGACCCGCATGTGGCTGTCTGCTCAGCGGGGAACCTGCTTCCACCTCTGTCTCTGCCTGCCTCTCTGCCTACTTGTTATCTCTCTCTGTGTCAGATAAATAAATAAAATATTAAAAAAAAAAGAAGGAAATTCCATGTAGGGCCACCGGGGTGGCTCAGTCGTTAAGCGTCTGCCTTTGGCTCAGGTCATGATTCTGGAGTTCCTGGATGGAGTCCCTCATCAGGCTCCCTGCGCGGTGGGAAGCCTGCTTCTCCCTCTCTCACTCCCCCTGCTTGTGTTCCCTCTTTCTTGCTGTGTTTCTCACTGTCAAATAAATAAAATCTTAAAAAAAAAAGAAGAAGAAAAGAAAGAAAATTCCATGTATTGGGACACCTGGGTGGCTCAGTCGGTTGGGCATCTGGGGTCCTGGGATCCTGGGATGGAGCCCTGCATTGAACTAGGGAGCCTGCATCTCCTTCTGCCCCATGCTCATGCTCTCTCTCTCTCTCTCTGTCTCAAATAAATACAATCTTGAAAGAAAAAAAAAAAGAATTTCCATGCATTTGTTCGTGAGGATCATCTTTCTTTAACTCTCTTTCCTTGAGATGTTCTTGATGATTTGAGGATCAGAGTCATGCTGACCTTTTCACATGAATTGAAAAATACTCCTTCCTCTATTTTCTAAAAATGTTTGTGTAAGGATTGGTATTTTGAATTTTTTTTTGCCAGAATTCATCAGTGTATGCACCATGCCTGAAGTTTTCTTTGTGGGAAACTTTCTGATTATGGATTCTATTTTCTTTTCTTTTTTAAGATTTTATTTATTTATTTGACAGAGAGATTACAAGTAGGCAGAGAGGCAGGCAGAGAGAGAGGAGGAAGCGAGTTCCCTGCGGAGCAGAGAGCCCGATGTGGGCCTCGATCCCAGGACCCTGAGATCATGACCCGAGCTGAAGGCAGAGGCTTTAACCCACTGAGCCACCCAGGTGCCCTGAGTTCTATTTTCTTTCTTTCTCTCTCTCTCTTTTTAAAAATATTTTATTTATTTATTTGACAGAGAGAAACACAGCTAGAGAGGGAACACAAGCAGGGGGAGTGAGAGAGGGAGAAGCAGGCTTCCCGCCGAGCAGGGAGCCTGATGTGGGACTCGATCCCGGGTCTCTGGGGTCATGACCTGAGCCGAAGGCAGTTGCTTAAGCAGCTGAGCCACCCAGGCACCCTGAATTCTATTTTCTTAATGGTCACAGGGCCATCCTATTTTTGAAAAATTTTATTTTGAATCTGTCTTTGCACTATATGTATGTCTTTCATGGAATTTTTCCCCATTTTTTTAAGTCATGAAATCTATTGACCAACATTTGTTCATAATATTTATAAACCTATTATCCTTTTATTTATTTATTTATTTATTTATTTATTTATTTATTTATTTGACAGAGAGAAACACAGCCAGAGAGGGAACACAAGCAGGGGGAGTGAGAGAGGGAGAAGCAGGCTTCCCGCCGAGCAAGAAGCCTGATGTGGGACTCGATCCAGGGTCTCCAGGATCATGACCTGAGCCGAAGGCAGTCGCCCAACCAACTGAGCCACCCAGGCGCCCCAAACCTATTATCCTTTTAATGTCTGTAAAATCTGGAATGATGTCTGTCCATCAGCTTTTGGTCTTTTTTAAAATTTATTTATTCTTTACCATTTTATTGATTTCTCTTCTAATATTATTTCTTCCCCTCTTTCCTTTGCTCTTCTTTTTCCATTTTTTTAAGGTGGAAGCTTAGAATAATAATTGCACATCTTCCTTCTTTTCTCATAAGGGCAGTTAAAGTTGTCCCCTAGGACACATATTTTGACATGTTGTGTTTCCATTTGTATTTAGTTATGATTTCTATTTTCTAATTTATGTTGGGACTTCCTCTTTGATCCATTAGGTATTTGGGGGATTTTTCATAAAACACCCTCTATGTGCCTTCATTTCTTTTATGCTTATTTGGTCTTGTTTTATGGCTTAATGTATGGTCCATCTTGATGAACATTCCACTAGAAAGTAGATATATTTTGTTGTTGGGTGAGGTGTTCTCTACATGTCAATTAGGTTAAGTTGGTTGGGGGTGTTTTTCAGATCCTCCATATCCTTACTGACTTTTTTTCCTGCTTATTCTGTCAGTTGCTGAGAGAGTTTTGAAATCTCCAATTAAAATTTATATTTATAGAATATATATATATTTGTAGAAACATAAAATTTTTATTTACAAATTAAATAAATGTATAGGTTTAAATTATAAATATTTAATCCATAATATTTAATTATATACACATATATTATATATCATATAATATATACATGTATCATCTAAAATACACATATACATTCATAACTCGTTGGTTTGCTTTTTTTTTTCAATTTGTCAGCTCTTGTTTCATGTGTCTGGGAATCATGCTATTAGAGTATGTGTATATCACAGCTATATTAGCTCTTTTATCATTGTGCAAATATCTCTCTGTGTTTCTGGAAAGCACTGCTTTCCTATTTTTTCTTATCGTTTTTCTTTGTCTATTATGTTTGATATGAATAGAACCTGGTAGGCATCTTTGTGTTATGTGTTTACATGATTTGCACTTTTGTATGTCTTTACTTTTTTTTTTTAAGATTTTATTAATCTCATCTACATAATCGGGCCATCCAAGTGTGACCGTAGGATCTGATCGTTGTGATGACTTAGAAGCACAGTTGATGGAAGAGCCACCATTTCAAATGTTGCCAGTTGCTATGTCAAAGGTCAAGAGGGAGAGGAAGAAAGAATGGTCTGAGGGCTCCCATGGGCAATCAAATGCTCTAGGCCAGAAGTGACACATTTCACTTTTGCTCACAGCTCATTGGCCAGAGCTGAACACATAGTCACACCCATTCAGAAGAGCGCAGAGACAGGAAATGCGATCCTACTATGTGCCTCAGAGAGGGGAGACCTGTATTGGTTGCACAACATTTGCTAGAAATTTACTGATACTTTTTTCCCTACCTGTTCAACTTCTGTAAGTGCTCCCTGGATGCTGGGAGAGTGTATATATTCTGTACCCATAGATGGCTCCCTCCCATAAATAACAGACACATCAAACTTCTGAGCTGAGTTGTTCAAATCTTACTTTTATTCAACTTGATCTGTAAGACTCTATAAGGGCTGTATCGTAATCTCCCACTATGCCTGGGACATCGTTTTTGTCAATGTCTCCTTGCAATTATGTTTATATATTTTGAAGAGGATATGATTAGGTCAAATTTATTGCTTGTTGTTTTGCTCCGTATCTTTATCTCTACCAAAATGATATAAATACTAATTAATCAAGAGGGTACGTAATTTTCCAACATCTGGCCATCTTCACTTATTGACAGGCCTTGGCACTAGTAGTTATTTGTAGCAGACGTACATGATTTCATTTCTCCTGAAAACACCCTTGCAAGGCCATTGCCATATTGTTATTCCTGATTTCCTCCCCAGTCCATGGATCCCACACCAGAATCAAAGTCTGGGCTCTTTTCTTGGCCCGTGCTGCTCTTAGAAAATGCAAGCCAACTTTTGAGGCCAAAGCAATCATAAAAGATGCAGGCTCCCCTGAAGTTGTTTTGATGGATCTCCGTGGTGATGGATGTTTTGATGGATCTCACTATTTGAACTAGAAATAAGCCGTTCGTGCTGCATGTTGCATCTCTGCCACACTGAATGGTGCCTACCTGGTCTTTCATTTACCTGTACCTCGTTTCCATCTCGCACACAGTGGAGCTTAGCAACACTGGGACAGTGAGGGAGAAAAGAATTCGAGCTATTTAGCAGAGACATCTTCCTAGCTAGTAAACCTTCTTCCTTCTAATTTCTTCCTGAAATAAATATTCCCTTCGCTGGAGCACATTTCCCAGGTTATTCTCAGGAAGGGTCCCATACATCAGTCCCGAGTCTGATGATTCATGTTTATATCTCCTCCTTGGAAACTTTTGGCCCAGTCCGGCTTTTTTGTTTCTTTGGAGCCTGCCTGACTCCAGTGTGCCCCTTCTGCCAGGCCCCAGTGTGGGGAGGTGGCCCAGTGGCCTGATTGGGCTCCTCAGGTGACTGCTCTCTGCAAGGGTCCCCGCTCTGTCCATTCAGTAGACAGGATTTGCTTTTCGTATATTGACTTACATCAAAGTTTTTTTTTCTGTCTTCCAGAATTATTGTCTTCTCTTATTTTGTTTTGTTGTTGTTTTTTCTGTTTTTCTGTTTTTTAATGTTTTCTTGGTCTCTTGCCCCGAGTGTAACATAGGACCCAAGCCGCTTGTTTTGGACTCAGGGCAGTACTGAACCGTGTGGGGTACAGCCCTCTGCAGGTTCATTAATTTTTCGCTGCTTTGCTTTGGTCTGGGTGCCACGAAGCAGCATCATTCATAATTTACTGCTCCTGCCGTGCTGTCCCCTAATGCGTCATTACTGTTTTAGGATGGTCTGGCCCACGGAGTGCTCTGCATATGTGTTGGTGGCTTCAGAGGTCAAGCTCTGGGCAGCTTCTCTGCACCAGGGCATGGAGAGTAGGCTGCAGAGAGCAGTCCAGCTGGGCTGTCAGCTGGCCAGAGGCACCAGGAGTCCAGGGAGGTTTCCCCAGAAATTTCCACAGCTCAATCCACCTCTGTTTTTGCACAAAACCTTCCTACATGGAATTGGAACAACATTTATGGTTGTAAAATTTTCCCAGAGGCAACTTTGTTGCAATTGAGATTGTACCAAAAATATAAAAAGATGAATGCCTTATGACAAACAGTGAGTAGAACGCAAACTAATTTCATTTAGTTGGATTTTAAGCAGCTATATTTCCACACTTGGAAGTGTATGTCCTTATGATTTTGCTTTGCTTTAGACCTGCTAAAAAGCCATCGTGGTCCCTAAGTTTTGTATATTTGGTGGAATATGCCATCGTGTAGGCAGGTCAGGGTGGGGTTAGCGATAGAGTTAGAGATAGAAGCATTCCCCCCTGGTCCAGGTGCTCTAGGTATCACTTGAGATGTCCTTCCCTGGGGACTCCAGTCTTTTCCACTCTCACCCTCCCATATTTCCTACTCCTTTGTCCTCCGTATATCAAAACAGACTCTGAGATGATCCAATGCTTGGCATAACTTCAAGGCAACGCGTTCGCTTTCCTGGCGCTGCCTGCATGTAGGAATTCACTCTAGTTAAGGGTAGAAAAATGTATATTTTCTTTTCAAAATCATCTCTGGTGTAATCCAGTGGGAGGAGAATGATTTTTATGTGAGCTATGAGAGCCTTCTTAGTCTTACTGAACCCATTTCAAGTGGGAGACTCACCGCCTTTTGTAGATGTCTTTGAGACCAAGCTTAGGGCCACCAATCATACCTCCTGGATTATCATTTATTGAGGCTGACAAGAGTTTCCCAATTATTGGCTACTTGGTTCTGGGCCTGGAGACTTCCCTGTCAGCCATGGTTTTTATAAGGCTACAAAAATTCTTCACTTTTCTCAGTAAACTTGATCTAGTTTTTCCAATGGGAATTTGGCTAATACCTGAGCAAGTGTGACTGATCAGGAAGTGAATGAAAGGAAACATACCCCTGTCTTCCATTTCTGGAGCTCTAGTTCCTCATTTGCTTTGGACATTCCTTTCATAGGGGTGGTGAGGGCAAAACTTTGGGGCCAACTTGGCTGGAAGGCTGGCAGAGCCCACATTTATTGCAAACCTTCTATACATTATCATGATACCTTAGATCTAGGGTCATCCAGCCTGGATTCCCTCCAGGGCAGGATGGGAAGGGAGTGTCTTCAAACCTGGTCGTTGTTGAAATCATCTGAAAGGGTTTCAGTGCCTAATATTTGTAGAGCCTGGCCTCCTAAGTCAGAATCCTGGGGAGTCCAGAGTTTGTATTTTTAAACAAGAGCCAGAGATGATTCTAATGATTAGCTAGTGGATTAGATGTACTGTCGTTAAGCACAGATCCGTGACCAATAGTTCAGAATCAGCAGGGCATAGGTTGAAGAAGGATATTTCTAGGCCCTAGTTCTATATGATCTGATGGTTGAGTCTTGTAGGCTTCAGAAACCTAGCTTCCTAAAGCTGTCTGTTGATTCTCATCATGAGAAAGATTTGGAAACTCCTAGAGTAGAGGGGCTGGATGGAGAATGAAAGCCTGCAAGCCCACAAGGGTCAGTTGTACTGAGAAGGGCAGGGGTAGAGTCACGGGACAAGAGGAGCAGAGCTTTAGGGACTGGACCAGAGAGACACCTGCTGGGCTCAAAGGCCTGAGTGAGTCTCAGACTCTCTGAAGTCCTTGGCAAGACTGAAGATTCTTAACAGATAAAAGGCAGAAAAGATAAAGAGAGCTGAGATTAAAACCGTGATTTTGGTTTTGATCATATTGAGTTTGAACTGCCTGTGGGTTATGAATGTAGAATCCCCCCAAGCAGTTAGGAGAAGCAGAGCAAATAGGGAAGAAGTCCAACTAGACATCTAGAACTGTCTGCATGATGGGGGTTCCAGCCATGGGCATGGGTGACGCTCACCATCTGTGACACCAGCTTGGAAGAAAAATGGACCATAAGGAGGCTTTCAGTACTGATTTTCAGTACTTTTTAAAAGGTGACTTTGTATATTGGGTGCGTGGGGATCTGCTGGCACAGTTCTGTTCCCGTTGCATGATGGCTTGTCCTGTCTACGAGCTGGGTTTGGGTTCTTTATGAGGAAAAGTGCACATGGTGGCTCCTCCAAGAGTCAGGCTCTTGACATGCCTTCCATGACCCGGAAACTCCTGGGCTGTTCTGAACTCCTGCGATCACCTCTCAGTTCCACCTGGAGACTGACTGGTACCCTACTACCCAAGACAACAACACCGTCAGTAGGCCTAGAGCCTGATACCTCCTGAGTAGTGGAAAGACATCTTTTAGAAGTATAACCCAACTATATATAAATAACTTAGACAACTCTACACACACACACACACACACACACACGCACATACACACACAAACCCAACAAATAATCTGATTATAAGTGTCCATCTATAAATGAATGGATGAAGAAAACGTGGTATACATACAATGGAATATCACTCAGTCCTAAAAAAAATTGGAGATCTCGCCATTTGTGACATGATTGGACCTGGAGGGTATTACGCTAAGTAAAATAAGCCTAACAGAGAAAGACAAATGCCCTATGATTTCACTTATACGTGGACCATAGAAAAAACAAAACAAAACAAAAACAAAAGCAAAAAGCAGAAACAAAGTGATGAATACAGAGAAGAGACTGATAGACTGATGGTTGCCAGAGAGGAGGGGTGGGAGTTGGGCAGAAAGGTGAAGGGGAGTGGGAGGTCCAAGCTTCCAGTTACGGACTAAGTCCCAGGAATGAAAGGCCCAGCTTAGGGAATACAGTCAATGATACCCTAATGGCGTTGCGCCAGGACAGGCGGTAGCTATACGTGGAGTGAGCACTGCCTGAGGGACAGATTTGTAGAATCATTATGTGGTACGCCTGCAACTATTATATGTTAATTAAACAAATATCTATTATGTTTAATTAAAGCACAAGTATCTCAGGGGCGCCTGGGTGGCCCAGTCATTAAGCGTCTGCCTTGGACTCAGGTCATGATCCTAGAGTCCAGGAATCCAGATCTGCATCAGGCTCCCTGCTCCAGCCGGAAGCCTGCTTCTCCCTCTCTCACTCCTCCTGCTTATTTGCCTTCTCTAGCTGTGTTTCTCTGTGTCAAATAAATAAATAAAATTTAAAAAATAAATAAAATAATGCTTTGTTTTAGCTCTAAATCTTTGTCTAACATCACCCTAAGAAGATGAGAACTTGTCCTGAGTCCTAAACCCTTGGGTACATGGGCACTGCTTGGGGGGGGGGGGGGCA
>PITA01000199.1:169530-219542 GCA_004023965.1 Spilogale gracilis | reverse complement strand
GAAAGTCTCCCTGCAACCAATTAAAAGTTTCCCCCAAATCTACTGATTTCCCTTGCCCTAAAGATGGTTCTTGAGGCACTGCTTTAGACCTGCAAAAGAGCAGTGTCGGGTGGGTGCTGCTGAGTGCCAAGGACATATACACATAGGGTGGTGACCCTCCCTCAGCCTCAGCTCTCCCAGTATTGATTCTGCATTTACTCCTGGGAAGGGGCTGTGCGTGCGGAGGCTGACCTCGCTTTCACGCATCCGCTCCCCGTACTGCGGGGTTTACCCCGCCCATTGTCTGCATAATTAACTGCACATGGGGAAGAGCCCCAGCATAGGAGGCCTACTTCAGGGGTCCGAATAATTCTACTATAAAGGACAGAGGAAGCAGTTACTGTAACTCGGGACTAACACTGCTGCTTCCTGACTCAAGCAGAAATACTTGCTTCAAGCAGAAATGGGGGAGGGAGAAGCAGGCTTCCCCTGAAGCAAGGAGTCCCATGTGGGGCTCCACCCCAGGAACCTGAGATCGTGACCTGAGCCACCCATGCACCCCTAGTTTTTTTTTAATGCTTAATAATATTCCATTGTCTAGATGTGTCCACTGGATGTATCACCAAGGACATCACAGTTGCTTCCAAGTTTTGACAATTATGCTAAAGCTGCTATGCGCAGGTTTTGGTGTGGACATCTGGGCCAATACCAAGGAGTACTATTGCTGAATCATGCAGGAGGAGTACGTGTAGTTTTGTAAGAAACTGCCAAATGGTCTTTCCAAGTGGCTGTACCATTTTGCATTCCCACCAGCAATGAATGAGAGTTCTTGTCGCTCTACATCCTCGCCAGCATTTGGTGGCATCAGTGTTCTTAATTTTGGCCATTCTAGTAGGTGCGTAGTGGTATCTCGCTGCCCTTTCAATTTGCATTTCTATCTTTCAAATTTCCTTCAACATTATCCCCTCTGATACACGGGGAAGCTTTTTCTTGAACCCTCTTTAGCATTCTGATTTATTTTGACTACACTTTCTTCTCAGGAGCATTTCCTCCTCCTCTTTCCTAAATGTGTCATAACATGCTCTCTCTAAATTCCCTTGAGTTGTAATTTTTGAAAGAAGGAATTCACAACCAGAAATATGCACAATGATTCTTGCTCTTGTTGGGAGATCAGAAGGTGGTCCAAAGAGTTCCCCTAAATAGTCTGAGTTTATTGCTATGATGACTGGAGGAGTTGATTTCCTCAGGGTGGAAGTATTTTGGCTTTCATGTTTGAAGAAGAAATATGCACTAATTTTCTAGAAGACACCAAACAGCTCCATATCCACTATAACTCTTTGGAAACTAATTTGTTACCAGTTGCATCCTGTTTATATTATTCACATAGAATAATATAATTTCATTATTCACATGAGAACGACAAATAAAACCAGCAAGAAGTGAATTCTTCTTTCAGTTGATTATTTTAACACCTTGTTTACATGTGTTGAGAACAATCATTTTTCCTACTTCATGCAAAAGAGGAAGAATGAAGAATATTCTTGAAGTGACTTTGCAAGATGTGCTTTATTTTAAGTCAGTCCTGAACCCAAACTACATAGGATCTTTTTTTTTTTTGACATATTCTATTCCATTCGATGATTCCTCACAAACTATTTTAATATGGAATGAAAACTACATTTCAATCATAAATTTTCATGCTACATTGTTATTTAATGAAGAGGTTGTATTACCAATAATAATAATTTAAGAAAAGGCCATTTTTTTATTTCCCCAAGCTCAATATACATATTTCTTTCATAATTATGAACTTAAAAAACCCGTCTCAGATGTAAAAATGTGAATTGGAATATGTAAACTCTTTGATATACCTGAAAAACAGGAAGGAAACTGGAAAATACGATTGCCTTAAATCTCTGAAATGGGAAAAAGCGTGTTGAGGGATGGGGAAAGGTAGAGGAGCATTCTTGACCTCAGTCAGTAAGGAGTTACAAAGAGTATTCATTCTACACCCAGCTGGCCGCCATTTTTATCTTCCTACTTGGAGCCTATCTCTGACCAAGAGCAAGTCACTGAAGCAAGTCATGAGCTGGGCTTCAACAAAGCCGGTCCACATATTTGTTTTGCTGCTTTTTTTTTTCCTGAGAAGTCACTGGTGTTTAATGGAAAGATTTTTTTATTAGTCTTCAGTTAAGATAAGGCAGTAAGAGTGTCACTAATGTTAACTTTTTGCTTAGAATGAGGCTTATCCTTCCTCTGGTATCTTCATGGGTCTTTGGCTCCCTTTCTCCTTTCCCCTTAGAAATCCGTTCAGGAGTGTCAGCCTCCTATTGCTGTTGCGTATTTTTGGGGTGTGCTGAGGCCCATCTGTTCTCCTCGCCACAGCTTCCCCATTGGCGACAGAGCGCAGTGTCCGCCATTTTAACATCTCTTCAGGAAGGGTGTCGTCCCCGCACAGAAAAACATGGGTGCCTTTCCTTCTCCCTTCGTCTTCTCTCCTGTTTCTCTGAGGGAGGAGACCCATAAATGACTCCTTTGCATAGTCAATCAGAATGCAAGACACTGTTGACTGAAACATAAAACAAGTAGCCCTGATTTTGGAGAAATGGAATTACAAATAACTTTTTCAACAGTGCCTTCATTTGCAAGGTAGCTTAGACTGCAAAAGGAAGTCAGCTCCTTCTGACCACCTGTCAGAAGAGAAACCATTTCCATCCAACTAGAAATGCTTAGCTCTTATGAGAATATTGTGCTTTTATAAAATTCAAATGTTAACTTGATTTGCAGTCTGGCTCTTAAAGCTATCAATTTGTTTTTTCTCTAGTCCATTTGATCATGGTTTCTGGTGAGCGGTACAGGAATATTAATTTGGCATAGAGATCTTCCTCTAGTTCCAGTTCCCCTGTCTCTCGAACTAAAAATATATCTGTGCACAGCTTCAGGATTCGGTCCACATTTGGAAGCTCTTCAAACATGATCGAGTGAGAAATCCCACTGAAGAATTCACGGACAAACTTCCCGATCACAAGGACAACTGAAGCATATAATCCCATGATACTGAAAAAAAAATTAAGTAGAAATTATATCTACCAGTTAAATACAGTTAATAGAACACATCTAAAAGAAAAACCAGTATTGCCCTCCAACTCCATAGAAGATAAGATAAACTTATCAAAGTTTAAAGTTTTTCCCTGACAAAACTATAACACTTGAAAAATGAAAATGAAAAAAATCCAAATTCTGGAAATGACCGATGTTAAGAGTTTCACAGAAGAACTTCAGGTGGTTTTACTGCATCTGTTAAATAAAGAAACTTCATAATATATTTGGTAAAAATGCCACCGTACTATATACACTTTTCTGCATCTAGCTCTTCATCTTTATAAATATAATCCTGCACAATGATTTCTTAACAGACGTTCGTGTCCTGTTGGGGATGTATGGGTCCTGGCATTTAAGGATCAGAACACTGTGAGACGGTAGCTTCAGACCATGCTGGACATTGGACCATGTCCCAGACTGTGACATCAGACTGACGCCATGTCCGCTAAGGTAACCCTACATCAATTTCTATGTTTAAACACTGAATGGCCTCAAACATAACAGGAAGGTGTAGAGCGAAGAAACTGGACACATGACTTCTAGACCTGTCCTTAAGGGTGTTATTCACATCAGGCATTTTGACTTCTTTGGGACTCTGGGTCTTCATTTTTTAAATGATAGGGCCGATAACCTATGAACTTTAATGTTGCAGCTCTTAAGTTCAAGAATTTGAGGCAGATACGAGGCTTCTCATGCTCATGTTTATATGATACAGAAATAGACTCTTGTAACTGTTAACTGTGAAGTAAGTCTTACCCGTAGCCAGCCAGGAACCCCAGACTTGGGGGGCTGACTTTGTCATTGAAGACCACCAGTTCCAAGGCCTGGGCGTGCTGATTGTATATTCTGTTTCCAGTCAGGTTAAGAACCCACCACTCACTGTTAGATTTAGTTGTATTGTCTCTGAACAAAATGATGGTGATATTCAAGAAATTATTTTCTGGAAGAGAAATAAAGTGAAATCAAGTTAACATGAGATTATTAGGATTTAATGCACATAAACAGTCCTCAGATGGCAAAACCTGGTTACTACTATCCGTAGTGTGTTGTACAGTGCCGGGATGAGTAGGACACAGGGACATGGTAACAATGTGAGTGGAGAAAGAAAAGTGGGCCCTAGGTGTGCATAAGGTTTCTCCTTGTCACTAAACAGGTAGCTCACGTCCCTGAATGTCTTTGCTGATAATTCCAAAAAGCTGGTTAGACACTTAAAAATCCAAAATCACCAACTTTTTAGTGACTTGACTAATTCAATCTTATTACCAGCATTTATTATCTTTGAGATGAAGGCCCTGTCAGGTGACAAGGGGTTACAAAGTTGTGTACAGCATGATTCCATATGTCAACAGGAAAAGGCCATGTATACAAGCTTATGGGCATGTGGCAACCACGGTCTGTTAGCAGGGAGAGACTCCTTCTGCTTGGCAGGATCCAGAAGGGCTTCCCAAGGAGACAGGTTCTGAGCTGAGTTTTGCAGAGTGAGAATTTCAGTAAGTAGGGATGGGCCAGGAGAGGAGACTATTTCAGGAAGGCTTGACGGCATGAAGCTCAGTAAAGTTCTGAAAATCCAGGATGTGTGGTTGATGATTGGTTTTGCTGGAGCACACACAGTATCAATATAAAAGAATAGTAAAATGGTGGAAAAAGCTGGGAGTTCTCTGAGCAAGTCTTTCTAAGAAAATACCACCCCTGTTGATGATAATAGGGCCTCAGCTGAGAATTCTGGTGGTAGACTGTGAGGGTAGGGGCTGTGTGTGCATTCTTTTCTGCTGAACTCCTGGATCAGAGGAATCTGGGACAGTGCCTGGTAACGAATGTCCATCTGATGGATGGATGGTTGGATGGATGGATTGGATAGGTGGATGGATGGATGAACAGATGGGTGGACTGATGGATGGATGGTTGGATGGATGGATTGGATAGGTGGATGGATGGATGGACAGATGGGTGGACTGATGGATGGATGGATTGGATAGGTGGATGGATGGATGGACAGATGGGTGGACTGAATGAAAGTGAGGGAGGAAACTAGTAAAGATAAAGAAACCCTTATTCAGGCTGAATCTGAACCATTCAGAATGCTCTGGAATAAAAATAACCTTGGTTCTGAAGTCTACAGAGTTCTAAGAGGGGAGATCTGACCTAGCTTTGAGTCTAGTTAGTTCGCATACTAGTTGTATAACTTCTGCTGAGTAATTCACACTATGAGCCTCAGTTTCCTCCTTTGTAAATTGGTGACAACCACCAACCTATACTCAAGATTAGATCTAACTCCATAAAGCTTATCAGGGAAGCTGCTGTGTTGGCAAGACCTGAGAGCACAAGACCGTGTGGTCTGGGGAAAGACTTCATTAGCTTTCATTACCTTCATTACCTCAAATGGCCCATAGTCAACAGCCTGCATTTGGAGAGTACAGAACATGTGTCTGAGAAAGGGGAAAATAAGGGTGGGGAGGGGCTGGGAATCTGGGGGCAAGGTGAGGCTGACCCTGGAGGGAGGGGCCCCATCTTTCTGAAGCTGAAAGGAAGTGAGGAGACTGGTGAAAACTTGAGACCCTCTGCCAGGGGGAGGGAGGCATCTGAAGGAGTGCCCCAGCAGGCTTGCGGGATCATTTGATGAGGTCCAGCAGCTGTGAAGGGCTCACTGAGGGAATGACTGATCATTGAGTAATCTGTGCTCTTGGACTAAGCATTTCTAGAACTATCTGGACTGAAAGGGAAATACCAAAGTTCTCAGTGTGTCTCACAATTACATATTGCATAAGGCCATTTTCTGCCTAAGAGATGGATGTTAACAGAAACAAGTAAACAGACTGATGAATCAGTAACCGAAACTGCTAAATGTGGATTTATGCCAATCACGTTCTATGTCGATGAAAACCAGGAAGAATATGGTTTCTGGGGCCTGACTGGCTCCTTCTGGCCGGTGACCACAGCTGGGAGTCTCAGGTTTCCTATACGTCATGTGTCACAAGGAAAGAAAACTGAAAAGCAGCTTGAGAAAGGCTGAAAATGAAAACTATAAACATTGATAAAAGAATTAAAAAAAAATTCTGAAACAATTCCTTCTCATTCTTACCAGATAAGAGTTGCTTGATAGGTTTTGAGTTTGAGTCACTAGGTGCTTTCACATAATATGGGTAGATCCTTTCTATAGTCCTGTGTGTTAAGAAAAAAAGGGGGGAGGGTAATGAAGGTTTAGTTGTTTTATTCACATAAAATTGATTATTTGTTGCCAGTTTTGAGCTCGTCTCAAACAAATAATGGTGAGTCTTTGTACTTCTATGCAATGTGATGTCATCACAATTTATGCGCTCCATTATAATCAGAAATTTCTGCAGCCAAACAAATTCAGTGGCTCTATTTGAATACTTAGGTAAACTCTGTACAAGAGCTCATTATTGCCTTAAAAACTGCCTGTGACTGTCTCTGAAGCAAGGGATTGTCCTTCTTGCTAGGATCTACGTCTGTATCCTATGTATGTATATAATTATATCTATAATCAAATGGGCTGCATGAATCTATGCAGTGACGAGAGTGAGCCTCAAGGAGAGAGCTGGCGGTCTGGACCTGACTCTTCCTCTGTAGAGGACAAACTGAGTAACGTGAGCAGGTCATCAGTCCTTCTAGACCTGTCCTCTCATGGGGAAATGATGGGGGAAGATTTGACAAACTTTGAGGTTCCTTCAACTTTGCTGATTAAAAAAGACTGTCTTAGGGAAAAAGTGTGAGGACTGCATCATGGCGGCTCATACTCAACGGAGCAAAGTGGGCCAGGGCAGACGGGAGGTCAGAACTAGTCATTTAGCAGTTTTGTACCCATAGCATTTCCCTCTCCTACTAGTTCTCGTATTAGAATCTAAACATCCCAGCTTGCATTTATTTGGAGTGGAGTATTTATACGGCAGGATAATATATTAGGATACACCCTCCCAAAATTTTCCTTTATCCCTTTTCTTCCCCACACCCCACCCATTAGCCAGGCATTTAATGAGCCCGGGGCAGGAGTAACAGTAGAAGAGGGGTCTCCCTGGCTTTTGAAGATTATGGTCAGATAAGAGGAAGGTCTGCTACCCCGAGATGAGATCAGGACTCCCAGGGTTAGGTGGACAGAGTGAGAGGGAGGGAAAAACAGAGCTGTCTTAATGTAACATAATGAGATCTTCACGTAGAGATTCACTTGAGTTACTGAGGAATGGAGAAAGTTGCCTTTCTTGCATATGTGAATTTGCAAATGGAGATTTTGTACCAGACACAGCCATCCTCAGAGCTAATTAACTGGAGCGATAACTTACACTGGTGTTCTTGAACTTTCTGTGTTGTTGCCGGCTATCATTTTAGCTATATTCTCACGTGTAGTAGTTTTAAGAGGAAAAGATAGCTTATCGGTTGCTATTTCTGCTTTTGCACCCAGACTCATGTTTCTGTGAAGAAAGATAAAAGTGTTCAATGTCATTGATTATTCAGAAGTCTGGAAGAGAGATTCAAAAATTCACTTGACTGTTCATTTTATTAATCTCACCAAGTCGTCACTGGGTCCACAACTGTCAGCCCCAACCTTTTCTGTCCACCTCACCTTTACGTTCAGCTTCTTAGACAACCAAGTTAGTAAACCCCAAGGAGGTCACAAACACCTTTGAAACAGACGGCCGGTGAGGAGGCAGTCTGCTGACTAAGAGAGAAACCGTCTTGATGCTCTGACACGAATTTCTGTAACACTCTTTATATCAATCCGGTGAGGGTAGTCTCCATGGCAACTAATAGAATCCACCTTTTTAAAAGAATATTTAATCAAAAGTTGATCTCTAATGTTGTTAATATTTTGGTAGCTCTTCAAAGAAAAGGCTAGAAAATAAATTTTTCGCAGTCCAGAATTTTGTGTGAGGAATTTGGGATGTAAATTCTAAAGGAGAAAATAAGACCCAGGAAGGAATTCTTTCAATTCTGAATAGCCCCCTTTGAAATCTTTCTTTACTATTTCTTTTTTTTTTAAGATTTTATTTATTTATTTGACAGAGAAAAACACAGTGAGAGAGAGAACACAAGCAGGGAGAGTGAGAGAGGGAGAAGCAGGCTTCCCGCCGAGCAAGGAGCCCGATGTGGGGCTCGATCCCGGGTCTCCAGGATCATGACCTGAGCCGAAGGCAGTTGCTTAACCAACTGAGCCACCCAGGTGCCCCTTTCTTTACTGTTTCCTTGGAAATTAATTTTAGATTGGAGAAGGCTTCTTAGGTACATATATCATGATTTTTTCTTAATTTCATCCTAGAATCCAGGAATCATGGACCCAAATGCACCTATCACCTGACTTCCCCAATCAGCCTGCATAAAATCCTGAATCACAAGACTGTGGTAACAGAAAATCAAACAAACACTAAGCCTTTCAACTAGTTTATTGCTTCGAGGTTCCCCAAGCTCTTCACTAACACACTGGATTTTTGAATGCAAGACCTTTTCCCAAGATATGCTCTTAGGAATTGATAAGGAAGAAAGGAAGATGTGGTACACACACACACACACACACACACACACACACACACACACACACATGGATATTATTCAGCCACCAAAAAGAATGAAATCTTGTCATTTAATAAGACATGGATAAAGCTAGTGGGTATTATATATATGATTTCATTCATGCGTGGAATTTAAGAAACAAAATGAATGAGCAAAGGGGTGGGGGGAGAGTGAAGGAGGCAAACCAAGAAACAGACTCTTAACTATAGAGAACAAAGAAAGTGTTGGTTATCAGAAGGGAGGGGGATGGGTGAAGTAGGTGACGGGGATTAAGGAGGACACTTGTGATGGGCACTGTGTGTCCTATGAAAGTACTGAGTCACTATACTGTACATCTGAAAATAATATAATGCTGTATGTTAACTGGAATTGCAATAAAAACTTAAAAAAACCCAAATGAGTGAAGTAGTGGCCTCATGCTGGTCGTGGGCTCAGGTTGGGTGAGAAGGAGTCTCTCTCAGTTCTCTGCCTCCTGAGACTGTCAGGCTGCTCTCACACCCAACTCGTGGAGAAAAGATCCGTTAGGGCTTTCCCATGTTGGGGAGATGAAAGTGAGAATTGGTTCCCGAGGCAGCCCGTTCTTTTTGCTAAAACAAAACGTCACCCTTTCAGGGAACTCTTACAACCATCCAGACTATTTCATTTCATGAGTCCTTACCCTTTTCCCTTCCACTTTACCTCTTTCTCTTGTTTGCAGAACTCATTGCCAGCCTCTCTTTAAAGACTGAAGTTACCAGGAAAAAGGAAAACTAAGAAGTTCTTCTTTTGGCCAGGGATTCCCAGGCAGATCATTATTTTAAGAAACACAAAGTTTAGCCGTAGCATCGAATGAGTGTTCCCAAAGTGTGATGTCAACTAAAATCCCCATCAATCGAATTTTTCTGTCCTTCTAACCTCCCACCCTCACCCCGAGTTTAGGTTGGGAGGAAAGGGGGAAATCATACATGGAAAGACAGTAACTACCTCTGAATACTCCATGAAAAAACAACAGAGAAGCTACTATTGGGGTCCATGAGTTCCTCTATCATTTTCTGCTTACTAGGAGGGCTGATGGTCCACAAAGAATTTGAGTTTCCTTCCAGTTCTGCTACTGTTATGTCTTCTCTTTCATAATTTTCCAGAAATTGCATAGCACCCTGTATACACACAAATGCACATGCATAAATAGACCATAGACACAGTGATGTATGAATAAAGTGATTGCTCTTTCTTTTAACTGACTGCAGAATGAGGATTTCTTCCTATGGAAGGACTATTTCTACCATGGATGGGCTTGGTGCTCTATAGTACTACCTTGTTCCCCTCTGCACGAGGATGGGCAGCCCCAGTCGCAGGGAGCAATCTCAGTACCAGAACAGGTATGGAATCGTTCCAATTAATCAATAAAGATAAATCACAGGATTTGGTGTCATTTTTCCTCCCCACTGAGCCAGAAACTTATCAACGCTTGGGGTATTCCTTCTCATGAGACAGTCAAATTTAATTGACCCACAATATTTGGTCCTACCTTCACAGCTGCACATCCCTTGAGATGAGTCTTGGCAGTGTGCATTACAGGATGATAATTTTATAAAAGAGCTAAGCCTCTGTCTGCCTAATTGTTTTCTTTAAATAAGAAAGTATTATTTGTAAAGCAAATTTCAATTTTGAAAAATCAATTTCTCATATTATTCTAGGTTTACAAGGGAGAAAATAGAATACATCAGTCACAACTTTACTAACAGAACATTATGACTATTATATGCTAAAGGAAATGTAGATTTTATTTTTTAATCATTTAAAAAATAATAGCATATATTCTTTTTTATTTATGTTTTATCTTGAGAAATGTTTATGTTGTGTGTGGCCTTTATAATGATTATTTTGTATTACAAAATAAGTTGCTTGAAAAATATTCAGAAAACATAGCATGCAAATAAAATGAAAAGTAGAAGCCCCTTTCTCCCATGCCGACCATGGGAAGCCAGTGCCTATCAAATTCACTGGATATGTTTGTCATAATTTGTTTAACAGTCTGTACTTGCTGAGCCCTCATTTGATTCCAACTATTGTCAATACAGAGAATGCCATCACAAGCAGGTACCTGCATAGAGCTTTTGCAATATTTTTAATTACTCCCTGAAGATAGATTCTCAGGGTAGACCTAGCCATCAAAGGGATCAGTATCTACTGCAATTAAGAACATCTAAATATAAAAGAGACCTACATCTGTTGAGCTTACATTAAAATATCCTGAATTAAAGTTAAGTTTATCAACACTTCTATCCAATAACACAGGCATAATGTCTCAGATTATCCAAATGGCCAGTGGCCATTGGTAATCCCTGAAGAGTCCTTCCCACCACCATAGGCCACAGCAGAACAGTGAATAAAATGACAAGCAGTAAGCTCACCTAGATGAAAGGTCTCCACAGACATCTGCTACATGCATTTACTTACAGTGTTCCTAGAGAAATCTGTCATAAACTTATTAAACTTTGGTTGATCCATAACTTTCAACTGGCTTTGCTGGGCACTCATTGTGAAAATGGGCTGGAAAACAAAGAAACAGTGCTGTCAACACTCCCGAGGCTCATCTCTGCATCCTGCGTTAAAAGAGAAACATTTACACAGTATATCATTGTTCACTGAGTACCCAATGGCAACTGGCTTCAGGGATCTCTTTTTGGAAGTTATTACTCTGACGTCTCACACCAGAACAGAACTACCCTTTAACTGCCTTCTGTGCCTTATCTCATACGCCACTTATTTGCTGACCAGTTATAATGCAGAGGGAATCTGGGCCCAAAAACTAATTGTAGCTGGTGGTCAGGAAAGGTGTGGGCAGGGGAGCCAGACCTGGGGGGGAAGGACGGAGCAGTTACCTGGTACCCTCCCAGGGTAATAGTGACCGAGACGTCCAGGGGCTGGTTGATGACCCCTGCCACAGATTTGATCAAGGACATGAAGAGAAGGGGAAACCAGACGATGCAGATGAGCAGAACTATGATCATGCCTCCCATGCCATACTTCACCACTTTCTTCTTCTTCTGTCCCCGGGGCTGTGGGTATCTCTGCAACAGAGTAGTCACATGGGGTTTAGGTTTCTGGTGCCAGAAGCAGGTGGGGGAAGGACACCATGCTCTTTCCGCAGCTCCTCACTGGTCCTGATTCTGCTCTGTTCACCCTGAAGTGGGGAGAGCAACCTTGTCCCTACTCTATGAAGTTAGGTAGTGATATGAAGCTGTAATAAGCTCCCCAAACATCCCCACTGTGATACCATGAGAACCAATGGGACCTGACAGACTTTCTCCTTAAAATTGTTGGGGGGGGCACCTGGGTGGCTCAGTTGGTTAAGTGTCTGTCATTGGCTTAGGTCATTAGGTCATGATCCCAGGGTCCTGGGATGGAATCCACATTGGGTTCCTTGCTCAGCAGGCAGCCTGCTTGTCCCTCTCCTTCTGCCCCACCCAACTTGTGCTCTTGTTCTCTCTCTCTCTCTCTCTCTCTCTCTTTCTAATAATAAAATATTTTTAAAAAAAGTAAACCATGACTAGGACCAAGTGGCCTGCATTTGTGGGTGTTCCTATGCCAACACTGCCTCTCAGGAAATTGTTCTGGCTTCATGAAGTGTATTCACAAAGACCCTGGAGCACAGCACATTCAACTCAGAGTAATCCCCAAGAAAAGTCAGTGTTAAAAGAAGCTTACTTTTTTGCTTCACACTAGATAAGAGACTGTCACTGGTAACGTTTTAGTCTCTGATGGGAAAGAGTAGAAACGAGTCCCAGATTTGCTTAGACTTCCTTGACACTGACCTCCTTGTCACTTAATTCCTCAGTAAGTTCTACCATGTGTGATTTAAAAGGCTGATACTCTGAAATACCCTTCGATTTAGCACAAGATAGAAGTATATATTTAAGAAGAAGTGATACATTAAGATGAGATTATTTTTTATTTCTTGAAGATAAAATAACAACAATAATCGTAACCCTTTCATGGGCAGGAATGCCTAGTGTTCTAGGGCAGAGCATCACCAGCCTTCACATGGAGGATGGGCAATGGGTACCACTTCCTCCTATTAAGAAGGTCGTCACTTTTTGGTTCAAAGACACTGAAAGGCTTGTAAAATTCAACAAATGGAAGAGACACAGTTGCTCACGTGAAAGGTGGCCCCCTATCAATGTGGGATGGTCCTGTGAACTCTGACTCAGAAACCCCCTGGTAAGAGCTCCCCACCCATTCACCCAGTGAAAGTAGCTTCTCACTGTTTCCAGTGTCCCCAGGGATAGGCCCTGGGTCTTGGGATCTGGTCTCCCCCTTGCTGTCAACACATAAGCTCATCTATTTCATGGAGAAGCTGGGGTGTGTCGTGTGCTTATTTACTGCCCATCTTTCTCCAGCTTCCTATAGCATGGCCGGTTCTCTTCCCCACTAACTTGTTCATTCATGCTTCTGATTCCTCACTTTCCAGCATACCCCGCCCCCCTGGCCCAGGGCCCCACCCAGACCTTTCTTTGGCTCTAATACTAAGAACTCTTGCTTTTCTTTTTTCTACTATTCTTTCCCTTAACACCTATAGAGGTTCAGATCCTCTCCATTCTAAAATTATTCTCTCAACTTGCTTCTCTCTTGAACTGATTCTCTCTCTGGCCTTTCTCTTGCCTGTGCTTGGTCCCTCTGAAAGGGCAGCCACAGGATGGCCCTTGGCAGGTCTGTCCAGTGGTGTCCAGCCCAAACTGCCCACCCACAGAATTGCAAGCAAAGGAAATGGTTGTCATTTTTAAATCACTAAGTTTGGGATGCCTGGATGTCTCAGACAGTTAAGCGTGGGGCTCAGTTTCATCTCAGGTCATGATCTCTGGGTCGTGAGGTCAAGCCCCACATTGGGCTCTGTGTTTGGTGTGGAGTCTGCTTGGGATTCTCTCTCCCTCACCTTCTGCCCCTTCCTGTTCTGCACACACTCTCTCTCTAAAAACAAAACAAACACAGAAAAAATACATATTTTTATAAATATATATAAAACATATGTATATATTATATATAACACATAGTTTGACATACATTTTATAAATGTATATAAACATATATATTTATATATTATATATAATATATGTATATATTATTTGATTGCAACAATAGACAAGCGATACGGTGACTGTTGAATGAGTAACTCCTGGAGGATCCAGGATATGAGTTCTCCAAGTGTCCCTGTGTGTACACAGACACCTCCTGAGGAAGCCAAACGGTGATGGGGTAGCTTCGGTTGCTAGAAAGTTCTTCATATCCCATTGAAACTTACCAGAGCTCCTGATCACCTGTCTTAAACTGTTATCTTGAGTCTTAAAAATATATTCAGACATTTCCTCTATTTCCCAGAATTTCAAATAGTTACAAATGACTGTTGTTTTTGCCTTCTTCCATTTTTTTTTCTACTTCAGATGGAACAAGTCTTGGTTCTTCTTACTCTTCTTCATTTGTCATGATTTCCAGATCCTTTGTCACCATGACTGTGACTTTCAAAGTCCCTTCGGTAGAACAGCTCTCATATATCTCATATTTTTTCATGATTTTTTAAAATATTTTATTTCTTTATTTGACAGAGAGAGAGAGAGAGCACAAGTAGGCACAGCAGCAAGCAGAGGGAGAGGGAGAAGCAGACTTCTCGCTGAGCAGGGAGCCTGATGTGGGGCTCAATCCCAGGACGCTGGGATCATGACCTGAGCCAAAGGCAGCACTTAACTGACTGAGCCACCCAGGCGCTCCATCATATTCTGACATTTTAACAGCTTTTCTGCTCCTTAAAAATCAGGACCAGCTCTATGATTTTAAGTTTCCTACCAGCCCTATCTCCTTCACTCCACAAACCCCATAAACACAGGGGCCACAGGTCAGCGGGCCCCTGATCATGAAGTTGAAATTCTCAGAAGAAGCAACAGAACATACTAGAAATAAGGAACTTTTCCAAAGAGGTATTCTCAAGAAAAGAAAAAAAAAGACATTTTATACCACCTCAGCTAAATCTCGTTGAGCGGTCCTGCTGCTATTATTCAACAGACTCCTGTTTCAGATGAAAAACTTGTGAAAAATCCAATAAATAACAGTAATTCTATCCATATTTAAATCTTGATATGCAATTTAACAGAATAAGAAAATATTTGCAGTTCAATTTCCTTCGTATAAAGAAGTCCTATTGTCCCATCGCTCATCAAAGAGTGAGTCAGAGGGTGAGCTGGAGTCCAAGCCTTGTGACCTCACTTTTCTCTACCATAGCACATTCCCTTCTGCTCCCTGATGAGCCATTTAAGAATTATTGGGTCACAGAGCAACATATCATTTCTCTTATAAAAATAATTACAATATACTTTTGCCAAAAGGGGAAGACATCTGGACATTATTGCTGGCTAAGGCAGCCGTGAGTCTAAAATTCCCAAGTACAGGGAATGGAAACCAATGGGACACTTACACGTCCTCACCATTTTTGCCCCCTGCCCCCCTTTATTTGGCCACAAAACTTGCAGAGGTTCACATTAATCTTATAGCCAGCCTGGATGGAAGGCAAACATAAAGGATTCGGGCATTTTTACTGGCTTACTTTTTCGGACTCCCGCCAACACTTCAGGATGAATATGTGAGCATAGATATCCTCCACACAAATCCAGCTGGAGAGGCTCAAGGTCGTGTCTGTCCACACCCAGTCCATCACAGCCCTCAGCTCAGTCAAAAAGGGAACAAGGCGGAACCTGCCAGAAACCACATCTTGTTAGAAAGATAACTGTGGGGTGGCCCCCATTACCCTCCCAACCGCAGGAGCTCATGTAGTTCTTTATCATGTTAGCCCTATGACTCAGGAACCATTCTCATGGTGACCCTTACAGTAAAATGCACTGGGAATTGCAACCTCTTTCCATCCTGAGTCAATGTATAAATTAGCATTTCCCATTCCTTTCTCTATTTTTTTTCTTTTTGAGGATGGATGGTCTTAATAAATTAGGATTCCCTTTTTACTTTATCTATTTTTATTCTTTCTTAAAAAATTTATTTATTTGAGAGAGAGGGTGAGAGAGAGAGAGTGGTAGGGGGAAGGGCAGAGAGAGAGAGGGAGAAGCAGACTCCCCGCTGGGCAGGGACCACCCCCCCCCCCAGGCAGGGCTCCATCCCAGGACCCTAGGATCATGACCTGAGCCAAAGGCAGATGCTTAACTGACTGAGCCACCCAGACGCCCCAGGATTCCCTTCTTAAATACATTTAAAGGTGTTCTCTCCAATTTTTCTCACCAAAGCTTTGTAGTTTTCATTGCACAAATCTTTTTGATTAAGTTTATTTCTAAGTATTTCATGGTTTTTGGTGCTGTCGTGAATGGGATAGCTTTTTTTCTCCCCCACGATATTTTGTGTTCAGCATATGGAAACATCACTGATTTCTGCATGTTGATTTTACAGCCTGCAACTTTACAATGAATTCATCTATTACTTTCAAAAGTTTTCTGGTTGAGTCTTCAGGATTTTCTATATTTAAGCTCATATCTTCTTCAAAAAATTCCCATAATTTGACTTTTTAAACATTTGCTTATGAGAATTTGTTGATCAGAGGATTATTGAACATTGAGGTTTTGCCTCTGAATGAGCTAGGAAGGTATACAGCTGGCAACTGAAAGAAGAGGGCAAATGATTGCTGTCAGAGAGAACAAGACATGTGTTCCGTGGCACACAGTAGAGCCCACACCTGGTAGACATAGTAGGTGCTTAAGTTTAATAAGATTCTGGCTTCACTTGTATTTTGGAATGGGTTGGCCTGGGCTCCTCTTGGGTGTGGAGACTGTTCCTTGTCTCTTGACTAACACAGAGCTGTGATTAACACAGGAGAACCCGGGTGCACCTCAGGGCCTCTCCCCTAGGCCACTCACTTCTGCCAAGTGAACACTAATCCAACCTCTGGAAGAAATATCAGGCCATCCACAGACCAACACTAAGTGACTCACTGAGCATGCTCAACAGCTCTTCTGTGACTGAGTCAGCACCCGCAGGTACGGCACAACTGAGGACCCAGTAGCGCCAGGAGTAGCTTGGCTCTTTATGCTTCAGTATAGTCTCCAAGGGAACAGAGGAGAGCTACTATCAAAGAAATGCTCATACAAAGAGCCAGTATGCCTCCTTTGAGTAGCTGACTTACTACCAGGAACAAGCAAGTCATGTGGCATCTAGATTTCACGCTAGGTAGAATAAATGTCCCCTGTCAATGGAGGAACTCATTGTAAACACAAAATCCCAATGGTATTTCGAAAGAGTCCAGATTCCGAACTTCCGTTCCATTGTGCCCAGAAATACATTAATACTTAAGGATCACATATCCCTATTTTTCATCCTGAAATATTACCACAGTAATTATACAGTATACAGCAATAGAAAATTAACCCATGTGGCTGATTCTAGAACAGGCCAGGTGTGTAGCAATTATCCAGAGAAAAGTATTTAAAGAGGCATATCTCTCTTTTGCAGAACATCTTGAAGAGTTCTGTGTTAATCCATCTTGTTATGTCAGCATTCTGCACCTTCCTGTTTCTTCCTGGGGAAACCAAATGCCTCTCTCTTGCCAGCCTCCCCTCTGTGAATGGCTGTGACAATACTGAGTGGCCTTCCTTACCCTTGAAACAAGAAGAGGTTGACATAATTGTAGCTCTTGGTGAGGAAGTTTCCAAGGACTCGTGTTGGGTAGCCACAACGGATTTGGTAGGCAGACAACCCGAAGTAAACACATTTCACAAAGTACCAAAGCTGAGCAACCAGGTTCTGGCTAAACTTCCTAAAATGTAAAAACGCAAGAAAGTGAAATAATGGAATATTCTTCTGGTACAACGGCACAGCAATTTAGGATTAAAAAAAAATAAAAGAAAAACCTAATTGCTCCTCTGGTTCTTAGAATCAATTCAGACAATTGTAAGGAATCCTCTGTACATAGATCACTTCAAAGGCAAAAAGTAGAGTAAGAAAATCTAATAATTAGAAAAATGTATTAATGGTGCTCCCAATGTATTAGTGCATTATTCAGTAGTTTAGGCCATAATTAAACTCATTTATTTTTAAGCAAATTTACTAATATTTTCTCACAATGTGGAAGATGCTACCATGTTTCAAATTAAAGCTCATCAAAAAATGCATTTTTTTTTTACTTCAAAGGACCCAAAATTTGGAAGTTATAGGAGAAAGTGTTCTGAAGAGTGAATTCCATCCTCCCCTGCATTTTTTTTTTTTGCTATACATCTATGAAGACAGATCATCAATTAACAAATTTCAACACCCAGATGTGGCTTCCAGTGGTGTTTATAAGCTAGAGTGATTGTTCCTCAAGACGTCGTGCTCCAGATATCCGTGACTTTATCTGAAGATTTTCCCTACCTCTGCAAATCTATGATTCCATGATCTAATATTCTTTTCTTAATGATGTCTCCAGCAATAGAGACCACAGTCTCTTCTCCTGGTGAGTAATTGATGAAGAGACCCACACTGCTGGCTAGTTCATAAATGCTAGGATAAGTTGGAGGAAAAACATGGTGGAACTAAATTTCACACCAGAAAAAGATCTGAAACACTTTTGAAAAGATGACAAACCACAGGGCCATTTTTAACTTTAAATTAAAGCAGAATTTTAAGCCTGTTCAATACATTTTTAAAAGGAAATAAAACAAGATTTTTAACTCAGCGAGACCTCGCTAGGTATCATCTTCCCTGAGTTTAAAATTAAGAGCAACAATTAAGGTTTTTTACGCATGCAGTGTATTACTCTTTATATATCGAATTTGTCTTGTTGGCTTTTAGGTTTGACATTAGAAGAAGACATGTGTTATTTTTTTTTAACTGAAAATAGCTCTTTAGTTGACCAGATCTAAGAACCATCCAGGGACACATGAACCTTTGTGTTTCAAAGGCCTAGGAACCTCCATGTAGATACCAATACCTAGAAATCTCAAAAATATTGCTTATAAGTGTCTCTGCTGTAGAGAAACCAGATTGGTCTTTCAGTTCCTAATGAATTATAAATATTTGACCACGATCTAGCAATTGACAAGTTATTAATAAATATATCAGATACATTACAGAGAACCCGAATCAACCAGCCCTTTCCTCTCCCTTTCTGGGGCTGTTGCTATTGGTATAGTAGTAGAAAATAATATTCCTTTAGCTCTACAGGGAAGTGCCCTTGGCTCTTACAAACAATTTGTACAAAAACTGCACAAGGAAAAATTCTATATTCAAGATTTTAATCAAAGACATAAAACTGTGTTGTCTTCTAGCCTTATAAAAGGACCAACCCATATTGTAATGGGCACTGGGTGTTTTATGTTAAGTGTTGAATCACTAAGTTGTATACCCAAAACTCATTTTACACTGTATGTTAACTAGCTGGAATTTAAATAAAAACTTAAAAATAAATAAGTAAATAAACAAACATTTCCCTTCCTACAACCTTAAAGTGAACCAGCTTGGAATAAGTCATAGTTAATCTGTAGTTACTGAAGTAATTGTGTCAAATCTAACTGGGGACACTAAGGTTGTCCCATATTGGAAGACCTATTTCTTTGGTGGCCTTTCCACATTTTATGGCTAGAGACTGGAGTCACGCCTTACTCATCTCTCCATCCCCCACAGCACCCACCACACCGTGTTTTGTAGACAGTAGGCAACTAATGAAAGTCTGTGCACCAAATCACGTGACATAAACAGGAAAAGGAATTTTTTTTCAGATTAATTATTCAGAATACCAGAGCTTTCTGATGCTCGATATTATAACCAGTAGCCATAATTTTTTTCTGTAGAGTTTAAAACATCTTAATGTGTTCCTTTCTTTACTCTTTTCCTGTTTTGAAAAAGGATTTAGACAATATGACTATTAATGAATGTTTTCTTTTGCACAGTAATGAATTAAGTTTTCAGTAATGATACCTGAAGGAGAAAATATGAGTTTGGATGTTAAGTGATGGCAGCATGGCGTGCAAGTATGCTGTCGCTGAATGCTGGCAATGAAGAGTCAAGGCTCACCAATCCTAACATACCTTGAGTTAAATATCCAAAAATAAAGATAGGGTAACATTGCATTAGGAATGGCCATTGAGGTGAGGCCATGAGATGAGACAGAAATGATCTCTGTAGCCATTTTCAAAAAATAGCTTTGGTGCCTGGGTGGCTCAGTTTTTAAGCATCTGCCTTTGGCTCAGGTCATGATCTCAGAGTCCTGGGATAGAGCCCCGCATTTGGCTCCTGGCTCAGCAGGAAGCCTGCTTCTCCCTCTCCCTCTCCCCCTGCTTGTGTTCCTTCTCTCACTGTGTTTCTCTCCGTCAAATAAATAAATAAAATCTTAAAAAAAAGTCTACCTTTGGCTCAGGTCATGGTCCAAGGAACCTGGGATCAAGCCCTACATCAGGCTCCCTGCTCAGTGGAAAACCTGCTTGTCCCTCTCCCACCTCCACCCCCGGCTTGTGTTCCCCCCTTACTGTGTCTCTGTCAACCTAATAAATAAAATCTTTTTAAAAAATGTTTATAGCAGCTTTATCTATAGTTACCAAAGAAGTAAAACAACCCTAATATCCTTAAACTTTTCTACATTTAAACACTCTTGGTACATTTATACAATAGAATATTGCTGACCAACAAAAAATAATTAAGTACTGACATAGGCAGCAACATGGATGAATGTCAAATACATTATGCTGAGTGGAAAAAGCCAGCCTCAAAGGCGGTGGAATGTGTGATTCCCTTTATATGACATTCTGGGAAAGGCAAAATTGTAACAGAACAGAAAATGGATGTATCAGAACCTAGACATGGGGGGAAGAGTCCTACAATGGACAAAGGAGACTTTTTGGGCGATGGAACTGTTTGATATCTTTTTTTAAAAAAGATTTCATTTATTTATTTGACACACACAGAGAGAGATCACAAGTAGGCAGAAGCAGGCAGAGAGAGAGGAGGAAGCAGGCTCCCTGCTGAGCAGAAAGCCCGATGCGGGCCTCGATCCCAGGACCCTGAGATCATGACCTGAGCCGAAGGCAGAGGCTTTAACCCACTGAGCCACCCAGGCACCCTGCTCAATATCTTTTTTTTTAAAGATTTTATTTATTTGACAGAGAGAAACACAGCCAGAGAGGGAACACAAGCAGGGGGAGTGGGAGAGGGAAAAGCAGGCCTCCCGCTGAGCAGGGAGCCCAATGTGGGACTCGATCCCAGGACCCTGAGATCATGACCTGAGCTGAAGGCAGAGGCTTAACCACTGAGCCACCCAGGTGCCCCTCAATATCTCTTTAAGTTTTTATTATTTTAAAATTTGAGATGCTCTTGTCCTATAACATAATATTAGTTTTAGGTGTACAATTGCAGCCAAACTTTTAGTATTTATCAGAGTGCCTCAATCCCTGGAAGCCACTGTGTGGTCCTTCCCACCAGGTCCCTGCTTTATGCACAGTGGTGTCATGTCCCTTTCACCTGGTCTACAACCCTGGACATAGCTGGTGCTCAATAAATGAAAAACTGAATTGAATATGCATTCACTATGCACATAAGGAGTTTTCATTCATTCAGTCATTTTAACAAACGTTCCAGCTCTGTTTGGTTGGGAAGGTCTTATTGCCTAATCCTCAGGAACCTATGGATGTGTCACGTTCCATGGCAAAGAAGACTTTATAGTTGACATTGGTTAAGGTCCTCAAGGTAGAGAGAGCACCTGGGTTATCCAGGTGGGCTGACTCTAATCAATGAACACTTAAAGGGAAAAATCTTTCTCAGCTGTGCTCAGAGGCAGCCACGATGGTGGAGGAAAGTTTGGAGTGATGCAATGAGAAGAGGACTCCACACACCGATGTTGGCTTGGAAGACTAAGGTGGAGCCATAGGCCACGGAAAGCTGGCATCTCCAAAAACTGGAAAAGGCAAAGAAAGGGATTCTCCCCTGGAGACTTCATTTTTTATTATTTTATTTTATTTTTGAAAGATTTTATTTATTTGAGACAGAGGGTGTGAGTGAGAGAGCAGAGCAGAGGAGCAGCAGAGGCAGAGGAAGAAGCAGGCGACCTGCTAAGCAGGGGAGTCTGATATGGGGCTTGATCCCAGGACCCTGCGATCATGACCTGAGCTGAAGGCAGTCACTTAACCAACTGAGCCACCCTGGCACCCTACCCGAGAACCTTTAGGAAGGAATGCAGTCCTGCTAACATCTTGGTTTTAGTCCAGGGAGACCTGTATCAGATGTCTGGCTTACACGACTTTAAGATCATAAATTTATTTTGTTTTAAGCCCTTAGTTGGTGGTAATTTGTCATAGCATCAATAAGAAACTCATACAAGCAGGAATGACCCAACTATGTGGTGATTTGATCCTGCTAAAGTATTCTCTGGGACTTCACCATTGCCATATTCCTGAAAGCATGAGTCTTTGCTGAGGACTTTTCTATCGAGACAGGGCAAGATTGATGTTCTGCAGCTCTGTTCTGGGGATGGAAAAATCAAATCCTTTTCATAACTGTATAGTGAATAGTAGGCTATGTTATATTAACAGATCTGCTTGGAAGTGAGTACATGGGGGAAAGTGTGTGGCATAGAGTAAGGTCAAGAGGTCTGTGACTGGGATCTGGTCTCACTACTAGCTAGCTAGTGACTTTGGGGACATGACTCTTCTGTTTTGGGTTCATTCACCTTCATCTGTGGAATTAGTAGGTCTAGAATGCTTTTAAAGGTCTCCCTCACTCTGAAATTAAGAGTCTCTAGGAAGGCTGGTGGAGAATGCATATTGATGCTTTCAAATGTCACAGAAATAATCAACATTAATCATCCAACTACCATGGGTGTTGAATGTGGTTTATTTAGAAAATCACATTTCACATTTCTTCTATTTTAAAAACTAATGAATAAGATCTGCAATGCCCTCACGAACAAATTCTAGTATTTTTACAAAAAGTTTGCCTTAATCTGAATTATTTTTATTAACTGAGCTATATTTACTCTCCCTATACACAGTATGGTGTGAAAGACTTACTGGGATGTTGGTAGTCTTCTGGGTAAAAATCCATTCTTAGTCCTACTTCCATTTTTCCTTTTAAAATATTTGCATTGCCACTAAAATCAAAAGGTCAGAGCCTAGCTGAGTGAGAGCAGACATGTATTTCCAGCATTGTCAGAAGAGATCTGAATTTCCTTGTTAGGAATGACATCTGAGTCCAGTTATGAAGCACATGAGTGAGAGAAGTTTTCATTACTTTCTAGTCACCCTGTGGAAAAGCATTAGCCAGCCTGATTGGCATGTTATTCATGAGGCTTGGCCAAGAATGACCCTTGAGTTATGATAAGAAGATCAATTTTCCTGTTAAACATGAAGACTTTTAATGATATGTTAATTAAATACATCATGATTATTACATTATATGGGTGCTTCCGTGTCCTCTAGTGCTGACCCTTTGCTCCCATTACCTCCCACTTATAGCAGTCCCCCTTGTTTACCTTCTATCCACTGACCCACTCATGTGCTCATGCATTAAGCACTGACCTGGTCCCAAGTAGTGTTTCTAGTGGCAGCCTGGGAAATCTAAACAGTGAGGAGAAAGAGTGAGGTTGATGGTGGGACAGAAGGCAGTGAACCTCCTCTGAGGTGCAGGAGAATGTGGTGCCCTCTAGGCACTAAAGAGGGTCAAAGATGGCTGGAGCTTAGGGGTTCAAGGAGACAGAATGAAGGGCAGCAGCCAGCCACTTCCAAGGATCTCACCAGCCCTTTCTCCATCCATCTTTAGGCTGCTGTGTTTTGTGCTTCTCCTGCTCTGACCTCATCTCCAGCGCATTTTAACCAGCAGCAATGGCTGTATTAACAGCAGCAGCAACATAGTGTCATGAGGACGAATGCTTCCCTCCCCTCCCCTCTCCCTGCCAGGTGCTTTCCAAACGCTGTCACATGGTTGCTTATAACAACCCCGCGTGGCAGACACTACTGCTATCTGCCACTCCCCACCCCCCCTACATTTTCTTCTACTAAATGGTCTCCATCTTTTTCATCCATTTTTCATATGCCATAGTCTGATATCCTCTCATCTTCTTAGGAATGCCCATAAGACCATGCCCCAGTTCATGTCTGTCTAGTAAGGTATGGAGACAATGACAATGAAAGGACCCTGGTTTTCTCAGATCACTAAGGTCACTCCTCTCATTCTGAAAACCCTATTTTCTATGAATATATATGGACACAAATAAATGTTTTTGAGGAATCAATTCACATTCGGATTCACACTTAATTCAATACTGATGAAGACCCCTAACTTTTCCAGCCCATGGTGTTGTTCTGCCATGCCTCTGTCTATAACTGGTGATTTTGTCGTGGCGACGCATACGGGCCTATAACCTTCTGGAGTATATTTGCATTAAAGTGGGCGCACGTCTCCAGCTTCCACCTTACCTCTCAGTCACACCAGGTAAGATGAAGAACATCCAGAAGTGAATGCCAAACACGAGAATGACCTGAAAAATGACCTTTCCCAGTACAGTTTTCCTGAGGTATAGGGCTCGGTCCACCACCATGGTTCCAAACTGAATGAGGACCATCACCAAAAATGGCCCAGGAACCTGGTCCTCTGACAGTGACGAGGTTATGTCTGCTGCTGCTGAGTGTTTCTGGGAAAGAAACAACAGGTTCAGGCACAAGTTGCATTCCTCTTACTCATTGGATAAATGGTGGTCTTTGCCCCCAACCTACCCCGAAGGCCCAAAAGCCAAAGACGATAATGACAAAGTCAACAGTGTCGGCCAGGAACATGAGCACATACACATCGGTCACAGCACTGTAGTCTGGGTGGATGAGGTCGTAGAAGAAGTGTCTGATGGGCACATATATTTGCAGAGTCCTGCAAAACAGAGACCCGCCCCCCCCCCAGCATTTGCTTCAGGAGGGGCAGATGGGAGGAGTGACAAGATACCACCATCATTCCATTCCTCTGCATCCCTTTTCCCAAGAAGGTCACGCCTCCCTCTTCAGCCTCAGCAGAGTCCGCTACAGGTGACTCCTGCTCCAATAGAGAGAGTAGACAAGTTCATTGGCAAAGAAGACACTCAGCCCTTTTTGCCAAAGAGACCATAGGCCTCTTCTCCTGCTTGAAGGATATCAGTGGCCTCAGGTCTCAAGGTGTGGGGTTTGTCACCTGATTCAATGACTCCCTGTCTGGGACGCCGTGGGCATGTTCCTTAGTTCTCTGTGTTTTTATTTCCTCTACTGGAAAACTTGGGTAAGAAGCAGACCAGAGACTCAGGGCTGGAGTGAGAATTGTATGGGACCACAAAATGGTGCTTAGATCTGGAGTCTGATCCCGGCACTAGGGACACTTTAGGTAGCCCCTGCTCTTCCCCTGTTTGGGTCCTGTGCTCCTCCTGGTTTCCAGGCTGTGCCTTGGGCTGTTGACTACACCTTGTTCTATCCAGCCTTTGCCTTCAATTCAAGGCCATGTTTGGGTTGGATGGCCCTCTTGGTCTAAGAGCCCACATTCAGGGATAACCCTGATGAACCTCCTTCATTCCCATGGCTCATCTTCTGCCTATGTCCCTGGCACCTAGGGAGGGATATCGTGCATTTTGCTGGAGACCTGCTATGTGATGTAGGACCTCAGTTTCCCCTCTCTAGGATGAGAGCATTTCTCTAAGTCCCTTCCAATTTTGACATCAAACCCCTCTCTGACTGCTTGGGCTTTAGCATGATGATGCCTGGGAAAATACGTACCAGGAATCCTGAAATCACTTATTCTATTCAGATAAGAAAACTGTGTTTATAAATGTAATGGGTATAAAAATGAATCACACTGAAAAGGGACTTTTTAAAAGCAACACACCCCCTCACTCCTGTTCGAATGGTTATCACAAAGATAAAAAATAACAGGTGTTGATGAGGATGCGGAAAGAAGGAAACCCTCGTGCGCTGTTGGTGGGAACATAAACCGGGGCAGTTATGGTGGAAAACAACATGGAGGCTTCTCCCAAAATTAAAAATAGAACCACTATATGATCCAGCAATAAATCTGGGTATTTATCTGAAGGAAAGGAAAACTGCTAACTCAAAAAGATGTCTGCTCCCCAGGTTCGGGGCAGCATTATTTACAATAGCAAGACAGGAAGTCGCCTATGTGTCTATTGATGGATGAATGGCTAACAAAAATGTGTACACACACACACACACACACACATACAATGGCATATAAAGAAATATATACATTATACAGGGAACAAGTTAGAGAATATCAGATTACGTATGGTCTCACTAATATGTGGATTCTAAAAAAAAAAATCAAAACCCAAAACCCATACTCATAAATACAGAGAACAAATGAGTTATTGCTAGAAGTGGGGGCTGGGAAAATGGGTGAAGGGGGACAAAGTGTACAAACTTCTATAAAAGCTTTTATAAAGTCTTATAACAAACAGTTATAAAATAAGTTAGTCCTGGGATGTGATGTCCAGCATGGTGACAACAGTTAATTAATCGTATACCATACATTAATCTTAAATAGTCTCATCATAAGAAAAATATTTGTAAGTATGTGTGGTGATTAATATTAACTAGACTATTGTGATCATTCCCCAACATCTGCATATATCAAAGCGTTATGCTGCACACCTGAACTTAACCTAATACTATATGTCAATTACATCTCCATTAAGAACAACAGGATAATGGATCATTTTCTTCTGCCTTAAGCAGATGTTGTCTGCGATGTGAGAAGTAACTTCTCTTCTTTAGCCCTGCTGTATATGAAACAATTGATACCAGCTTCCTGGCCCTAAAATAAAACACAGCACCCAAGGGTCTTGAGGCACTCACTTCTTTATGGTAAATGCTTTTGCTTTGATTAAATGTTCTTGAAGCTTTTCCATATAAAGTTCCCTTTTGCTTTTCTGCTTGATGCTTAAAACACTGCTTCCTTTTTGACTGCTGTTCCGTGTGCTTGTGCTGCCTAGAAATAAAAAGAAACCAAGATGTGCTGAGTTAAGAGTTTGCTGACATTCAGTACCGCAGAAGGCCCTGGAACCCACAGGGCACAGGGGTGGCTTGAAGTGGATTTAGAGGGTGGGTGTACACAGGTGCCTGTAAGAACAGTGACTGAGGATTTGGAATTTGCAGTTTCAACTCTGCCTCCCCAGTAAAACGCATCCAACCCTGGCTCTTTCTGAGGTTATTATGGGATCTTTATTCCTGGAAGTAAGAGATTGGAAGGACGGTCTGGGTCGTGCTAACTGGGACCCCAGGTTGTGGGGTTTCCAGATTGGGTCCATGACCCAAGCCTTTTTCATGTCCAGATTTCTCTGACTGTAAAATGAATGTTGGATGACTGCTAGCGTCCGCCTACAAAGTGAATTCCGAAGATGAGCACGCAGGTGTTTGGAAAGCTCCAGGCAGGTGCACTATAAACACAAGGACCCAATTTCTCCAAGAGTGGCAACTGTCGGGCCTATCTGTCTGCTGGTGATACTCACTAGATAGTAAGAAATGAACTAGAGTATATAAATATATGGTTTTGCTTAAAATTCCCTTGATTACATGTAAAAAATTTTTCAAAATGAATTGTGCTTTATAGCATTCTGGAGACACCTAGTAATATTTTCGGGATATGACTTAAAAACTAGCATGTGCCAACATGGGCAGGGTCTGGCCCCTTTTCACGGCGGCCTGAAGTCTTCGTCCTGGAAAGGAATCAGACATTTTGAAGAATGATGTGACTGGCCCAGGTCACACAGCTGAGGATCTGAACTCGGGTCTGTCCGATTGCTAAGTCCTTTCTTCTCATAGCACAACATGTCCCTCCTTGAGAGCACCCACCGAATCTCCTTACTCAAGACCCAGACGATTAGTACTAGAACAACCAGAAAATTCGGGAGTTCTAATAGCCTAAGGATATCATGTGACAGATACCTCTTTTGGACCTGTTGGAAGAAAAGCTGGATCTCGGGGATATCTGGGAGCTGCTTCCGGATCGCTTCCTCCGGATGGCGGAGGGCTGCTCCGGGAAGGACACGTGCACCGACTCTGCGGATGCCGCCAGGTTGATGGATTTCAGAGAGTCGGAGGAGGCTCTCCTGCCACGGCTGAGGGACAGCTCATCATCTGACTCTTCCTTGTCCGTGCCGCTGTCGGTGATGTCATCGTCATCCCACAAGCCGTGGCACTGAGAAAGCATAAGGGACAGCTTAGGGGGCCGTTCCAAGGGACGGAGCTTTATTCTACCATATCCCATCCGCTATGATTAGAAAGCCAAATGTGAGGTGTGGTGACCATAGTTGGTGACACTGTAGTATATAAGTCAGAATTTAAATGTTCTCTCAAAAAAAAAAAAAAAAAAAGGAAAGGAAAAAGGAAAGACCAAAGAACACGGATACATGTGTTGGGCAGTGATGGGCGGTAATTAATTCCATGGAACGGATCCTTTCACAGTGTCTAGGTAAATCACATCACCATGGGGTGCACTTTAAAAATACTATAATTTTTGTCATTCATATTGCAGTAAAGTGGGGAAGAGATTAGAAAACCAGTGGAGGGACGCCTGGGTGGCTCAGTTGGTTAAGCGACTGCTTTTGGCTGAGGTCATGATCCCGGAGACCCAGGATCGAGCCCCACATCGGGCTTGCTGCTTTGGCTGGAAGCCTGCTTCTCCCTCTCTCACTCCCCCTGCTTGTGTTCCCTCTCTCGCTGTGTTTCTCTCTGTCAAATAAATAAATAAAATCTTTAAAAAAAAAGAAAGAAAGAAAAGAAAACCAGTGGATACTAGGAAAACTTATTAGCTACATGTTTATGATGGCCCCAGTAGAGTGGGCATGAGTGGGTGTAGATCATAAGATTATGACTAATTAATTGACATGGAGGTAGATAATGTTCGGAAGATAGAGCAAAGGTGAAATTAGAATCACTTGACTTGTTCCTGAGTGAAAGAACTTTCCAGAACATATTTCTCTGTGCTTACAAGTAGCATTTTAATTCTCTGTGGGTGAATTTAGCCCAGTGCCCCATGGTCACCAAGTATCTATACTTGAATAATGATGCTTCCCTCTGTCAACATACACAGTAGGACGTGAACCCCTGGATCGCGCATGGCTGAGTCAGGAACAGTACTGCAAATACTTTACCCCAAAAATGTTGGTCCTCATCTGAGACACAGATTATGATGCACTTCCAGAGTCTAGACTTTGCTTCAAAGAATAAGCAAAAGGGGATGGTAGGATAGACAGGAGGAAGGATAGCAGAAGAGGCTGAGAAAAACCAGGGACCTTGCTGGTCCAAGACACTGCCTGGATAGCAATCCCACATTCCAATGAACTTGCTGCTGCTGCTTGAAGCTCCCCAGAGATCCCATTGCCTTCTGGGTTCCCAGACTGCCAGGCTATGTATTTATTCCCCAGGACCTTGCCCAGGCCTCCCTCTGACACAGGCTGCAGAGGATAAGAGCTCCAGGCCAATCTTCCAAAATTCAGTTGGTCAAAAAATAGCTTGGAAAATGGTCGATTAATTAAAGAAAAAGTCAGGTGCCTGGGTGGCTCAGTGGGTTAAAGCCTCTGCCTTCAGCTCAGGTCATGATCTCAGGGTCCTGGGATCGAGGCCCACGTTGGGCTCTTTGTTCGGCAGGAAGCCTGTTTCTTCCTCTCTCTCTGCCTGCCTCTCTGCCTACTTGTGATTTCCCTCTGTGTCAAATAAATAAATAAAATCTTTAAAAAAAAAGAAAAAGTCACCTAATTTATAGACTTCTTAAATATATATATATATTATTTCTGAAAGATATTCAATGGACCCTATTCTTATAAACGTAGCAAGCATTCTAGATTTTCATAATGGGATTTTTCAACCCTTATCAATTTCTTTAAAATTTTTTTTTCTTTTAAATCATTTTAAAAGTTGCTTCTTCTTTTGCCAGCATTTGAACATACTTAGATTCTTTTACTACTTTCATAGTAATATATTTGTTAGTGAATTCTTCCAATTATTTATAAGATTTCTAGCAACTCCTACCAAATAAGATAACTTTAACCACGTTTGAAATTTCCATACAGTTGGAGTTGTTTGGTTTCCATAGCAGCATTGTTTAATAGGTTTCCAAAGCTGTCTTCTTATGAAAAGATATGTCATTCCCAAAACTATTTTTCATACCATTAGCCAAAATTTCAGCTCAATGTACCTCAAATACATTCACCGTACACATGAAATTTTCTGAGAAATCAGGGTAAGTATATCAATGTGACACTCCGAAATTTTGTTTATTGTCTACTTCAAATAAACAATTATAACTGTTAAACCATTTAAATATTAATGAAAGAGCAGCAAAAAGCCTAAAGATTTATAAAAAAAATTAATTGATTTTCTTTTTTAACTTAAAAAAATTTTTTTAGATAGTGTGAGAAGTAGGGGAGGGGCACAAGGAGAGGGAGAGACAGAATCTTAAGCAGGTTCCATGCCCCACATAGAACCATATGTAGGGCTCAATCTCACACCCCTAGGATGATGACCTGAGCTGAAATCAAGAGTTTCTTGGTGCCCCCCCCAAATTTTTTAAATGATGCACAGAAGGCTATAAGAAGTTGCAAGAGAGTTCTGAAGTGACCAAAATTTTTTTAAAAATTTATTTATTTATTTATTTATTTATTTGACAGAGAGAGAGAGAGAGAGAGAGAGAGAGAGAGAGAGAAATATAGATAGATAGATATCACAAGTAGGCATAGAGGCAGGCAGAGAAAGAGAGAAAAGCAGGCTCCCTGCTGAGCAGAGAGCCTGATGTGGGACTCGATCTCAGGACCCTGAGATCATGACCCGAGCCGAAGGCAGAGGCTCAACCCTCTGAGCCACCCAGATTCCTCTGAAGTGACCAAATTTATACGATGACATATTTTTTTTAATTGAGGTGTAATTGACACAAGACATAATGCCACCATGTCTTAATGCAGAAATTTAAACTTCAGTTTCTAGAACTAAAAAAATGATGTCAAATATTTGTTAATATATTCATAACAAGAATTAGCAAACTGTATAAATTCAGGTAATTTATATGAAGAACTGGAAATTTTAGGCAAATTTAATTCTGGCTAACTGGTTTCCTTGGATCATACACATTTACAAACGCACCACACCCCTGTGACACAAATAAGGCTCCTCCTGAGTGGAGGGTTAGGCACTTGCACATTTTGCAAGGTGGTGAAGACAGAGGGAAGATCCTGACCAAGCTATATGCAGAGGAAGCCCAGTTTGAAATAGCATACCGAGTAGGACAAACGTCAAACCAACTGTTACCTATGTCTGTAAATGTGTGTGTATTAACTTATGTCAGCTTGCTCTAAAAAGAACTAATGGGGCACCTGGCTGGCTCAGTTGTTAAGCATCTGCTTTTGGCTCAGGTCATGATCCCAGGGTCCTGGGATCGAGCCCTACATCGGGGTCCCTGCTTAGCAGGAAGCTTCTCCCTCTCCCACTCCCCCTGCTTATATTCCTTCTCTCACTGTCTCTCTCTCTCTCTCTCTCTCTCTGTCAAATATATAAATAACATCTTCAAAAAATTAAAAATAAATAAACAGGAACTAATAAAGATACTACTTGATAAAATAAGTTTGAAATATTTCTTAAAAGGAGACCAGGTTTAAATAAGAGATGGAAGTAAAGTAGTAACAACGGGCACATTTATACATAAAATGTATAGTACAATTTCTAATTTTTAGAGTTGAGTAGTATATTTGCAAGCTTGGCTTATAGTTTACAGTGTACGAGAAGAAAAACCCACACGTTTTTTTCAGGGGGATGACAACAGTTGCTGAACCTGAGACAGACCATCCTGTAGAAAGGTCTTCCCAGACTAGCGTAATGAATGGCTTTCTCAACAGTAAGCTTACAAGAAGCACAGCTCTGGGCTTCAGTCAACCATTTAACCTATGGTCTCTCACTAGAGCTAACAGTTTCATGGCAAGAAGTATCCAATAAAAGCAATTCTACTAAAAGAAGGTAGGAAGAAGTTGGACTCGAGATGAGAGGCAATATGATCCACCCTAAACTGTAGCTCTCTGGTGTTCTGGCTTAAACAAGGAGCAGAATTTAGTGTATTAGGCATGAAGATATTGCACACCATGCAAGCAATTCCCACAAATATGGATTAAGTATGATATGTTCATAATAGAAGTAGAAACATGGGAGAATTTTCTCCCCAATTATAACAAGTTCCATTATTATCCATTATAACTTTCATTAAAGTTCCATTATTGAGCACATAGTGTTACAGAAGATGTCCACTAAATGAACACAACTGTTAATAAAAGAAAAACAGCATACAGGTAGATGCACTCATTGGCCCCCTGGCCTCATGACTAATCCTAATGTTCAGGTTCTCCAGGAATATCACAAGTGGCTGCAATTATCTACATGTGCTGGTCAGGAGTTAATGGGCCATACCTTCAAAATTGACCGATGGAAGAAAAGAGCCAGGAGCTGAATGAGATCATAAAGGACATAACCTTCTTTCTTTTCCACTCCTATGATATTAGGCGGGTGGTAAGGTTTATCTTTGTTCAATTCCACATTCTTGTTCCAGGGAAAGAACCCAAATTGGAAGAAATACTTGACCACAATTGCCACCTACACACAGATGATGGAAATTAAAAAAAAAAAAGTTACCCCTTTTAGGAATGGTTATATACGAAAAGCAGTGGCATAAAAATTAAAATATCACTTAATAGTCTTGATGATAAGAATGAAGAAAATTATAATAGCATTATCATTCTCACATGGACTTTAGACCAAGAGTAATATCGTACTCTTGCTAGAGCCTCTGATAGCAGATACATGAGGCCCAGTCAGGTTACTTATGACATCTAGTTAAATGATTTTCTCTATTTTTGAGGATTTGGCTAATTTATACTGATTTAATGAGATATTTACAATAATTATTCAGCTTTAAAACATGGTAATAGGAAAAACTTGAACAAAAAAGTTTATATTTTACATATTGCTTTAATTTGTAGTCTTTCTGAGCATCTCAGGCAGTTTTGATGCCTATTTTCATTTTCTTCTACCTCTTTCTTCTCACCATTTTATTGCTCCCTGGAAGCTCTCCTCAAGAAGAAAAAAAAGTATTTTATTTTATAAATAATATATAAATAAATAAATAAAATAAAACTTCCCAGTTGTGGTGACTAGTTCAGGGTATAAATGTTGCAGAGAGGTGGTGTGTGACAACGACGCATGAGAAAGTTGATGTGCCTCATTTAAGCATCCTTCTAATATTTGTGTCACCAGAGGTTAATTGCAATACGTGCAATTCATCAATAAAAAATATTTAAAAAGTCCTCTTTTGATGTACAGTCTCATTTTACTTCTTCTGTCTCTCTCCTTATTACCGTTAAGCTTCTGCAAAGAGCAGTCCTGTGTTCCTTATCATGCTGAGCAGCACTGCCACATCCCAGCTGCAGAGCAGAGACCTAAAGATCATCCCTGCCTTTCCCCTTCTCACTCACACCCCAGACTCTTTTAGTCACTTACTAAAACTTCTCATTTACCCACTCATCTTAGCCTCATCGCCATAGGGTCAGTTCACATCCCATGACCTCTCACCTGGACAGTTAAGACAGATTCCTCGCTGGTCTTCATGCCTTCACTTTCATTTTGTGTAAAACCTTGCTAAAGACAAGCATAACTGAGTCATGCCTCTGTTCAAATATTTCCATACCAAAGGGAGAAGGTCCTGAGCGTAAACTGTGTTGACATTCCCAAGATCCTGCTACTATGCTGTCCACTCACAGCCTCCTTTCCAGCCATCGCAAGCCACCTGTCATTCCTGGCATATGCCAGAATGTCTTATGCCTTTGTTTCTTTGCATGGATATTCCCAATGACTTGCAGCTCCCTTTGCTTTCCATCCTTTGGTGACCTTACATTAATCCCTTAAGACTCAGGTCTAAGATGTCTTGTGCTGATAAATGCCATGATAGCCTCCCCACTCCCGCCCCAACCAGGCTGCATGAGCCACAGTATCCATCTTTTTTTTATACTCTAATGCAGTTTTGTGTCATATTATAGAGCAGTTCTTTGTTGACAACATATATTTGCCACTTTGGTCTGTGAGCCATTGAGAAACAGAAAAACATCTTTAAAAAACCCTAAAAAGTTATTGTCCTTTTCTCAGGCCTAGCACAGTTCTAGGATTTTGGCACATGGTCTAAGTTGTAGAGTGGATTAACATCAACTTAATTTTCTATTTACTCACTCCTCGGCGGGACAGAGAAAATGGAGAACCCAGTTTAACTTAACTAGGGAGATTTTATTTTATGATGAAAGCTACATATAATTAGCTTTGTTCCCTTTTCTAAGTTCTTAGTATCTACTCTTCCTCAACGTCTAGGTTAGACAATCCCTCACTCAGAGATGTGACAGCAAATAGACCCATTCCCCAAATAGTTGTTATTTATTGTTTTTATTTAGTTATTTATGTCCCGGATCACAAAGTGATGTGGTGGAAGTAATATTTAAAAGTGATTATTTCAGCAAGATTGTGATGGAAAGCCTACTTAAAATAATGGATACGTATTTGGCTTTACATCTTTTATTTTTATAAGTATGTAAATGCATTTAAATAATTACTATGGAAATGAAATACCCGATGTGTTAAACTGATGCTTTTGAGATTATTTGGCAAATAACTTCATTTTATTTTATTAAATTATCTATAAACCTACTGTTTCTAGAATCTAAATGTACATCCATCATGAGTTCTTTCCTTTAAGAAGCAATTACAGTATCATTGTTAGTGAAAACTTTCCCTTATGAGCCAGGTAAGAAAATCAGTTCTCTTCACAGACCCCAGAACACAGAGAACTACAATACCCCAAGTCACAAAGTCTATCAAGCCTCCCATTTTATTGTTGCCATGAAAATTTGTGATCTTCTATATATTTAATGGTGAAGGATTGAAAAGCAGGTTTAGACTAAGGGGAACAGTGTCTCCTGCCCCTTCACATATGATGGAAATAATGTCGCTTACACTTGTGTCCTTCAGATTTTTAGGTAAGTACTTACATGGCTTTGTGTTTTGGTGTGTGGACACTGGCTTTTAGGTTTAAAAATGGGAAATATACCTTTTGTACCAAACTGTATTCACAGTGCTAACTGCACTGTTTCATTCAGTGTCCATTCACTGGACATCCACCGGCACCAGGAACTATACTTATTTCTGCATAACACATTGTCTCAGTGGCTAATATAATAGGATTGATGACCAGATTTTAAAATCCTATCCTGCCACTTGCCAGCTGGGTAACTGGTCAATTACTCAGTCTCACTAAAGCTGTTTCCTTCTCTGTTAAATGTAATGATGGCAGCACCTATCTTGTGTGAGATGTGTAATATGAAAAAATACATAATTGCTAGCACTCAACAGCTGTGACTACTAACTGTGTGCCTAAGAGCATCCTATTTAAACTGTCCTGGAGACAGGGCAGGCCATCCTAGAGTGAATGCCAGAAGTGATTTCTAGGAAGGTTGTGCCCCAAGCTTACCTCTGTGTAGACAATGGCCATCATCCAGAATCGTCTGCTGGGCCTGGGGACAGACAGCATGGCCCAGAGGAAGATAAGAATGGGGAGTACAAGGGTGATCATGGAGGCAGAGACCATGTGGTTGAGTATGATCACAAAATAGCACACCATTTCTGAGCGGGCCACGAGAGTATTGTACATGGCATAGAACAGTAGCAAGAACCGGGGCTGGCCAACATAAAATTTCTCAGACTCTTCAAGCTCGTCATCATGGAACATCCTATTAAAATGAGAAATGGATCTTCATTACTGATTTACTGATGATCCAAATTACTGATTTCCACCTTGCATGATCCCTCCTGTCCTTTCCCCCTCCCCATGCCCCTAGATTTCCGGTGGGGTCAACCTAATAGCCTATTACAGAAAGAAACGTGTGCACAAGTGCCTACTCTGGACAGCTTTTGCTAGTTCTATTGTTCACGATGGAAGCACCCAACCCCGTGTCTGTTTGCTTGACCATCTAGGTGGATGGTTTTCCATGGGAGTTTCTCTACCTCCCAGGCACAGCAGACAGAGAAGCCCCCAAAGGCTCTTACTTGTTCAGCAGAAGCTCGCTGGCTGTCAGCTCGTGAGTCAGGGGTGGTAAGATGCTGGACTCGAGCCTGTCTGAGCGGCTGTCGTCCGGGCTCACGGCCATGTGGCTCTGGCCTGCAGAGTCATCCCGGGAGCCGAAGGACAGGCGCTCGAAGCTGACCGCCTTGCTGTAGGATGGTGGGGCCTCCACATCCCCGTCCTCGGTGGAGTACTGCGGCAGCTCGGCGTCCGGGGTGAGTTCGACTTCTGAGGCCTCCGAAGCATCGGAGGCCTCCTCTGGCCCCATGTCCACCGTGACCTCCCCGCCCTGGTCCACGTTTCCTACAGCCGCCTCATCATCCTGTTCGGCCTCCACCTCTTCTATGGTCTCCGTGGTCCCCTGGCGCGAGTACAGCATCGTGCACTGCGTGGGCTCACTGTCCGGAGAGAGGGATGGCACACATCCCGTCTTAGTATCCTCCTGACTCTCAAGACACCTTCTCAGCGCTCCCCAATAGAAACATTAAGAGAAAATGAGATACCCCATCCCCCCCCCCACCCCATAGCCACATTCCATCTGCTTTATTCTTTCAGGATATCTCAGTCTGATCTACAGAGACTGAAAAGGGCAGGCTCCTAAATGCAAAAGCCAACAGGGCTCACACATCATGGTTGAAAACCTGAGCAACTCCTGTGACATGGTTCTTAAGTTGCTAAACCCACCTATGCACAGAGGTTGTTTAAATTGGGTTAGGACTCACAGCCATGGGTTCCAGTGTTTACTTCCAAATCAAGACACAGCGTAGCGTACCTAGCATTCTATTAAAAGAGGGTGCCTATGGAAACAGGAAGTCTTGTCAGCCTGGATCTGTGCATGGCCAGGAGGTACTCTACACTCAGTCCTACACAAAGGGTCCACACCTACCCATAAGGGGAGGTTAGGAATGATAAAACATTGGCCAAATTAATCAACTGCATGCTTTGTGGGAAAAAATGGCATTCTTCTTGAATGTCTGTTCCTCCTCCCTATTTTTCCATCCTTTGCCTTTTTCTTACTGGTCACATTTGACTGAATTTTCACCCTCTCTCCAGCTCCCAGCCATCCCCTACTCGGTTCATGGCCTGGCACATGGAAATACCACCATTTTCTCCTCCACAGTGCTGTGGACCCTTGGCCCTTCTCCCTTTGAACTGCTGGCTCCAGGCCCAGGGTGTACTCCCGCTCTTTCCCACCCAAAGTCTTCATTTTCTTCTTCCTGTTCCCCTCAGAGTGTTCATTCTCACTAAGCTTTCCTACTTAGCTTCATCTTCTGTTTTGGGCCACCTGTCCACCTCTCTTGTACCTTTCCTCCTTTCGTCCTCGATCTCCTCACTTTCCCTGTGAGGTCCCTGCTGGAGATTTTGGAAAGGAAAGTACAGCAGCCATGTCAGGGAAGTTCATGACATGCCTGTTTTTATTGTCCACTCCAGTCCCCTGAAGGGGAGAAGGGCAAAGATGTTCTGGAGTTGTGGAATCTGGTGGATGTAGAGTCATACTGTATTAGGCCATGAAACTGTACTGTTATTTGAATGGCATATTGTGAGAGCAAGGGTCTACAAACACTGAGATTCTCAAATACACAGATTGTACCCATTTTTCTTGTCATAGACAGCAGTGTAGATATGTCAGTAAGCGAGTGGATGGATGCATGGATGGGTAGATGGATGGATGGATGACAACCCTGGTGGAGCCCTTCGCAGCATCCTGAGACTGAAGAACGTTTTTGTGAGCCCTTTGTGCCCGCTCATGTGTTTAATGTTCCCAGGACCCTGGCCTTCAGTATGGACATCACAAAGAACGCTCTTGGAACATCAATCAAGGAAAACTGGATTTTTTTCTAGGACTTACCTCAATTAAACATCCTCCTAGGAAGGTCACGAAATTCATCACCCTAGATAACTTTCAGAGCAGTAGAACCAACCCCACATCAAGTCTAACTTCCAGGTGGACCCAACCAATTACAAGCATGATCTTTATGGTTTTGGATCAGGTCTGGCTCTGAAGGGATTCTGTAAGGCCCGGGACCTTCAAGACTCAGCCAAGTGGAGTGGAAGAGCATGGGCCTGCCAGAGGACAGCTCAAACAGCCAAGGCATTCCCATCAATGCCAGGCTCCAGCATACTGCAGCACTGTATTAAGATATACAGCTGCCAACAAAAATAAGTTAACACCCCTCTGATTTACCACTACATGCAGTCAAAATTGAAATTTGTCTTGGATTGGGTTATTTTGGTGTCAGGATAAGCACAATACAGCCGATGTTTCTGTGCCCCCGTGGGCCATTCTAAAACGCAATTCCAAAAAGAACTTTTGGACTGTATGTAAATAATTTCATTTTTAAATGATTATGCTTTTATGGTAGGATTTAATGAGACAACTCACGCCCAAAGCAATACAAGTTACAGCATACAGGATATATTCTACTGCATTGTAATATTCTTGTCTAAAACCAATGGCAAAATATAATCTAACTTTTACAGAGTTATTCTTATCAACAAAAAAGGGCTATAGGTGGCATACATTTTTTTTTCCTATTGCATGTATCTCTCCTTACACATTTTCCCCTGTGAGGACTGCCTACATGAACTCTCAGTCAAGGAGGAAGCATGCTTATTTCTTTAAAAATGGACAGTGCAAAATACTTACAAAATGGAGGACAATGTTTATGATAAGGATTTTTAAGAAACTCCTAACAGACAAAAACTGAGAGCGGTTAGTTTCAGAGAATGCCGTCCTAGGACCGAGCAGTTACGTCCCAAAATGAGGGGCGGTGATGCTTTGGTGAATCATGCAAATTCGTAACATAAAAATTAAAAACAAACAAACAAAATAAACACACATCACAACTTATATTTGCAATGACACGAAAGGGAACAAGTGAGAAAATTCTGGAACAAAGCATGCACGAGTTAAGCACCTTGATGCTAAACTGCCACTGTCAGCTGATGAGGAGGACATATCCATGCTGAACATTTTACGAAGCCTAGGTCGAGCACGCTCACTTGTTTTAGGAACAGTTTCTGGTCCATCTAAATCATCAAGGGTAGACTGCCTTGAGAACAGCATTGTTGCTTCGGTGTAGCAGCTAGCAGCGCAAACAGTCACAGAGACACAGGGTTAAAACACCAGTGGTACATCAGTTTACACACGGGTCAGTCGACCAACACACTGCCATGCAGCAAACCACACAAGACGCCGAGCACCACAGAGGGGCTCACGGAAGGGAGCTTAGGAGGGTCCTGTTTGGCTGGCTGGTAAGACACGGCGGTTCTTGATTGGTCAGAATATGTGGGCGGGGCGATAAATCATGACAGGTCCCCTCTCCAGGAGAGGCGGGGAATGGGAATAATGACAAGTCTCAACATGCCTTGCGCAGAGCAGAATTCATACTTTTTAACTTTGTAACTGAGCTTTGTGCTATTTTCATTAAAGAATATGTTTTATTTGGAGCTCCCAGTCCTGAGTTCATTGAAAGCATTTTGTGACCCAATTGCGGAAGCAGAAATATCTGCTCATGTAGAATGTATACAGAACACTTCAATGTTTTTAAAAATAACAGTCTCCAACAATGAGAGAGGGAAGCTCAGAAATAACCACACGGAACTGAATTGTCCACCCTGTTTTCTGAGTGGTATTCAGTTAAGCCAAACTAGATGCCTTGCGTGGAGAAGAGATGCTGGTTTGATACGCAACCGGATATCAACCAACATCTAAGAAAAAAAAGAAAGAAAATGGTACAAAGAAAACAACAGAGGAAGTCTAGCGATGGCAGGGTCATTTTGTCTGTTAACTTCTCATTTTGCCTAATAATTTTTTTTTTCTTCTGGATCATGTTTTAGGTCTTGGTGGATGTTATTAGGGCGAGACCCAATGACTAAAATCCTCATGGTGCCTCCACAGAACAACATCGGGGAGGGAATGGTGGCGATTCAGCACTGAGGACTGCGTGAGCTACTAGAGGAGAAGAAGCAGACAGAGTTATGACGTAGGCAACATCTCAGTGCTGACGTACAGTTTAACCCAAACGGGGACAGGCACCTCAAAGAACCTCTGAAAGAGGTAACTGGAATAAGGACCTTCCAGCCTGAGCACCAAAGATCTGGCTGACCCAGGGGAATGGGCCTTTGTCATCCAGGAGGGCTGATTTTCTGGCTGAACATCTTCTCGGGAGCAAAGTAGGCCTATGGAGGGCCCGGGCTGCACACACGCAGGTATGCCCCGCGATTCGGAGGCAGAATGAAAACCATGCAGGAAGTAACAACCTCCAGGCCCAGCAGGTGAGCCACCAAGTGGTCTCCAATAAGGACACAGAGACTGATTTTTAAGAAAAGCCCTACCTCTTTAGATATCATCAAATCTGTGATGGAATGAGGTGGTGAGGATGATGAGGACAAGGCAAAGCAGGAACTCAATGGCTAAGCATGGGAGGCCTGAGCTCGAGTCCCTCCCTACACTGACGTTAACTGGCCATTGGGGTTTAGATACATTAATTGCCCTCTCTGAGCTCTCAATTTTTTTTTTTTTAAGAATCAGAAGAGGTTTTAATATGATGAACTAACTGCAGATATAATTATTTATTTGATGAAGCTGTTTTAGTGGAAATTTTTGACCTTACATTTAGAGACCTATTAATATTTAACTTGTCCTCTCATTTATAACACAGGGGGTCTGGACCTTTGAACTCCTGTATTTAAGTTCCTATTTTTAGAGCCACACTCCTATGTCCTTCTATGGGTTTGCAGGCAAAAAGATACCGTGTACCCTCCCCTGTGGCCCTGCTCAAATTTTTTTGCTTGGAAACCACTGTTGTAATCTTGAAGTCTGACTCATCTTGTTTAATGCCTGGGTCCACTGTCCCAGCAGCTGACCCTCACACCCCACACCATCCCACACCCCACACCCCACATCCTCACACCCCACACCATTGGAGTGTGACCAATTTGTTGTCCAGTCCAGGGCAGTTTTAAAAGTTAAAGGGAAGAGGAGGAGCTTTCTGATAATAGGCGCAGGTGACAAGCCTGAAGGGACAGTTGCTGTTTTCTCACTTATCAGCCCGCACTTTGAGCCACCCTGGGGCACACAGCAGCCTCTTAGGTGACCAGTTTCAAGGGAAAACCACTCCCTTCGTATCTAGGAATGCTCCTTAGACTGTCATCCAACATTTCCCCGCACAACTTAAAAGAAGTTATTTTCCGTGAAAGTAGATGATATCTGATTTCATAAAACAATGATTAAAACAAGTGCCATTTTACAATCAGATTTGAAGGAAAGGGTGACTTTTGCAATAAGTCAAAAGGGATATAAAGGCATTTGTTAGGCTCTCATCCCATCTGCAGTAAGCCCAAAGGTGAAGATGAATGACAGGAATGCCAGGCGGGGTCCCCGCACAGGGAGCAAAGCCACACTGAACTTGCGCAGGGGCACTAAGGGAAATGGTCCTAGGTCCTCGCTAATGACACAAGTGCCTCGGAGAGAACTTCCACACTTGGAATCCCTTCTAGAAAAGACTCCTGCTTTTCTAGAAATCAGGTGACTTGCTGTAGACTTTCATGTGGACAGATACCGTCTATAGATCTGATAGGTTCCTAAAGCAAAAAACTAGAAGTGGAGCTCAGCCATTAAGAAAAGGGCAATGTGTTAACTCATTTATTAAGAACATAACAAACCCACTTGTGTCTCCCCATTCTTTAGGTTGAAATAAAAAGTAAAATACACATTAGGGACTAATTTTAAAGGTACTGGTTTTCTCCTAGTAAATTCATTGATTGACCACTTCTAAATTTGGGAGATAATTCTAACAGTCTTTGTTCAAAAACAATCAATGGGTTTAAATAACTCCTACCTCATGGTGTTTGATCATGGGTACGGTTTTATATTTGTAACCTTGGGTCCAATTTAAGGGCAGTTACTTGATTTTATTTTATTAGTCTTCTTCTTCTGTCTTTTATATCCCTCTTAGGTTATGATTTACAAAATTAAGCTAATTTCTTAGATGGGCATGCTGTCAGTAGTTATGCAGTTAAAAGTTACTAATATAAGAATTATGTTTATTTTATGGACTTTTCTTTCTTTCTTGTGTTTTTTTTAAAGATTTTTAAAAATGTAATTATTTGACAGAGACACAGCGAGAAAGGGAACACAAACAAGTGGAGTGGGAGAGGGAGAAGCAGGTTTCCCACCAAGCAAGAAACCCAATACGGGGCTCAATCCCAGGGCCCTGGGATCACGACCTGAGCTGAAGGCAGGCATTTAATGACTGGGCCACCCAGGCGCCCCCGGGTCAACTTATTTTCAATCACTCTCTAATATTCTCTTTGATTTGTTTGATGCTGAGTTTGGTTCTTGAGCAGCTATACTCAAGCCAGGTCAGAGGGCCTGTGACACCCTTGAAAATTTAGGGGAAAATTTGTATTTATTTGCACTTTTCCCCATTGGCAGCTAGTAGATCCCAGTATTTTCCTCATCTTACCATTCTCCCCCCTTTTTTTTTCAAAACCAGTTGTTTGGTCATGAATAGGTTATAAAGTGGGTGGATTTGGAAACTCTATGATCCCCTGTGGACCTTCATTCACCCCTGTAACTAGGAAGCAGCATCTGTTGGCATCTTGAATATTCACTACGTTTGGACAAATTTTTTTTTTCATTCAGACAAATCTTGTCTCCCCCTGCCTCTGCCAACACACTTGAACATTTTTGCAAACGTGCTCATGTAGTCTTTATTTTTAAGGGAAGAGCTACCATGAAGTATCTTGGTAGAATGAGGATAAAAATGGATTTTCAGTTTTTGCTTAAAAATGAATCAAAAATAACATAATTCTTTTAAATTACTGATCTAAATAGAGAAAATTGTTGCAACAAGAACAATTTTAAAGGACGTTGGCAGCTTGCAAATAGGACAGTTTTTTATGGTTTGCAAAAATTAAAAATAAAATATGAACCATAATGATTTTTTGTCTCAATGGAGTCTGCCCAAAGAGAATGAAGCTCCCCTTTCAAAAACGCAGACTGTGGAGCATTTTCAGGGAGACACACAAGGGGGCACTGTCACACTTGTCAATCAAGGTACTTGTCCCTAAATTTTCACTTTGTAACTTTCCTATTACAAAGGGTTTTGGAAATTACTGATTAAGAAATGTGGGTATGTTTGGTGGAGAGAGAATGCAAAACTTTTATTAGCGTGCCCATTGTTGTAACAATCGCTTATTTTATTCTAGAAATTAAAAGCATCTTGAACAGGATCTCAATTAGGAAATAAATGTTCTGACCTTGAAAGCCTTGAGAGTTTCTGGCCTCAGTGTATCTTCTCACAGAAATCTACAATAGCTGAAATAGATCTGTTTCTTTGAAACTGACAAATGAGCAAAGATTATTCCCAAATTAGAGCGAAAGTATGATGCCTTTTAGTATCCCTCAAAGGACTTTAAAAGAATTGCTACCTATTTGGGGGGAGGGGCAGAGGGCAGGAAGGGAATATATCCAAGCCGAATTTTATCTGTACCCAAATCACATTTAAATCAATATATGAATAGATATGTTTTTTCATAAATAAAAATGAGGTTTGGGCACACATTCTATTTTAAACCTTGACTTTTTACTCAATGCAGTGAAAATCTTTCTATACCAAAAAATATAGATGTGCTTCAGTAGGTAAATTATTAAGTAGCAAGACAACAGGCACAATTAGAGAAGCTCAAATACAGCAATTCAGCAGCAGTGAAACATAACTCTTCAAAGTAAACCTTTTTTTTTTTTTTACCCACCTCTCCCCATTCAGGTTGCAATTTCAACTTATGGCTATCTATTTGGGATTTGATATCAATAAAATAGTCTCATTTCCCTCCCCTCTCTTGTCCCGTGACATATTCGCTATTTGTGGAGGACAGATCTTCCACCAGGCCTCTGAAACCCTGCACAGTGTCTGAGGTGGGACCGCAGGCCATCCAGGACCTTCTAAGACAGCAGGCGTGCGGGCATGCCCACCACCCTCCGCATCGCAGGAATCTCAACCTAGGGTTCCATGGATAATCCTATCAGCAGATGTTTCTCCCCAGACTCAAACAACTTAGAGATGATGTCTCTTTGAATATCTATCTCATAATCGAGTTCAGGGCCTGGCCTAGAAGAGATGCTTTTAAACACGGATAATGAAAAAGCAACAAATGTCCTCGGTGATAATGTTCCTGATTTATGAAGACGTACGCAAGGTGTGATTCATCCAGTCTAGCTAATCATCCTAGGCATGTCAGCCTCCTCCAAAGACAGGACTTCTGCTTCGACTCAGAAGCTAGCTCTGTGCAATCCCCTCTAGAGCCCTGAGGCAGGGAACAGGGGAGGCTCTACCAGCACACCACGGTGAATGAGGGCCTGGGCTCTGAGCCGAACCATGTGGTTTGGGATGCTGGCTCTTGTTTACAATCCTTCCTAGCTGTGTGGCTCCCAGTACATTACTTAACCTCTCTTTACTTTGTGTTCTGTAAAATGTGAGTGATAACATGCATCCTGTCGGGGCTCAGAAGGATACAGGGAGGTGACCCATATGCAGCGCGTCGTGCTGGCCCATGGTGAGTACACGTTCCCTGCAGTGCGACAGTGCTCATGATCACAGGGGCCAGGGAGGATGGAAGCTGCCAGAATGGCCTCTTGAATTTTTATTATGGATCACAAAGTAACAATTCTGAAAGGAGAAGATCAAAGATAGCAACAGATGGTAGAAGATTCTAGTACAAAAAATACTCTGTGGGGCAGCATTTTTGCAGAGGAATCAGAGATGTGGCCCTTGACACAAACAGTCATTCTGTGATCAGGAAGGCTCATTCTTACTGGCCTTGGGCTTGGAAGTCTCTGTCCTGTGCCTGTGAGTCATAGTGGTATTTCTCATATGGTCTCTCTATTTTTTTTTTTTTTCAAAGCCCAACATGGGGCTTAAACTCACAGCCCTGAGATGCAGACTCGTGGTGAGATCAAGAGTCAGACGCTTACCGTACTGAACCACCTAGGTACCCTTCTAATAGCCTACTACCGATACCTGATGTTTTCTGGCTGGTTGAGAGGGCAGTATTCCTTTTGCTTTGTTGCACGCAGGGAGGTGGCCTGAAGGGGGCGATCATGTACGTTTTTGATTAACTTTCATGTTCATTTTTGATTAATTTTCACCTCACACATTCATTTCTCATATTGCTGAAGGCCCGCTCTTTTACCTCGGTCAGAAGCAAACCACTGGTTAGAACGTGAAGTACCTGGAGACACTGTCATGGGAATCTAAGCTATCCATCCTGTTGGCCGTCTGTGCACCCGAGGCCGCGCCGGGACGCTCGTCGATGGTGTCCAGTCCAGACTCTCTGGAAAGGTTCATGATGTGATTCTGGTAGTACATGTGGATGCTTTCCCGAGTGGGAACGTTGCCCTGCGGAGCGGAGACATCGCCACCGTTCTTACTTGCCTGCGCAGCCCCGGGCATTTCCCAGTACAGAGAACTCTCGGTCGGCACGCCCACCTCCCGCAAAGATGAAAACAAAGCTAGTCAAGGTGGGGAATGATGTTAACTCATGGCATTAATGGCCCCCAATATCACTGGGCAAGGTTCATAAGAAATTCCTTCTTGGTTTTTGGTGAAGATAGTCAAAAGGTACAAACTTCCAGCTATAAAATACGTAAGTCCTGGGGATGTCATGGACAGCGACTATATTGCATACTTGGAAGTTTCTAGAAGGCTAGAATTAAATCGTTCCCATCACAAGAAAAAAAAAATGGACGAATGTGTGGTGATGATGTTAAATAGAAAAAACTGATCGTTTTGCAATATATGCAAATATCGAACCAGTGGAACCATTATATTGCACATCTGAAACTAGTATGTTAGATTGTCAATTACATCTCAATAAAAATAAGATAAAAATCCTTTCTTATATGTAGATACTTTGGCTAAGTGATAATAACTTTTTCAGAAACAAACTACTAGTTTTAAATACTATCTATAAACTGTATGTGATTATATTTTGTTGCTCTGCATATATCTTAACTTTTCCTCTGAGAAGCTTCAGATCAAACTTCCCAGACTAAACAACATAATCCTTCATGAGACAGCAGAGTGGGTGCACCTCCAAATTGGTGAGGGGAAAAACGAGATTGAATAAACTGGCCATTGTCCCAGAACTGCGTGTGCACGTGCATGTGTATATGTGTGTGTGCAGTGTCTGATTATTTTAATTCTGAGCATGGAACAGATTTAAATATACAGAAAAACAGAGGGGTTATGTTAAGACTGTCTGAATGGCAGATTGTAGATTTTGTGTTATCCTATTTAGAGCTCCAGACATTGACTTTTAAAATCTTTATAATGTGGGAAGAAGCAAAAAGAATTGTACCCACAGTGTTACCTTTTTAATTTCTCTGGTCAGCATACATCTTTCAATTCTCAGAACCGTAGATATATCAATATGCTCCCTTGAAATGGAGTTAAGCCAAGTTGTGAAACTATCCACTGTTGCCAGAAACAGAACCCAGGTGAATTTCAAAATATTAAATATCCTCTTGATGATATTATCTAGGAAGAAGAAAGGCAACAAGATTTCAAAGGCACGAAATGCCCAAGTCAGTCATTTTGCTGTTGTATAGCACAGCGATGTTTTACCAAGGGCAGATCTGGTTTCAGACCTGCATACCCTATACAGGGTGATGCCTGTGACATTCAGTGTGATGCGGGGGAGGGGAGCTGAGGAGGACAAGCAGTACAGGAAGCTGTGGGTGGGTCTTTCTACACATGCACAGGCAGCATCAAAACCAAACTGGGATAGAATTTTTACCCTGTGGTCAGAATAGTTCCATACAGAGATAATAGGGTTGATGAAGAGTAGAGGTCGTTTCCAAAGCTATTTCTGTTGTTGACACAGGGATAGAAACAGTCTATCTGCTCAGGAAACCAGATCCTTTAATGCTTTTTTTCTATAAATGTCTTCTTTTCTTAAGGAATGATTGTTTTTGGAAACAATTCTATTGATTCAGTGAGACTTTTGATGCTTGGAACTATAGCTGCCGTTCGGATCAGTCACCTGCTAGCTATTCTGCAAAGAGCTCAGTAGGTATACCAGAAGTATACTGCTACTACTGAGTTAGCTTCATCATTCCTACTTCGTTCTACTGAGCTGGGCCAACTACAGAATTCTGCACGTGGGATTGATCCTGCCCAAACCAACAGATGCTGGGAGGTTCCTGATGTTCTCAGGTTGTCTTCCCTATTTGCAGCTGTGACTGGGGAGTCAGGCCAAGTTGCCTAGCATGATAAGCTCATCTCCAGTGGCCACTGTCCGTGACATCATCTGGCTATAACACAGGCGCCTCTCTTCTGCCCTCAGGGAATTCCACAAGAGCTCCCTGGTCATCATTAAGGTTGGAGAGGCTTCCATAGCTGTGACCTAACTTATTTTAGGTCAGAATCAAAATAAAAGAGGGAAGATGGTGTCTTAACTGTCTTACTCTACATTCCTGGAAGCCAGTGGTTTTTCAGCTCGTACATAAGGAAACCTTCAAGCCACCAAATTTTGATCCATGTGAATTTTTTAATTTGGCATTTAAAAAATTTATCTTATTAGCAATCTCAAACACTGATTGCGGTAAAAATGAATACTTAGTGAACATCACGATGAATTAAAAACTGCCTTAGTGTCTATTAACAAAACCCTAAAACGCCACCACAACTACCACGACCAGTAAAAATAACTGGTAACCCTCAGCCTTTCCCCCAAACAAAAGACCCCAGTCTGACTCTGAATTTAATTTTGTAATGGGGATAAAAAGGAAGTTATTTGTGAATTGGGTTGCCCAGGAGGAAGGCAGAATTTCTCTCGGGGAAAGGTTTGCCCTTTCCAGAAGGAGAAACATCTAAGGGAGGTTTATCTATGGACGGTGTGGCCTCAGGACAGAGTCCAGGTGGGCAAGGTAGAGACAAAGAAGAGTTGAACAGTTCTACCTACTGAAGGAACAGGAATCTTGGAGCTGCCAGCTGGTACCTGGGGAAGAAAGCGGGAATGATCTAATGAGCCGGGCCCGGGGGCACTAGCTGGGGGGAGACTCACTGAAGCAGGAATAGTGATCACTGACTTTCCCTCTGAAGTTGTTGCCTGCTTCTGCCGTCACTGCCCCCTTCCCTGCTATCCCCCAAAGCCTCTGTTAAATGCCGTCACACCTAACAGTCTCCCATGAGGTGTCCTTTAGGAAGTAAGGCAAAGAAGCCCAGGAAGGGACCAGCTGCTCCTGAAGTTGAATGGAGGGAGGTCCTGCAGCTCCCACAGAAGAGCCATTCTGAGCCAGGGGCAGCCAAGGGCGTCTATATGGTTCTTGCCCCTCCCCCAACCCATTTTTGGCTTTAATCTGAGCAAGGCACGGATTTCCCACAGTGCTTTGGATGGACTCTGCAACTGCATTGTGTAGACATTAGAAGAAAATCTGAGCCCTGGAGGCTGAAGGACTTGGGGATCACACCTATTAATAAGCTTCAGCAGCGCCTCCCATTTTGCACAATTTTCTTCTCTCTCTCTCTCTTTTTTTTGTTTTGTTTTGTTTTTTGTTTTGGTCATATTCACAATGATCGTCTGAGGTAGTGATGACACATGTGATTCTGTCCCAGCTCTGCCGAGCGGGGTCCTGACGGTATCGGAGATGCGGGTAACACACACTTTCTCAGCCCACGTGATCACAAACCAACATGAGATATGGCAGTTTTAATTTTTATTTATTTCGTAGGCAGAAAGGCAGGAAGGCACAGTGGTGAAGGGCACACACTTGGGTTCAAATCCCAATTCTACCCCTTAGTGGTTGTGTAGACTCGAAAAAAGTTTACCTCATCTTTCTCTGCTTCAGTTTCTTATCTTTTCAGTGAGGGAGAGGATTTTTGAGGAAAATGGCAAGGATGCCTAAAACTCTGGGGAAAGTGCCTGGCAGAGATGTGTGACCTAACGCGTTAGCTACTCTTGTCATATGTAGCTCTGCAGCAAGAATAAAACATCTGTTCCACACATGTGTGAGTCAAATACTCTGGAAATGGGGGTGCAGGTTTAGGAACAGGGGCAGAGATGGTGTTAGACAGCCTTGGGGAAGTCTCATTTTGGGCAGCAGATGGCATCCCTTGGCAGTAGCTGTGTCCAGAGTAGGAGCGCCCGAAACTCCTGCCTGCTGACCATGTGCACAGGAGTTCCAACCCTAGGACATTGAGGAAATGGCATGTGTATGGAATTACACAGGCATTTGAGTTCACTTCATTTGGGAACTTTTTTTTGCCTTTTTTTTTTTTCCTTCATGGAAAAATTTTCCTCGCGATCACACTTGTGACGCCCAAACGACGCCATAACTGAGCTAAGAGTTAGAAGACATGGATTCGTCACAGTAACTGTAGAGTCCTGAGCAAGGTCCCTGGGGATAGGTGTTCCCTTTGTCAAGTGAGGACTTTGACCTAAGCTTCTGGAGAAATTCTCATTTCCCCCACTGTACTTACCTCTCATTTAAATCCTTCTTTCTATGTCCTTTAAAATTAATTTGCCAATATTTTTTGTGCTTTTATTTTGGTGGCTTCCATGGGACATTTGTAACTTACTCCCCAAAATTCCCTTTCACAGATATTTGGGTAAGATAATTTACAAACTGACTCTAATCCAACATTTAATGCAACAGTGTAAGCGTCAGATCTCCTTTAAGGAGTCCACTTTGAAATGTCACTAGAGGTGAGATTTCAAGGGACAATGATTATTTAGTCAAAGTCCAGAAACAGTACTTGATGAATTATTTTTAGGCAGCCTTCCATGACATACCTCCTGGGAAAGCAACATTTTCAAATTTCCCCCATCTCATGTTTGTCTTTGTTTGATTACCTGGTCCATCAGATTTCTTTTTGATTGGTTCCTCCTCTCGGTCTTCCCACTCCACAGGACCTGTCAAGTGTGTTCAATAAACATGAGTTAGATCCTTTTAGGGTAAATTAAATGTCAACACTACTCTTTTGGGCTAAAAGGGATTTTGTAATTAAATCTAAAATATTCTGACTAATATAAGAATTTGCGGGGAAAGGTTCTAAGAATTCATAGCTCTCAGATTCTTTTTTACTCCAGAGTGAGAATCACTTTTAACTGGGAATGAGTGAGCTATGATGCATTGGCTAAATCCTGCCAGTTTCCTATTGTTAAATGGCCTGTGAGTTCAGAACAGTTTTTGTATTTTTGATAGTTGAAAAATCTTAAAAAGAGCACTATTTTGGCATGAGAAAATGATACGAAATTCAGATTTTAATGAACAGAGCCACACCCAATTGTTTGCATATTGTCTGTGGCTATTC
>PITA01000199.1:0-169430 GCA_004023965.1 Spilogale gracilis | reverse complement strand
TAGCAAATGGAGATATGGAACATCCAGTTAAAATTGAGTTTATAAAAAAACAAAAATTTTTTTTTAGTTTAAGTCCTATATAATATGTCTACATTATACTCAGGCTAAAGGATTATTTGTTGTTTATCTAAGAAATCCAACTATTACTGGACCGCATGCATTATCTGGTAGTACTAAGACCATTCATGAACTGGCTTCAGTTAACCTTTCCAAACTTATTTTCTACCATGTCTTTTTCCATCAAATCTCATCTTTAGCAACTAAGCCAACCTGTTCTTTACTTTTCATACATAACTTTTCTTTCTTCTGCAGAATGTCAGGCTCTATTAAAATACTTTTTCATGAAGTACTTCATTCCTTTACACTCTTGGCTGTAAGTCCTCCTTTCTCCTTTTGGTCCCACACTATTTTTACTACGCTTATTTTTTAAGCAGACCTCTGCCGTTTCTATATCATTTGGGACTTTTCCCCCCTATACTTTTGTACCCCATTTGTCAAGATAGAAAGGTTTGGAGTCAGGATGCCTACATGAATTCCAGACCCATAAAGATGGCTGTGTGACCTTAGGCAAGTTCCTTCACTCTCTGGTATCTCATTTCCTCATCTGTAGTGCAGGGAGAATAAAATGTCCTGGACTGTTGTATCAAATGAGTCACAGCTTAGAAAGTACTTATTAACAGTGCCTGACATTTTGGAAGGGTGGAATCGACCTGCTTCATCTGTCTGGAAGTAATCTGGAAGGGACGAGCCCTTCTACCAAAGAAGAAGGGGCTAAATAAATATTAAAGGAATAAATAAACATCTATTTTCATCCCAATACCTTTTAACTATTGCTATCTTTGATCTGAAGGTAAACATCTGCACATGGAATCATCTTCATGAAACAGGAATGAGATATTTACAAGATGACTAAAAACACATTTTTAGAGCTCATCAGATAATTTTGTAAGAACAAATGTCTAGGGCGCCTGGGAAGCTCAGAGGGTTAAGCCTCTGCCTTCGGCTCAGGTCATGATCTCAGGATCCTGGGATCCAGGCCGGAGTAGGGTTCTCTGCTCAGCAGGGAGCCTGCTTCCTCCTCTCTCTGCCTGCCTCTCTGCCTACTTGTGATCTCTCTCCCTGTCAAATAAAATAAATGAATAAATAAATTTTTAAAATAATAATAATAATAAATAAATAAAATGTTTAAAAAAAGTTAAAAAAAGAACAAATGTCTGAGGATAGCCAATAAAAGTTGGGGGGGAAGGGGATAGTGAGGGGGGATTTGCAACATATTAATAATAAATATTAAAACTAACTCAATAGCCACTGAATTCAAAAATAGATGACACGGGCCCAGAGCTCGAGAATAGGATAGAGGATCAGAGTCCAGAGTTCAGAAACAGATCAAAGAATAAATGGGAGCTGAATATTGACAAAAGTAGTATTTAAGTTCACTAGAAAAAAAGGAGAATAATTTAATAAACAGGGATAACATCATTGCCTATCTCTGTAAAAGTCAACAAATTAGACCTCTACTTCACAGAACAATAAAAATTCAAAATGTAAATAAAATTGGGAGGAAATAAAGGAAAATAATATCTGGGGGAAAGACTTTCTTAAGCAACATGGAAACCCCGAAACTTCAAAAAGAATTCGAGACCTCTTTGTTATCAGAAAAAATTAAAAATTGTTTAGATAACATATACCAAAAACTAAACCAAAAGATAAGCACTGGATGGGTGAAAGAACACTTGTAACACATGGAAAAAGGCTAATATCTGTAATATATAAATATTCCCAAATCAATAAAGACAAATAACCCTATACAATGATATTATGGAAAATGACAAAAATGTTTGAATCTCAGATTTGGAAATACAGAATAGCATGAAAATATGAAATAAAAAATGCTCAGTCTCATTAGTCAGGAAAATTCTAATGAAAATAAAGGCTATTTGTCATCCCTATGAAAGACAGACAATAAAAAAATATTCTGTAGAATAAGACTACAGGAACATGGACACTCCTGTACCTTCCATAGAGGAGTGTAAATTTCTAAAACCTTTTGGGAAAATATATATTAAAGTAAAAATGTTACGTCCCCTTACTCAGAAGGCTGACTTGATAATCTAGTCTGTGGAAAGTCTGTGTTCCTCCTGACTTTTTGCTATGCATTTAAATATACAGACACATAAGTATGTATGACTATATGCATTTTTTTGTGAGGCTATCTGCGGTAGCATTATTCATTGTGCCAAAAATTTGGAAGCAAACTTAATGTCCATTAGTGACAGTGACGGGATAGTTGAATAAATTATGCATTTCCATATTGTAAACGATTTTGCAGCCATTAAAAAAGGATGATATAGTTTTATAAATACTTAATTGGAGAAATGTTCACGACACATTGCTAATGAACACACCAGAGGGATCTGTTTCGTTTTTGAAAATAAAGGAATCAATGCCCGCACACATTTATGTACACACACCAGTTAAGAGAGGAGATGAGCACCAAGCATGGTGAGGCTTGGCGCCTGCGGGAATGGGTTTCCACAGCAGGTTATCACATCTACCTCTTGACTCTTTGACTTGTTACATTGGCTCTGTCTTCATTTTGTCTTTTGAATCAATAAAGAAAAATAAAATTAAAGCTACCAGGAGGCAGCAGGGAACAGAATAGTCAAAGAGGAGAGAGAGTTTGTAGTTAGAATTCCATTAGTAATTATGCTTTTTCTTTGATTTTTGAAGACATTTTTAATTTCACAAAAAAAATCTGTGTCTATTTTCTTTGTAAAGAATCAAAATATAACAGATAATCCTAAAGTTCCCTAAAATCATACCACTTAATCTCAGTCTCTCCACAGAAGAGACTCCTCTCCCAGAAGTAACCACTGTTATTAATTGCTAAGTATTCTTCCTGATCTTTCCCTTGCATTTTATACTATTATATGCGTCCATTAAAAATGCAAAACACTGTCTTGAGGAGCCTTGTTGGCTTCCTTTTTTCGTAAATGGTTTTATAATGTGCATGCCATTTACAACATAATACTTTTCTTTGAACAATATGTCAAGTTCAAAGTCCTGTTGATCCTTGAACAACACTGGTTTGAACCCTGCAGGTTCATTTATATGTGGGTTATTTTTTTTATAAATACAGTGCAGTTCTGCAAATATACTTTGTGTTCCTTATGATTTTCTTGATAGCATTTTCTTTTCTCTAGCTTACTTTACTGCTATAATACAGTATATAATGCATATAACTTACAAAATACATATTAATCGACAATTTATGTTATTCATAAGGCTTTGGGTCAACAGCAGCCTTATTAGTAGTTAAGTTTTTAGGAAGTGAAAAGTTATACAAGATTTTTGACCGCGTGTGGGGGGGATCAGCGCCCCTCCAAACCCGCATTGTTCTAGGATCAACTGTAATCCATCTCATTTTTTAAATTATTAAATAGAATTCTAAGTTTTTGTTATTAAATGATGTTTCATAAGTATTTGTAAATATGGGTTTTGTGCACATGTGCAAATATTACTTCCAATTAAGCCATACATCCAGAAGTGGGAATGACCTGTAGTAGGATATATACATTAAACATTTTAACATTTAGAAAATTTTTAAATTATTTTTTAGATTTTTCAAATTTTTATGTATTTGTCAGAGAGAGAGAGTGAGAGTGAGAGAGCACAAGCAGTGGGAGCAGCAGGAAGAGGGAGAGGGAGAAGCAGACTCCCCATCAAGCAGGGAGCCCAACATGGGGCTTGACCCCACGACCCTGGGGTCATGACCTGAGCAGAAGGCAGACACCTAACTGACTGAGCCACCCAGGTGCCCCAACATTTTTTAGATATCCACACACTGCTCTTCAAAGTGGATACATTACTCTACTATGCCATGTATCATGTCATATGGGTGGTGACTCATACAAACACTTATCTTCCCACTAGCTCCAAAGAGTGATGTTAACAAATGTTTGGGTTTTTGCCAATCTGATAGCTAAAACAAACAAACAAGGAAAACAGGATGTCAAACTATTGGTTGTGTTTCTTGCATTAATAGTGAAGCTAGGAAGCTTTTGTCTAATTCTGTTTCCTGATTTGTGAATTATTTTTCATATCCATTCACCTATTGCGTTGAACTTTTTCCTTACCACTCTTTAGGAGTTCTTAGTATATCCAGAATATGAATCTTTAGTCTGCTATATATATAATGAAAATATTTTTTTCCTGAGTGCTCCACTTTCACTTTCACTTTGGTTTTGGTGTATAGTTGTAGCTTGGAATTTTTCCTATCTTCAGAAACATGTCCCGTTGTATGTTTTTAAATGTGATGTTGAAGACAGCATTGGTAGTTATGTTCCATTTTTTTTGGCTCCTGATACTCTTTAAGTGTGTTTTTCCTCTCCTTCTTAATCAAATTCCCAAAAGTTTATCCATCTTACTAGTTTTTTTCTAAGAACTGCTTTTCACTTCAAATCAAAACCACACTGAGATACCACCTTAGACCAGTCAGAATGGCCAAAATTAACAAGACAGGAAACAACAAGTGTTGGAGAGGCTGAGGAGAAAGAGAAATCTCTTACATGATTGGTGGGAATGCAAGTTGGTGCAGCTGCTTTGGAAAACAGTGTGGAGATTCTTCAAAAAATTAAAAATAGATCTACCCTATGACCCTACAATTGCACTACTGGGTATTTACCCCAAAGGTACAGATGTAGTGAAAAGAAGGGCCATATGTACCCCCAATGTTCATTGCAGCAATGGCCACAATCGCCAAACTGTGGAAAGAGCCAAGGTGCCCTTAAATAGACGAATGGATAAAGAAGATGTGGTCCATATATATAATGGAGTACTATGCCTTCATCAGAAAGGATGAATACCCAACTTTTGTGGCAACATGGACCGGTTTGGAAGAGATTATGCTGAGTGAAATAAGCCAAGCAGAGAAAGTTAAGTATCATATGGCTTCACTTACTTGTGGAGCATAAGGAGTAATATAGAGGACAGGAGGAGAAGGAAAGGAAATGAGAAGGGGGGTAAATCATGGAGGGAGACGAAACATAAGAGGAAACATAAGAGACTTTGAACTCAGGTCTTGGAGGGGAGGGGGTGGGGGGGATGGGTGAGCCTGGTGGTGGGTACTGAGGGCACGTATTGCATGAAGCACTGCGTGTGGGTCATAAACAATGAATCCTGGAACACTGAAAAAATAAAAAAATAAAAGGGTAAGAACTGCTTTTCACTTAATGATAGATCTTGTCCCATATTTCTTCTCTGTGACTTAATATCTGCTTAAAAATTTAATTTTTTCCTTCTCCTTTCTTTGGATTTATTTTGCTCCTTTCCCTCTTCTCATTTTATAAAGTGTATCTTCACGTAAACTCATGTTTTTATTCATTCCAATGATGGACATCAGCAATGATGGACAAGTAGAACTGTGTGCACGCCTTAGAATATGAGAGTGATGTTCCTCCAAAGTTTCTGTCTTGTTGAGGTTCCCTGTTGTAGCCCAAGGCCACAGAAACAGAGAATGCCAGTGGGACCCTGAATTCACACAACACTTACCCTCCCCAGATCCTTTTCTCCTTCTCTTCTGTTCTTCTCTTGCAGACCTTTGTTTCTCTTTGCGTCTCTGTCGGAGTGCTGTTTTAGGGTCAGTGATCCAGGCTTGATAAACAAACTAAAGGGGAAAAGTTCAGTTATTTTCTGGATTTTTCACAATTTGAATGAAAAGAAAAAAGACCAATACCAAGCTTCCTGACTTTGGTTTTTATATATCTATATATATATGCATAATTTTTTGGTCATATAATATATGTTCTTTGGTTATATATATTTTTTTCTCCCCTCCCAGCACAAACTAAATTTCCTGGTCCCATCTCCCTCAGTATCCTGAGTTGACCTGTGCTCTTTTCATTATCATGAAATCAAATATGAAAACAGACATTAGAGGAAGATATTTCATCTGGTATCACAATCCTGAGATACTTTGAGTAACCACCACTCCCGCCCAGTCCCCATGTACCACCACCATTTGCGAGAGTTACCGATTCTTTTGGATTACACATGACAGGAATAAGCTGGGTGCCTTGCTAAGTGTCACTGGAGTAGTTTTCTTCCTTTGCAAATAAACTTCCAATCAAAAACAAAACATCATTTGCTCATTTACTTTGGGAAAATAGTTTTGCACATTTGATACTCTCCCTTGTGAAAAAGAGCTATGACCGACAACCTGAGAAAGGGTTTTATAGATTGAGTAGTATTTGGAGAGGAAAAATAATGTGATAGTAAGGTTGAAGAGTTATTCCAGAATGTTATGGAAGGAAAACCGTGGTGCTTTCGGTTGCCTTGTGTCATTTTTATTCAAGACCTGAAAATGGTTATATTAATATAATAAAACCAATAGCCATCGCAGAGCAACTTTCAACAGCCTGCCCACCAACCGTCTCCCAAGTCATGCAGAAGGAACCGAAAGAAAACCTTGATACATAAAATCAGCCATCTGTAATCATGAAGCCAAGCAGACATGCTCTCATGCACCCACAAACACACCTGGGTCTCAGGGAAGCTGGGTTTTCTATTACGATGATAAAGTTAAGGGAATGTTTGGTGGGGGCCCTTTGTAAACCCAGACACTTTCACTGTATTCTGTATTATTTTCAGATTTCTGAAATCTTTGAAAAACACAGTGTAAGCAAACCACTGGTATGGTGATGTCAGTAAAAATAAGGGGGTATCCAACTTTTCAATGTACAGAAATGTAAAGTTCATAGGTGACTAAGGAAGAATATCTCCTTTTCTCACTGATAGGAATCTGAATCTATGGGCAATTAATATGAATGGAACATCTGTATTATTTCTGAAAAATAAATCCTGGAGGAAAAAACAATCCCATTTCATGTCAAAAATGTTTTTGAAAAATGAAAAGATGAACTGACTCTGGAAGAAGGACCAAATAAAGGAATTTATGGCAGATGGGTACTGAGCATGCTAACTGGGAACTCCATCAGAATATCTTTGCCACTTATGTAAATTACCTTGCTTGTTAAACCTCCTACCTACCAAAAACAATAGCTTTGAGGTTTACTACACTAATAAGCAAACTTGCTTCATGAAAATATTGATTCTTTTACAAAAATATGAACTGCTAAACACAAGAAATTCCCAGGTTTAAGAGCAACATATGATAACAATTCCTTTAAACAAAGGGTTATGACAATATTGCTTTTAGATAATGCCAGAATTCCCCAAATAGAAAATAAAAAAGTAACTCATGATTTGTGAATGTATTAGCTATACAAGTTGGAGTTCTTTTGTTCTGGAGGAAAACGGAGAGGAAGGGTGAGAAGGAGAGAGAGAAGGGGCATTTAGGACAGAATTGCAAAAGTCTTGAAGAAGGGTGAATGCCATTATCGGAAGGAAATTCCTGGTTCTAACTATGATCCCTAAATGATTAAGCCCACCAGTCCTTTCTCACTCAGATGAGAATTTACATAATTCAATTAAAAGGAAAAAAGAGAGAGGAGAAAAATGTTATGAGGAGTCTTTGTTTTTTAGTAAATGAATCTTACTGTTGATGTTTGGAACTAGAAACGCTGTATAGTGCCAGGAATATCTGATAGAGGATCAGTCTTATTGTTTTGGGAAATGATGATAACAAAGTAGGAGGAAAGATCCCAATTCTTACTGTGTCAAGAAGTGGAGGTTTTTTTATGGGAACTTCTTAGTTCCCACAGTGTAGCTATAACCAGCATCCAAGTTCATGGAACATACACACCGCTAACCAAGTAAAAGAAAATACATGAAAATGTCCATAAATGACCTTTGGTTTCTTCAAATTGAGATTACTAGTTTGTATTCTTAAGCTAGCTTATCTTAAATTTTATTTATTTGTGTATTTATTTATTTATCAGCTTCATTTTAAGTTTTATCTTAAGTCTGATCATGCAATTTTATCTTAAGTTTTATCATATATCTAAGGGGAAATGAGGTTCACTTTTTACTGAAAATGTACTATGCAAACTGCACTTAATTTTTAAAACAGGAGACTATTTTACTGAAGTCGATGGAGATTTTTCACTGAAATTGGTAAATTTAATAAACTGCCCTTTAATTCATGTATGACCCAGGATTTTATGTTGTCTGTAAAAAGTTTTTTTTTTTTGGTTTCTGTTTTTGTTTTTATATTTTATATATATACAACAAAGAAATATATACATATATGCATATATATTCTTTTATTGGGGAGGGGAGGGTGGAATGTTAGAGGGAAAGAGAGAGAGAATCTTAAGCAGGCTCCATGCCTAGTGCAGAGATCAATGTGGGGCTTGAATCTCACAATCCTGAGATCATGCCCCAAGCCTGAGCCAAAGTCAGGAGTCAGAGGCTTAACCTACGCACACACGTGCTATTCTGTTTTTATTTTTAATGTAATATGGAGGATAATTATGCTGCAATCTTTCATATAAATTCTTAAATATGCATGGAGACACTTATGTGGTAGTCATAAAAGAGAAAAGAAAAAGAATCCTAAGACAGTGAACACATTGAATATTAAACTAACAATCAGAATCCTGGCATTTGAAAAATGGGAGGAGCCTGGAAGTTTAGACCCCATCTCCCCCCTCTCAAAATGGACCAGCAGCTATCTTTCCACCATGGGCTCAAGAGAAGGCAGGACCTGCTTTATTTACATCACCTGCATCTAAATAAGATCCCAGGTGAAATGGGAGAAGTGCTGGTCTCCCAAACTGTCCAAACACCTGCTTAATCCGTGAGCATAAAGATCTGAATTTAAATCCCTGCCCCAGATTTTGTCAACAGAGCCAGCTTTCTATACAGTATATGGCTAGGAGTTCATTACATGATTCTCAGTAAGAAGTGACTACAGCATGGGTAGCTGGATAAATTCTGCTGTGCATTGGTTTAATTGACCAACAGCTTTCTCACAGTTTATTCCACACTGTCTGTGGTGCTGTGGGAGGGAGAAGCCACACAGACCTGACGCGACAGCACAGCCTTGGGGTGGGGGTTGAACTAAAGTCAGAAGAGTAAATGGAAGATGGTCCCCAATTTAGGCAAGATGGAGGGTTGAAAGGGAAGCCAACAAGGAGATGGAGCAAAATGAATCATTAGCTCGTTCGTAATTTTACCAGCTTTCTGAGAACAATAACCAGACATTTTACACATCATGACTGATGCATGCAACCAGATGTGACCTTTTTAAAATGAGACGTGACTTAGGCGAAACTACAAGAAGGACAGAGTAGATATGTATCTGCATTTTCTCTCTCTATGTTTCGATCTGAAGAACAAGAATCAAACAATAGGAAATTTGGCTTCTCAAAACTCTCCTTGGAAAGGTTTGCCTGCCATTTTAAGTTCTCGTACTTCCTCCATTATACGATCTATAGAACAGGGAAAATGCAGATGTAAGGTAACAGGGATCTGCTTGTCTAAAGTTCTATGGAGCGGAGGGTCACACACCACACGTCAGTGAAATGTCAAATACCTTTGCAGCTCTGATTAAATACTGAAGAATAGTTTTGGGAAGTTTAATGACAGACTTTGGCAAGGCTAAAATGGCCGACGCAAACTTCCCAATAGCTCTCTACAAAGAAGGACAAAGCAAGAGTGATTAGTAGAAAAACACCAATGACTAATAACTTAATACATGACGTCAATATGTGTTTGTCTCTACAATTACACCAACCAGGTTAAAATGTGCCCATCCCTGAAGCTAGAATCAAATGTGCTCTGCTTGTAGGTTAGGAAGAAGGAAAATAATTGCTGCATGTAACCCATAAACATGGCGAGGATGATCGTGTTCTCTCCTTTGCTGAATGAGGAGTGATGGTTATAAGAAAAATTATTAGAGTAAAAATAAACAGGTCATTAGTATTCAAAAAGCCAGCCCACACACATGCACACAGACACCGTCTTCAAGACACAAACTCAGGTAGCGATGGGAACAGTGAGCAAACATCAGAGCAAGGTGTCTTCACAAATAATTTAGTTCCTTTTTTTTTTTTAAAGATTTTATTTATTTATTTGACAGAGAGAAACACAGCTAGAGAGGGAACACAAGCAGAGGGACTGAGAGAGGGAGAAGCAGGCTTCCCACAGAGCAGGAAGCCCGATGTGGGGCTCGATCCCCGGTCTCCAGGATCTTGACCTGAGGCGAAGGCAGTTGCTTAACCAACTGAGCCACCCAGGCGCCCCAATAATTTAGTTCTTTAAATTTGTTGGGAATACAGGGGTGGATGTAACCCTCTAGCTTGAGAAGACCTGACCAGCAAAGAAGCCATGACCTTTTCATGGACACATCATGAGTCTTGATGGATATCCCTCTATGTGTCTTAGAGTATAAAAACAGAGAAATGACACTTCTGATAAGTGATTCCCTCATGAAAGAAATGTATAGCAAGCTTTCACCCTGTATGTAACTCTACTGACCAGTCCTCATCTTTAATAAGCATTGATTAGACATTCCCTGGATACGCCATACTGGGCTGGTGAGCTATGTAACTAAGAATGATCTGGCAGGTTCTGAAAAAGAAAGGCAAGTGAGCTGAAAAAAACCAGAACTGTGCTAGCTATTTTCAGGATTTCAATCAATTCTCAAACCTTTGGCAACACAAATGAAATGGATTTTCAAGATCTGAAGTACCATTCAAGTGACCGTTTTTTTCAAAACAAAGCAAGTGCTTTATTTTTATGATCAGTTATTTCACATATCAAAATATAAGTCCACTCAAGCAGTCCAAAGCGATGCCAGACAAGTCTTCTTCACCTCCTACTTGTAACAGAAAAATAAAGTTCACCCAAGGAAGCTTTATTTTTTAATAGCATCAGAAGACTTTTTTGATGCGAGGGAATGAAGACCTGGTGGGAACAGTGTTCTTGCAGTAATTATACTGAGGCTGAGAGCAAGCAGCATTACAGTTTAATGAGGAATAAACAATTTCAGGTGGAAATCAAAAGCATCTGGAAGCTATTGCACACATGAACACAGTGGCAGAAGTCTAGGCCTGTAATCAAGATCTGTCAGAAAGAAAAGCTCTTCAATGAGCAGAGGACCTGGTTTTCCCAACCCTGTAATTACCTGGAAAGCTGACCTTCTCGGAGGTTCTTCATCTTCCTTTTTTAAGTCTTCCTCTTCCTCCTCTTCACTATCCGTTTCAAACAAATAATAATCTCCACTCCTGACCACTAAGCAAAACAAAATATTTACTTATTTCTTGAAAGAGATATGAGATCATTAAGGGCTTATTAATGAAATGCCCCCCCCCCCCCAAAATGCACAGACTGTCCACAAAAGACCACAGCGAGAGATGTGGGTAGGGAGGAAAAGACAAGAGATGAAGAGAACTCATTCTGGGCTAATACTACGTGGTGTTGGTATGGCTGGATCTACAGAGCGTGAGGCCTTGTCTACACTGTGTAAGAAAACTGGCCACTACTGGGTTCATCTGATAATTTCTTCCTTCTTCAGTGTCAGTTTTACACAGATGCATCAGGTCAACCCAGCAGCAACCAGTTTTGTTACTGAGATGGCCAAAATAATGGATAGAAAACTGTTAAGAGTTTCATAGTTCAGACGATTCGGCAATATGTGTCCTTTAGACGAGGCCAAGGTGAAGTGGAGGACTTGGTGTTATCTGAAGGGGTCAAGTGTGGTAGAAATGTCAATCAGGATGATTCAGGACCAAGATCAGCATCACCAACTTCCACTTCACTTTCTACTGTGCAGACCTGGCTCCTCACACGTGACATGGGGACATGACATATATGACAAGACATTTGAAAGAGTTAAAAAAAAAAAAACCAACAACAACAAACACGTTGCCATGAGGAGGAAATGGGCAGGTAACATTAAAAAAAAAAAAAAAAGAATATGACTGCAAAAACACCACCACCACACTGGCTGTTTCTACACGTAGCATGGGACAGACTGAGAGGCAGGGCAGGCAGGGTCCGTACGGTTCAGCACGCTGGGCTTCTGGTCAACCAGGAGCTCCAGTTGCTTAGTGAAAGGTGAGGAGAACCATACTGACCATAAGACACAAAGCACAAACAGTACAGGTTGCCCTGGTCTTGGCCTGATATTTTCCCTACAAGAACATATTGCTGTGTTAAAAGTTAGGAGCAGAAAAAGTGGAAATGTCCAGAGACTTCAAGAAATTTGAGAATCCAATCTTTATCAGTTTGAGCATTGTTTTAAGTTTATCAGGGAAAAGAGACCCAGCATATACATTTCGATGCTACAACAACTGTACTATCATTGCAGGAAAAAATACGAATATTTTCAAGTTATATTCAAGTTTTCAAATGCTGAGGTTTCTTTTGGATGACATCACACGATGTCTTTGGTTTTCTTTTGGATTCATATGTTGTAAGGTAATGGAAAACCTTGGCTTGTTTAAAATTAGTTGCTTGAATATCACTAAACATGGTCAAAAGGTAAATAATTTTGCCCATGATTTCAGACGTATCTGAAGCCTCCATCCATGAAGATGCAGAGTGAATGAATTGGGCCTTATATCCTTGAACAGAAGCACTGTCATTTGTTACTTTTATTCTGAAGAAAGAACCAGGCCCAGAATACTGGGTCCAGGCCCAAGGGAATAAATGCAATACAACATAAGGTAAGAATAAGCAAGAACAAACCAAAGTTACAGCATTACAGTTGACATTGGGGAAGACCATTAAAGTAATGCCTTCATGTAAGCTCAGACATTTGCAGGAAAGTTACATGGATTCTATGTCACATGGTCATTTGGTAAAAACAGAGTATTACAAGATTGAGCATTTTACCCTCATTATAGGCTCTAAAATCAACACTAGCTTAAATTGTATTCAATCATACCTTCTATTACTTTTAGTCATGTGGACACAGGGAGTCCAAACAGAGGTTCATCTCAGGCGGTCCCATCACTGATTTGATCATTTAAAAAACTATGAATTTGTATGTGAGATATAGAATTAACACATGAAAAAAGGCAGGAAATGTTTGGGAAAGTCTCCTATTCTTTTATAAAATGTTACGGAAATAAAAGTAGGAAAACACAGAGAATGTTTTCTTCCAGTTGCTAATAAGAAGTAGAGAAACTCTTGCATGTACATCGGTTAGTTCAGAGAGAGATCCTGCCTCCAGCCTGTGTCCATGAACATATCATGGATACTAATGTTATTGCTGCTGCACTCAGTGTGGAAATAACTTTTAAAATCCTACTACCTGCATCCCAAAAAAGTTGGACCTCGATTTCAGATATTTAACAACGAAATGAAGCTTGTCATTGTTTTAGGCAGTACTGAATGGGCACAGAGACATACTATCCTCGAATGGAAGGTATCATTGAACAGCAATAATGCGATCATATGTGTGCACATAGGTATGGAAGTGGAAGGTTTGGCACCTACAGACTATGTTAAGATCTTGACTGCTTGCCGGTAATATGAACAACATGGCGACATTATCGTATCATCGACAGACTTACACAAGGCTGTTCCAACTACACGTATTCTCATACTCCACACCTGCATGAAGTATCTATTTAAAAGCCCAGTGATTCAAGAGAGCAAAATAAGGGCTCTTAGATAAATAAAAAAAATTATCTAAAGATAAATTTTGGAACTCATCATGGTCTACAAAATAATCCACATATTCATTCTTTTCCTTTCCTCTTAAGTTTATAAAAGTAAACAGATTTTGTCAAAAAATTTTAACAGCACGGTCAGACTTGATTCCAAACTATGAATTACACACATTCCTGCATTATTGCACCAAGAGGTGTTGGAACAAGGCACGTTTAATTTAATACCAGTCTTTAAGAACTTTCTATAATGAGGGTGAAATGAATCAGAAAACTAAAGCCAATAACCTCCACGAGAAGTTTAAGTCATTACCAACTTGGAGATGATTATCAAAGACCATATCCAATTCCTTCCAAAATGCAATGTTTAGATTGAGAAAAGGAAAGACAACTATGATTGCGATGGGAATTTACCGCAGGTGAAAGAGAAAACATTCAGTATGAAACAATTTTGAAATGGATAGGTCTGTCTAAACTAGCAAAGGGCCCTTTAAAAAACAGAAAGAGAGGCACAGTTTACTTGTGACTTGATAGAAATAGGCTTACAGTGCACTGTTAGCATGATGAACATGGCCAATGAACAATACATTAAAGAGTCACACAGAATTTCGATCTGAATCTTTGTCTTTTGACTCAGCAGAAAATGAAAAAAGAACTCTTTAAAACTCGTGGATTTTTCTTTTTCTGCCATAAGGCCAGAAATTCAAAACTGGGGATTAAATTTAGTTACATCCAGGAATACTGAGCAAATTTTGTATAATACTTTCTGAAATTGGCTTGCTGATTAAAAAAATAATAATTTTGGGGTGAGAGAAGCCAATACCATATCTCAGTGATGCCAAGAATTAGGCATGGCAGAAGATTCGGATTGATTTGACTTTCTCCTGATTCTGAAGATCCTTTTAGTAGAGTCTCTCCCAGCATTGTGCGATGTCATGGGCCTTGATGATAATCCCTGTCTGATCACATTAACTGGGCGTAAAAGCCTAATGTGCAAAGTAATTAATAATTATTCCGTAGTCTAACAAATGTAAGGAGGGTCAGATCAAAATGGATCATTCCATTCCAAGACCATCCACTGGCCAACAGCGAGTGATATTTCATATGTTAAGCAGAACAAATATAGCCACTGAGTTCCATAATTCCTCATTCCTTTTATGATTAGGAGGGAAACATAGTAATTCTCTAAGCTCTGCTTTTCAAAACCTGTTGTCTGCCTTTGCTCTTAATTGGTCATGGCTGTTTGCTGAGCTGTTGCCATGCCACATGCTGGGCTTTGGATTGGGAGTGTAATTTGAGAGCCTTTAGAAACTGAGGAAGAGGCAGAGTGAGAAAGTGAATGCATTAAGTGATCCTCATCTTTATATTCGATAAATTACTAAAAACTGTACATGCAAATAAAATCAAAGCTCTGGGGGTGAGGGGAGGAGAGACTCATTGGCATCCAAGCCTAGTGCCTTACAAAGAGGGTCACAAACGCTTTGAATTTAATGATTATTCTCCCAGGAGCAGCCAAAACTCATTCTTAATAAGGGTTTTCAGCCATAATACAAATACACATCAGCGGAGCTCTAGACCTCAGAATCAGATACAATGGTAGTAATTCTTCCTTTTCTAAGCCCATACATGGTGCTTGGGAGCATGTCAGCCACATGCTGGGCTTTCTTCAGCCTGCATGGTAAGCCACTGATTTCTCTGGAAGGTTCCATCTCCGGGACCCAGAGACCCATGCGCATCACAATTTTCATACACTCTGACCCCCTATCAAGTCACAAGGATCAAACCATGCATGGAACACACAGGTCATGGGGACGCCTGAATTCTGGTCAAGGATATAAGGGTTAGAATTGATGAAATCGTAAGAGGATCAAGAAAACCTACTGGAAGCATGATCAACCCAAGGCCGCCACCACTGCTTTTTTTTGCCCTTGGCTTTCTGTTTGTCTGCTTCTCCTAAAATAAAATATGTCCAAATATTAATTCTTAGGAAGTGAGAAAACAAATTTTGAAAACCACGCTTTAACAACTCAATTGTCAAAATCTAGACAAGTCACAAAAGTACATCAGAGGTCAGGAAAAGGAACTATATTGAATCTGAAATGTTTACACGTATGAGTAAGTTGTTTTCACAAGGCAAATACTAAGTGTTCTATGAACGTTATGCCACATTTTCACTTTCTTTTTAGTAGTGCAGGGCACATAAGGAACTATAAGAAAGAAGGAATTATCTTTCAATAAGGCATCTCACACTGAATGTCCATTGAATTCACAGAAAAGAAACATCACCTAAATTTTATAAGATATCTTAGTGGCAAACAATGTGTAAAAATGCATATATTTCAATAACCAGAAATTTCCTTGTGATTATTTTAAAGGATGGTTGGAAAAATACCAATTTATTGGTGATCAATAGATGTTATGCCCTGGAAAATACCATGCATTATTTCTCCATTCCCTTCAAACACAAAAGCATGCGAACACTTACAAGAAGACCTTTTAAACTTAACTGGATATAATAAGTCTATAACCAGATATAATAAATACATATTTCATTTTCAGTTTCATTGGGACAGACAATAATTAAAGGGTAGCTTATCTACCATTATTCAGATGCCACACAAACTATGCATACGTACTTCTTTTTTGTATAAAATTTATAGAAATCAAAAACAATAACAATAGATGATCTCTGAAATACCTTCCCTAAAGGAATAAATTAAGCACATTCATGCTCATTTTCTTCAGAAACCCATCTGTGAAACGGAAGCTAGGTTATGGGTTGATTGAGGTTGTTTTGTTGAAGAAGAGTTACTAGTAAAATCATGGAGTCATTGAATATGTCCTTTACGAAACAAATACACGTATCCCCTTCACAATCAGAAGATAAAACTTGCTAAGTTAAAAAAACTGATAATATTGACAGAATATAAATAAATAACGTTATTTAACCGCCCTACCCATAACATGCTATCAATCAACATTAAGCTACTTGAACAAGAGGGAAGTGTCTCAACATACTTTCATCATCCTCTTCAGAGATTTTTTGGATGTCTTGGCCTTCCCCTGATTCCTGGGTCAAGCTCAGCATCCTCTCCTTACCCTTTTTGTATTTCTGTTGCCTGGCTTTGATGCGATCCATCCTGTAAAATAAAACAGCGACAGCAATGCCAAGAACACACCCACTCTCATACATGGTCCGTCTGGGTTTAAACTTGTATGTACGGGACGTATGAGATTTTATTTTATCAGCAACAAGCATCTCCTGGGGGATGTCTATATGTGTATATATGGATACAACCATGTCATTCTGCTCTGCATAGATGCTCGTCTTACTAAGGTTTGATATGCAATACTTTATGTCCACTTAGACCTCATACCATAGCCATTTTGAATACAGCATATGAGGAAATGTAAATCCTTTATTCTCCCAGGTTTTGCAACTTTTAAAAATTAGGAACCTTCCAGCTCACGTGGTTGTGAAGGCATAAAGTGGTGAGAACTGCTTTGTAAAAAACAAGTTGTTCCCAGATGTTCACTAAGTATTCTCTTAGACCACATGACTCTTCTCTATTTCAAATCTAATCTCTCATCAGTTATGGAAAAATGTATTATTGCATCTTTGATTACTGAGTCAGTATCTTTTATTTTGTCTGCTTATCCAGGAAGTGCAACTCTTCAGACACTACCATGCTGACCAGACCTGCCCTCCGGCGGTGTTCCATTTCTTAACTTAGCTTTTTAAAATTCTGCTCAAGTTTTTAAGCTAAGTGCCATTTCTGCTTCCTCCAGCTTAAACAACACTTTTAGTTTCTCTTTTGCAATGATTAGTACCATCATTCTTTTACATTCTGACTTTCTGACACCTAAGAGGATGTGTTCTTAAACAAATGGAAAGACTCAGTGACGTGAGCGAAAGTAGCAGGTCTCCACTAATGGGGAAATAGGAACTCATTTCAAATGTGGGTCCAAATCTGTTAGTTGTCTAAGCCTGATGTAGATAACGAGAAATAACAATGGCAACAGTTATACCATAACAGTGAATATACCTCATTTCTTTGATTGTGGAAATGTCCTTGCCATGGGACGGTGTAATTTATGCTAACAAACATTTCTGCATGGGGGGGAAAGGGCTGGGAAATGAGGTCAGAATGGAATGAAGGAGTCTCAGCAAATCTCGGGAATTCTCCTTGTAGGGTGAGGGAGTCTCTGCTTTCCTGGAGAAAATGGCTGGGTTCGGAATCCTGTGGCCATCCGCTCTTAGACCCAGCCCCTAAATGAGGTGCTACCCATCCTCAGAAGTTACATTTGCTGCTAAAAATTTCACTCTAAGAAAATTCGTTTCAAGGGCTATTTAAAAAAATAACTCATTAATTTGAAAAACAAATTCTCAAATCTCCTAGTAAAATTCCTCCATTACTTGATTTATCCAAAACATGATGGTAGAAAAAAAGGAACTGAATCCAGGCAAACAAGGGTGGTATTTCTAGGACTGCCTCTAGTTCGTTGTGGATTTTAGGTCATCTAATGTCATGGGTTATCAGTTTCTTCCAAGAGAGACTGTATTATAGTATCTTTAGAGACCCTTCCAAAGCCAGGACTCTGTATATATTCTCTTAATTCACAGAACAGACGCTTACTCCAACTGAATGGGACCGGGAAAGATCCTGTCTCGTTCATTAGCTCATTTAATCTTTAGAAAAACCCAGGTGGAATTGTGAGCCCTAATTTAAAACAGAAGGCTGAAATTCAGAGACTTGGAATGACTTGCTCATGACTCCAGAGTAAGCAGCTCAACCAAGAGTTGACTTTGGTCTTGTCCAACATGGTTCCCCTTCCCCGACATTGCAGCTCTCTCCTTCTTTTCAACTCCTTCCATTTTCAGTCTAGTGAGCATAAGCCACTGACACCGAGCACATACCCGAGAAGCTCCTTAACACAAATTGGTTTTTCAGGACCATTGAAGCTCCCTGGGAGGCAAGAGCCAGCTGAATGGGATCAGACAAACCCCAATTACAAGGAAAGGAGAAGGAGAGTAAAATCAAGCCTCCTTACTGCCTCTTCAGCTGATCCATTGACTTTTTCTCTTCCTCAATTCTTGCCTTTACAGCCTTTACAATTGTGGCCTGGAAAAGTTCAGCCCCCCTAGGGAAAAAATAGGAAGTAGAGAACAAATTAGTATTTCTATCCTTGTTACTTACCTTCCCCTGAAAATGATTATCAAGGGTCAGAAAACATTTCTTTCTGGGCCATTGACTAGCGTCTCCTGGTTGAGTGGAAATCCCAAGACCCCATGTAGGAGCCCGTTCTCAGTGGATGAACACGGCACAGCCTCTCCTGGGAGGGATCAGGCTGCTCACAACTCCAGGAGGTCAGGAAAACAAACAGACAAACTAACAAACAAAAACAAACAAAAAATGGTTTGTGTTTTCTGACATTAAAAAGAACGCACCCCTTCAAACTATCCCACAGAACCTTACATCTCAGCAACGAATTGCTGAGGGACCACTGAGGGACCATTGGCAAGGAAGAGTGAGTTTGGATTAGTTTTCTACTCAATGAGCAGAAGAGGGTCTGGAGTGAGCTGGGGCTTCTGTAAGGAAAAAATGCAAAGTTGGGGTTTAAGCTCCATCACTAGGATGCTCAGATGTTGGGGTTTAAGCTCCATCACTAGGATGCTCAGATTCCTGCCCCTTTGCATCTCTTCTTCCTATCCTTCCATTCCCTTCTGTTTGTTCTCACTTTTCAAGCCAATTTTAGGATCCCCACTGATCTATTTCATCAGCCTCTCTTAATATCTTCAATTCTGGTCCATTGTCATCTAGTCGTATCTGCTTGGTAAATCCCAAATGGGTAAGAACCCAATGGTGTGCCTGCCCTGTGCTGGGCTGTTGTGGCAGGGGGATGGGGTGGGGCGCAGAAAAGGCATGACGAGGCCCGTTATCTGCTGAGCCCTCGTAGGCTCTGGAAATTCTTCTCTGCAGTGACTATTTAAAACTTCTTACACTTTCCTCAAATCTAGAATTTTGTCAAAGGCTTTTCATCATTCCTGGTAAATAATCTTGTCTCCCAGTTCCTGGAAAGAAAAAAAGTCAAGAGGCAATAGATTGCTAAACTGCCTACCGCCTATCCCGTGGACACTGCTCCCTGCAGGGACAGTGGGAGAGGCGACATCCTCACCTGGGCTCTGGGCCCTCCCCCTCTGCAGCCCCAAGGCCTCCATCCTGCCCTTTCTTCCTCTCTTCCTGCAGTCTCAGCCCTCCAGATGCCGTCAAATCCTCCTCCAAAGTATGCAAACATGCTCACATCTTGGTAATCTTGGGAAAAAAACAGCCCACGTCTGCTGCGCAGTTTTCTATGGATAGCCTCCGCTATGGTCCCTGCGTTGAGTATCTCACAGCCACTGTCGCCAAGCCTTTCCCTTTAATCTCAACTCACTGGTGTTGGGTTCTGCTCCCCACATGTTGAGGTCACTGCCTTCAATGCTCAGTTTTCAGTCTTGTGTTTATATGCCCTGTCTGCTGGACTTCTGCCTTGAAGCGGCCTTCCTCAGGCTCCTAAGGCACCATGCTCTTCTAGCTTTCCTTCTTCCTTTCTGGCTCAGAGTTCCTGCTCTTTTCTGCCCACCTCTTAAAAGTGGAAGCTCCCTATGGTTTTCTTCTCATTCTCACTTGCTCTCCAACCACTCACTTGCTCTAAATCTATCTGTGTCGTGATGATCCTCAAGTCTATTTCCACCTGCAGACCTGTCACCCTATCCCCTGGACTCGCGACGGGTTTAGTTTCACAACCCTGTAAGCTCTACAACTCCCTGGTGTGGTCAGTGTTCTCCCAGCCTAGAAATTCTCGGCTTCTTTACTTTTGGGATTGGCACCACTATTGGCTTCACCAGAATCCCAGACATATCACATTCGACCCTCCTTTCCTTTCCAGCCCCACCTTCCTTCCTTCCAATCAACTTCCCAGTTGTGCCAGTTTTATTCTTAAATATCTTCCTAGTGTATCTCATCCTAGTCTGAGCCACTGCCTCTGTCCTGGATCACCAGAGCAGCCACCTAACTGGTCCTGTGTCCCCCACGGCCCAGGCAGGGTGGGCTTCTGAAACACAACTGTAGCCATATCACTCCTTTGCTGCTTCTTATCTGTGAGATTACTTCTAAAGTCATAAACTAGGTTTATAAGGGCCCTGATAAGCGGACCTCTTCCTATCTCTCTAGCTAATTTGTCATCAATCACTATTTTTACCCCCAGATTTCTGTTTTGGCCACACTGAGCTCCTCGGGGTTTCTTCATTAAAACTTCCCCTGGTAACTTCACTTGGGCTCTGTCCCCTGCCTCCCTCCTCTAACTCCTCTTCATCCGTCAAGCTGCAGCTTAGAATGGAAGGCTGCCTTGTTTTCCGCCCCTTGCAGATTCTTGCGTTCTACTCCTATAATTCCCACGGCTTCCTGAATGTCCCCTACCATCACAGTAGTCACACAGCACGGTGACTGCTGGTGGATATGTCCCTTTGCCCACCAGCTCTGCGAGGGTAGGACCAAGCAGTCAAGTCCTCGTCACACAGTAGGCATGGGGCACCTCAACGAATGAATGAGTGCCTATTCTTCAGAAATCCTGTTTATTTTTAAGACATGGCTTTTCTTTTACAAGAATGAACTGTACTCCAAATCAAAGCCACTGGTTTCCATAATATGAGGAATGTTTTTTCTAAATAATTGTGACAACTCTGAGAAAAAGCCACCAGCTTACTATTATGTCCCAGATGTCTAAGGACCAAATGCTCAGGAGAAGATAAAAGACATTTATCGGCACAAATACCAGCTGCTCTATGAGTTAATAAAATTAATATTAGGACAAGATAGCACAGACAAATCCCCAAAAAGGAAGAAAAGGAAATAAAAAGATAAAAAAGGACGACATTGTGTTCTAATGAAACTGATGTCCTGGGTGTTAAGAAAAACCATTATAATGGTAAATTTCAGGGTCAATCTTGTATATAAAATGAAGTCACTGTTCATCTATATAGTGAGGGCCTACGGTACCCCAAAACTCCTCAGATTAAATGTAGGTCCCCTACTGAAAATTCTTTCTCCTGGGCTCCAAGTTAGTTAACAAAGACCAGGAGTAGCTCCCCTGTAAATGGACTTCTGAAATAAATATTTTGTTTATCCTGGCAGAGGAAAAGAATGGTCTCAAGGAACACTGGTGGTATAAACATAAGTGTGTTAGTCTAAACCACAAATCAAAATGATAGATTTTTTTGGAAATTTCATATGATACAAGCCGATATTTACCAGATTATTTAACACCACAGATCTCAGGGGATCGAGCAAGGCCAGTGTCTCTGAGACAGACAGAGCAGTCTAGGGCACTACGACCCCATCTCAATGGCATTCCCTTTAATATCTAGTCTTCTTCCCAGTCTTTCCCCGAAACCTACAAGATTGGGACAAAAACTGAAAAAAGGGTGGATGGAAATTAAGAAGAAGATAGTAGTAATGAAATAGAACCAGCAGCCCAGAGAAAAAATCAGGTCATCGGGGGAAAAATATTGAAAGGATGGAAAAGATAAGAAAAGATAGATAAGGGGGTTTGGAATGAGCCTGGAGTATCACAGCCCTCAATCTAAGGTCTGAAAAATAATACATAATTGTGCTTTTCTCCATTTTGAGGAGTTTTTTCTAAACACAGAGTCAGAGAAGGGGAGTGTGGACTGATCTCTAGAACAACGTAGCCTGTGATGACTGCTTTGGCTGAGGTGAGGCCAGATGTCTTGAGGGCTCTAGACGACATGTCTTTGACCTTCCATAGCATCCCAGATCCTTTTAAGTGTGACTTGGTGCCTTTCCTGTTGCTCTTCTATTTTAGGTTTTAAAGGCCTTGCGCTAAACCCTTCTTGGAATGGTTTTCCTGGAAGGAATTTCTTAATTTCTTACGGGTTCTATAGGCAGACTCAGCCAGCACAATGCAATATTACTTCCAGACAGATTTTTTAAGAGAAGCCACTTGAGTCCATGGCCCGACCTACCTCGAAGCCAAGATCTGTGAAGCTTTTATATCAGCCACAACATGTAGGAAATAGTAACTCATGAAAACTCTTCTCTGCAGCAGAAGGAAGGCAAAACATATGCTGTCCCAAATAATTCCTGCTTCACCACTGGGTAGTTTACACGAGGAATCATCATCAGCTGGGGTAAAAAAGAAGGGGAAAAAGCCCAAATAAAAGTTAACATCCATTTTCATTGTTATTTTATAATATCTGTGGTATGATCAGGCTTGGGGAATCCCAAAGGCATAAAAGCAAACTTCTGATGCATGGGCTTACTTATGGGTACTTTATTTACAAGCAAACATACACGCTTCAAATCCAATATCAACACTGATTCATAAGACTGACCCCACCAGTGACCATGTGGCTCAGGAGGGTCTCTTTGCCAGGGATGGTTCCTGACTGCTTCTTTCTCTTAGGGGCACAGAGACCTCTTTCTCCTTGAACAAGGGTGACGGAGAAACAACGTCTGTATGTCCCAATGCCAGAGACGATGCTCCAAAGAAACAAACAAAAACAAAACAAACAAAAAAACCACCTCTTCTGGGAAAGGTAATCTGGGGTAATCAGAAGAGCAGTTAACGCAGTATAGTCTGTTAGAAGAAGAGGTATCAACAGACATCCTAAATCAGGACAAATTCCCAGGTTTTCTTCATCGTGGGCCAAGTGTGGCCTGGACTGGAAGCCACAGTGGGGAGAGTGTCATGGTCAAGTTCCCCCATTCTGGGCGCCAAGGTAGACCACACATGGTGTTGTCCCAGGTTGTGGTGCAAGAGGTAGAGAGATAGAAATGGAACCTTCTGGAACTGCAGAGACCCCGGAGGTCCTGCCAGTTGTTTTCTTGAGTCTGAAGCTCCCTGAGCTTCCTGAGGAGAGAAGGACCCAAAGGCCAGAGGAACTCTAACAACCCAAGATTCTAGCGGCCACCACCAGAGGCCTGTGGCCTTCTGTAACCCTTCCTAATGGAGCTCAAAGAAGTCTGGGAGTTATAATGGGCCACCCACAGTGCCCAGACCAGCCAGAGTCTGAGAAGTTTCCAGAGGATGACCAAAGACATCTGGAGTAGGAGCACTTCATGTTAGGGACAACAGATTCATACTGAATTACGGTCCTATTGCCTCCATGTAGAGGTTGAACTGACCGTCATTGTTTTTCCTTCGTGTGCTTCGGCTCAATTTTAAAATTGGAACAATATAACCGTCCTTCCTTCTCTGTCCTTCCATTTCCAGATTTGTCTCACATACTTACGCATTTTATAGCCTTTGACGGTGCAGGCCAGGCTGAAAGCTTGGATCAACCAGCAGCTATTTTGGACCAAGTTTTCAATGTACCCACATGCTCCTATCTGAAAAACAAATGGGAGTGGCCAATTGTGAAACTCTGTGCTCAGAAAAAGAGGTCGATGCTTTGGGATCCTAGTCAGTGCAAGAATTCACAAAGTCTCCATGCCAATGATTCTAGAAGGTACCTGTAGGACCTAAAATCTCAGTCACCATGGGGTAGTGCATTTGATGCTTTAGAAGCACCATAATTTCCTGGGGGAACATAAACCCCATGGAGTAAAAGGAGAAGTCTTTCGTGTGATGATTTCAGCACTTAGAAGCACCTGTCTTTTCATGGAGAAAAGCACGGACTCCTGTAGGAACAAGCCAACCTCTGATATTGAACAGGTGAACAACGTCCCCCAGGGCTTTAATTTTGGACCGTTATTTTCTCACACAATCGGACAAATTAAACCTGTGCTGTCTGCCAGGAGATCATCACAAATATCAGTTACATGATGTAGTTCTTAGTTAGACTAGGAAAAGAGTATGCATTCTGAGGCTCTTTTGGCCAATTCTCTGGGCAAAGGAATGCTCTTTATTGATTGGCATGTCATTGTCTCTCTCGTAACAAGGATGCATGTTAAGTTTTCATGCTGAGGAGGAAGACATTTAAACAGAAACCACTGCAAGCTAATACATAAAGGTGATGGCCGAACTGTGTGTATTTCCTGGGAACATGTGAGGTAGGAGAATATACTTAGAACTTGTTTCCAAGATGGAAGTTACTCAGAGTGAGTTCCTGCAGCCATTGGAACATTTTCTTCACATGATGATCTCTGCCCTACATGGCCATGCTTTTCTTTGGGGTTCTCCACTTGGGAATGTTCTCCTCTCTTTGTGTCCCTGAACACCCTTGGGTCTGCTTTAAAAGTCTCTGATCAGCTCAAATGGCATCACCTTCAGGAAGTTTGCTCCCAGTTTATTCAGATAAGGTATTTGTTTCCTAAAATGCAGCATTTACAGACCACATTATAATTATTAATAAGTAGGCTTGTTTTCCCTTTCAGAACGTGAATTCCTTAGGGTAAGACTGAAGGCAATAGTATATCTAGTTCTTCAAGACAAAAATGGTGCCTAGCAAGTCTGTAATGTAGGTTGACAGGATGAATGAAGAATGGACCAATGGACTTTGTGGCCATACGTTTCCAGGACTGGTTGCAGGAATCAGCCTCTGGCCATAGATCCCTTACCATCAGACTGGCTATTGAATGAAATGATGTTCTGTTGTTTTCTCTGTCCAGGAACTTTCAACACTACCCCCAAAGTAAATAAATATTGCGGGGAGGGTAAAAATGCTGCATAAGAAACACTTTTACTGTCATCTGATCTTAGACAGAATTTCAGTGGTCCTAGATGAAATAAATGACTCAAATACATATTTATGGTGACACAGACTTGGCTTTCAAGGACCTCTAAACACAGTAATACACGTGCCAGAAGAAAAAAAAAATGAATGCCTGTATAGTCGACTTGCTAGGTGAGCTCATGTTTCAGTAACCAGGAAGGTGAGAAGTGGGAGGCAGTGAGCTCGGGGCTTCTCTGATGCACTGTCAGTACCTGGGAGCAGCAGGTGCAAGGATTAATTGTGACTTAGGGCCAACGACAGGTGTATGGACTCCTTCAGCTCATGAAAGGTTGTCATTTAATTTCCTGAAACACTAAATAACTTAGAAGGTGTCCCTGTGTCCCAAAAGATTTTATGTGATCCTGGGATGACTGGTGGGTCGTGTGAGTTACCAAGTAGGTCGAGGGGAACGTGGGGCCCTGGAACTTGGGTATTTAATAGCAGAGGGGCTAAACTTCGTAGAGGAAGGATGTGTGTTTTAGTCCCACCCTTTATGGGCTTATACTTCCATAATTCTTTCTATGTAACCTGACACGGTATCAGTTTGGAAGAGATTCAATGACTAATTCAGCTCATAAAAGGGCCAGTTTGCAGCACAGAATGTGAAGGGTGACAAATGATCCCTTAGCAGAGATGGGATGCTAACCTAAAAATATGTTTTAGAATATATTCCTACAACTCCCTGTCCTCCTGTGTGTCATGTGACCTTGAGATGGTGGGAGTGAGCAAACAGGATTCTGATTAATGTGGCAACACGAGAGTAATAATGGTTCTTTGAATTCTGCATCATCTTATTTGGGGCTTTTAAGAGAGGAGTGCGATGGGCAAGTAGGCTTTTAATAACCACTGAATAGGCTGTTTCCTCTTGTGCTAAAGCCGCAAATGTGTTATACAGTGGGAGGCACTTACTGACAGTATGTTTTTCATCGTAATCACGAAAACGTTGTATGCAATCAGCCAGTCCCAATAGCGCAGGATAATCTTGATGGGTTTCAGCAGCAAATCACCCCCAAAGAGCAGGAAATAGAAGCAGGCCACCAAGTAACCCATGCAAAAGATGCTGATCCTGGTTGTCCCCGTGATGAAGATGATGGTGAGGACAAACCAGAAGAGGTAGCTGAAGATGATCACCTTGGACATGTCTAAGTACGACCTGGAAGACAAAACCAGACCATCACAGGACGACAACACTCACAGAAAAACAAAATATGGAGGCAGGAGATTCTACTGTAATGAGGGAAAGAGTTTGTGCCATCTGGGCGCCTGGGTGGCTCAGCGGGTTAAAGCCTCTGCCTTCGGCTCAGGTCATGATCTCAGGGTCCTGGGATCGAGGCCCGCATCGGGCTCTCTGCTCAGCAGGGAGCCTGCTTCCTCCTCTCTCTCTGCCTGCCTCTCTGCCTACTTGTGATCTCTCTCTGTCAAATAAATAAATAAAATCTTAAAAAAAAAAAAAAGAGTTCATGCCATCCACCTGACTCAATATGGAAGCGCTTTGCCGTCATACTGTGAGCTCTGTACTCATCTTTCATTCAACATGGCCTCATCTATAGGAAATCTGCTCCCAGTTAGGAAGAGACTGTGAAAACACTTATCAGTGTCTTATTTGGGCCAAATTTCCCACACATAGCAGCATCTTCTGCCTGCGGTAGAGTGTTCAAAATCCCTCCCTGTCTTACCATAAGATGCATGAATAATGGTATGAAGGGGGAATGTCTAGGATACACATGCCTCCCAAAGAGAGAACAGGTGAGACTGAATTCCCTTCAATGAACTAGAAATTGACAGATAAACAATCTGCATTACATTGAAGGCCTTATTGGAGACGGAAATCCCTCCTTACAGATGAGAAGTCATTCTCACAAAGCACACCCAGCCACAGTGGGCCTTGGAGACTCTATCCAACACTCTTGTCTCTGGATGGTCCTGGGTTGAAGTCAAGATGCCTTTTTTGGGAGTGATTTCTCCCTGTGACTTCCTTTTTTTTTTTTTTTTTTAAAGATTTTATTTATTTGACAGAGAGAAACACAGCCAGAGAGGAAACATAAGCAGGGGGACTGAGAGAGGGAGAAGCAGGCCTCCCGCAGAGCAGGGAGCCCGATGTGGGACTCTATCCCGGGTCTCCGGGATCATGACCTGAGCCGAAGGCAGTCGCTCAACCAACTGAGCCACCCAGGCGCCCCTCCCTGTGACCTTCATGATGGGAAGTGAGGGTGCACTGAGGTCAGTCACCGTGCAACAAGCCACAGCTTCTGGGAGCTTCTGAGAGTGGGTCACTGACAGCCAAGGGTGGTGCTACCTACAGGCCAAGATCCATCTGTGTTTGCTTAACTAGACCTTCTTTATCTTGGAGGTTTCCTTTGGTTGTTTCTCCTCCCACGTAAGGAGAGAAGCATGACACAATGAACTGTGGGTCAGTTATTTGAATAATGACTTGTTATTTATGAGTTAATAAGCAATGTCTTGATACTGTATAAATGACACTGCTCAGCCTCATTAGAGAAAGCTGTTCCTAAAAGGTACATTGTGAGATAAGCAATCTTTTTGAACTTTTTGGGAAGTAAAATACTCAATCCTTTAAAACGCTTTCATGAAATTTCCCTCTCAAATACGTTTCACCCTTCTTTGACGTCATAGTTAAGGGAGAATGAATAAAATGTCGTGACTTCTCAGCATCTCAGGGCCACTGCTGGTGAAATGAGTGATTTATCTGAGACATAGTATCGGAATGCTCACAGGGCCTTCTGATGTGTGTGTGTGTGTGTGTGTGCGCGCGCGCGCACGTAAAAACGTGTGTGAGTGTAACACGTGCTTTCTGTGGATTTCCCTTCCTTGCTCACAGTTTGTAATTCCTACTCCAGGGGCCCCAGCCTCAGGAATCACTTAACCCACTTCAGGCTCAGGAATCACAAGCTTGAAGGTTACATGGAAAACAGCAGCGTGCTCTGAAGAGGAGCCTCAGGGACCCCTGAGCAGATGAATGAGCGCTGGAGACACGTAGTGAGGTGAAGGGACCGCTTTCCAGAGCTGCAGAGGAGCTCCTACCGCACGCACGGAGGGCGCGGAGGAGGCCGCGTCTCCGCGACAAAGGGGTCGCTCGCTTTTCGCTCACAATGTGGCTTGTGACAGGTTACTGCCTAAGATGCACTTTTCTGGCAGTCCTCACAAGAAATGGAACTAGTAGCTTGAAGTAACTCAATTTTTCAGAGATACTACTCTAAAACAGCGGTGCCCAGGAGTTTTTGAGTTTTGGGTTTTTCATAAGTATATGGAAGAGCTGAATATTTATCTTTCTCCAACTTTTCAACCTGATGTGATAAAACATTCCATTTTGTTCTGGTTTCCCATCGCTGTGAATTGTTAAGACATGTCTGATTCATGGTAAAGTGTAAACATGTGCTGTTAACGATTTCTTGTGGATTTTACTGTTGCCTTTCAGAGAAATAATTTTTTGGGTGCCTGGGTGGCTCATTTGGTTAAGTGTTTGCCTTTGGCTCAGGTTGTGATTCCGGGGTCCTGGGATCGAGTTCTGCGTGGGGCTCCTTGCTGAGCAGGAGGTCTGCTTCTCCCTCTGCTCTCCCGATCACGCTCTCTCAAATAAACAAATAAAATCTTAAAGATAAAAAAAACTAATCTTACTCCCTTTATGATAGGGAAAAAGACCAACAGCACTGATATTTTCTCTTAGTATTACAGAGAAGAGGTGAAAACTGAAAGTGGTACTTTATATGAGTGTTTAGTGTGGTACATTAACCCTAAAAGAAATGTGTCGTTCTACATAGCTTATCGTTTTATTTGTTTTGTTTTTAATTTTAATCATTATTTTTAAAAGATTTTATTTATTTGAGAGAGAGAGAGAGAGTAAGCACAAGCAGGGGGGGAGAGCAGAGAGAGAAGGAGAAGCAGACTCCCCACTGAGCAAGGAGCCCGATGTGGTACTCGATCCCAGGACCCTGGGATCATGACCTGAGCTGAAGGCAGACACTTAACTGACGGGCCACCCAGGCACTCCATTTAGCTTATAGTTTTAAAGCAATTTCACTTATTGGTTTGTTCAGTACATGCTGAGATCTTAGGCCACTGAAAGGCACAGAAGGGCCTCAGTACCCAGATTTTGGAGCTAGATCAATTGGGTTGAAATCCTTGCTCAGCTTCCTCACCTGCAAAATGACGATAACAATATCTCATTAGGTGGTCATTTGGGTAAGACGGCTTCATGTACATAAATCACTTGGAACAGAGCATGGTACACAGCAAGCATCCAATAACTGTCACTACTAACAGGACCATATGTTTTGTAGGCCAGCAACCATTGGCAAGGATGGGGGATGGGCACGTGCACAAAAGTAAGACAGAAGTGAACTTTGCCCTAAGTTGCCTATGTCTCAGGCTGGGAGTGGGACTCTTTCTTCCAATAACAATCCCATGCAAACACGACACTCTGGGACTCAGAAGCTGGGGAGCAAATCTCAGGTGAGGAGAGGCACACCGGCTAGCCCAAGACTGATCTCCATGTTGCACACTGATGCAGAGCCTCTCCCAGGGGTGAAAGCAGGCCTGGAGGGGGGATGCTAACTGGTGAGAATCAGGGGGTCCGGAATTCAGGGCTGGTGAGGAGACACGGACAATCCCACCAGCCCTCCTGCCCCGACAGCACTGAGAAGAGCTGGATTGTGACTGCTGACCAAGGGGGCGAGCGGTGTAGGCCATGATGGGGGGGCAGGTGAGAAAAAGCACAAAGACTTGGGAATGCAGAAAACACAGAAGGCACGCAGAGCAAGAAATTCAGCCAGGTTTCAACAAAAACTCTACTGAGGGGATCCACTGCCACCAGACCGCAGAGGAGAGACGGGACACAGAAGGTGCTGCAAGGGGAGCACATACGCCTGAGGGGATGGCACACCAGGGGAGTGACAGCACGGGACCAGCTGTGGCTCCCAGCCAGCCACACGCCCACTGAATATGGAGAACCAGGAGGAAGACAGGGAAAGGGGAAGAAGGTGAGGAGCGGGGATCAAGAGGAACAGAGATGAAGAGGAGGACGAGCAGAAGATAAAGATGAGGACCGTGCGGGGCGGGGTGTCTCTACTAAGGCACCAAGAGGCATGGGCCCCAGCCAGTTTGTGAGGGAAGAAGTGGAGGGAAGTTGAGGGCAGATGTGTGGTTCATGATGAGAAAAACAGAAGCAGAACTGTAATTCAGAGACTCAGCCACTCGGGCCCTGAGCCCCCTGTCTGCATTTATGAGCCTGGCAGGTACCATTATAATGCTGCCCACTTCCCAAGAACGGTGGAGAGAGAACCGGAAGCACACCCATGTCCTCCAAGTGACATGCACACGCAAAGTGGCTTTGGACCCACGAAGCCACGCTCACCTGCAATGGATGAAATCCGGCACGGGGTTATGCTGGCTGAAGGAGGCCGCATCCAGGTTCATGCAGATCTCCACGTTGTCCCCCGCCATGATGCGTACTGCAGCCTTGTTCTCGTCCTCGAAGATCTGCCTTTGCAGGGAGGCACACAGGAGCAGCATGAAGTCATCTGCCAGGACAGAGAGATCACGGAGTCACCTTCTTCTCATCCAGGTTTCCATGATGCAGCAAACAGCCCCCTGGAGGGGCCTCTCGCTCCCCAGCTCCCGAGTGTGTCGCGTTCCCCAAATTCCCAATGTACAGTTCTCCCTGGTTTCCAATCTAGGAGCCAAGTCCCACCTTGCTCACCATGGAAGACGAGAGGAGGGCTGGGGCACAGACACGGGAGAGCGCAAATATCAGGTGATAATCCCTAATCTTTTCTTATGGGATAATGTTTATTTGCATTTATCTCCCACCAAAATTTTGAGGAACCCAGTTGAAAACACTCCCCATCTTGATCTTTTTCCTTGTGGTAGAGGCAGGGACTTGTGGCTTTCTTCATCTTCTCCGTTCCCCCATTGTATCTGTAACTGGAGGCTTCCCAGAGTGGGCGGGGTACAAGCACAAGGAATGCAGGTGAAGATCGTGGCCAGTTATGGGCAGGCAGCCTCCCAGACATTAAATCTGAGCGTGGGGAGGCAGCATGGCCCCTCTAGAGGTGACCTTCTCGTCTTAGGTGCCGCTGCTCTGCTTGGGATCACCAGCTTGCCCTTGGAAGGGCCAGAGACTACACCCTGATGCTTGAGCACCTGTAATTTGGGGAGCATGTTCCTGGCTTCCACAGTCGGTAGTGTTAGCTTTGGTCTGTCTGTGGTGACAGCATGCAAGATTCACTTTGCAAAAAACGGGGCCTCCTTCTGCAGTCTACCTTCTAGAAGGTAGATGAGTAGAGATGTGTTTGTGGATGTTGGGGGGGGGCAGCTGGAAAGAGAAAGAGAGAGAGAGAGTGTGTGTGTACCTACGGGGAGGTAATATTACAGTAGTGGAGATGTTATTTCCAATGTTTACTTATGAATTTTGCAAATGGAATAGGGCCAGTAGAAGCCATTAAGGATTTGTGATCTTAATGCATCAAGACAAGCTTTTCCATAATCACCAAGTGCTTTGGAGGAAGCAGGGGCCCTAATGCACTGCCCACGAAGAAGGAGCAGCAAAGAGGAAACCAAACCCCAGTGCTCTGCGGCCCCGAGGCTCCAACACTTACAGACAAGAAACACGGGGTTGGGCCGCACAATGAAGTCTGGGAAGTACAGCCACTTTATGATGTTGTCGTTGAAGCTAGCCCCCTTGAATCTCCATGGGTAATCTGCAGGGACAGAAGAGGTAAAGAGGGAAATCACTATGCTTCTTCCCTACCCTTGTCCCAGACATCCACGGCACAAGGGCTGATTACAAGAGCAGCCGGCTCCCAGGGAGGGGTCCCCCCACGCACCTTTGCAAGGGGCCGCAGGGATGCCGATGCAAATGAAGTACTGGAAGGCGATGATGCAGGCGAGGAAGCAACAGTATTTGGGCCAGATCTCCGCGATGGCCTTTCTTCTGCGCCGATACAAGACAGCGATCAGCCAGCAGGCGTGAATCATGGCATAGAAATCCATCCGCTGACCGATTACGTTAACTGACATTAGGAAACAGGTCTGTGTAAGGATGAAAAGAGGCAAAGAAAAAATCGGGTTTACAGGGAAGGGAGTGGTGTCACCTGTCAGGCCTGTGCAGGTGTCTGAGCCACCTGCATTGCTGGGGGGGGTGAGCCACCTGCATTGCTGGGGGGGTGAACCACCTGCATTGCTGGGGGGGTGCGTATCTGGCTACATATGTTCACCAAGTCTTGCCTCCGTGGGGTGCCTCACAGTATAAAGCCTGAAATCTTGTGTAAGTTACTTCCAAGGAAATGATGGACTACATCCCTGTGAATAAGAACCACTTCAAATTGTGAAGAGAATAGAGCTACGATCTCTTCCGGAAGCATCACTCGTCCAAGTTCCTTCTATGACGAGGCGGGCACTATGACAGCCATTTCATGTTGGACCAGTTCATTTTGACAAAAGTTAAACTCTCAGAATGCACAAAACACAGAAAAGATTTGTAATACAGTAAAGAAGCCAGTGAAATGACACAATGATATCCACAGGCGCAAGGTTACAGAGACTCCAAGGGGTCAAGTTTACCGCGGCAGAGCATGGAGCACTGGCCTTGGTCTTGGAAAGCTTTCAACCAGGCCAGAAGAAGCCTTCAGTAGAATGTCCTCCTTGAGGAGACAGTCGTCACAGCGCGGAAATGTACCAGCAAGCTCTACTGGTCAACTGGCCAAAAAACAGCAATGGGGATTTTCACAGAAAAAAGAAAAAAACAAAAAAACAAAAACCCACGTCAGCAAGAAAACTCACCTCCAGACCAAACTTGTAGAAGAAGTAATTTATGAAATATTTGGCACAGTTAATAAGTCCATCATCTAGATGGAGTCTTGTAATGTCGTGAAAGATGGTTTTAGACACAGGGGCCGTGAGGTGGTTTCGACCGCGATAGTATTCCTGATGGCGGTAAATTGTAACCTCAAAGGCCAAAATGGCCAGCATCAGGAGATTATTCTACAAAGCAAGAAAACACAGTTGTGAAGCCAAATGTTTTAGCGCAATCCCTTGAAACAACCACCATCATCAATCCTTTTTTCCCTCCATTCTTGGTGTGCAAAAGATCAATGCTTATAAAATCCCACCTCCATAGCAGTCTTGAATTCAATGTTCATTTTCCCTATGGTAGAGTAACAAGGTGGAGCTACTTGCCTAGTGTCAATCAGGGTAATTTCTGGGACGCTAGGATCTAGACCCTCTAGACAGAATGCTGCTGATGCTCACTCCTGTTTCTGGAAAAGCACACCAGCCACAGGAAGCTGCAGGTACCAGCTGCCCTGGGAGGGCGACCCAACCTTGTTTGCAGCTTGATGTGCAAAATGCTACAGGACCATCTGGGAAACAGACGAAGCTGCAGGGGGCATCTTTCAACACCTCAGAAATCTGGCTAGAGACAGCTGCAGACCGACAAACATGCTGCTGACCATAACATAATCACCATCATAATGAAAATCATTAATGTTGATGGCACCCCATGCACCTGACACTATTCTGATCGCTCTTTTCAAGTATCGATTTGTTTTACCCTTATAACCACTCTTGATGGTGAGAAACATTTACATTGCTGCAAATGATGTCTGATGCATGAGAAAAAAAATGAGAAAGCTACCCACAGGCTGCTTAGTACTTCTAAAAATTCCAGGTATCGGGGCACCTGGGCAGCTCAGTTGGTTAACCGTCTGCCTTCGGCTCAGGTCATGATCCTGGAGTCCCAGGATTGAGCCCCACATCGGGTTCCCTGCTTAGCAGGAAGCCTGCTTCTCCCTCTCTCACTCCCCCTGCTTGTGTTCCTTCTCCAGCTGTGTTTCTGTCAAATAAATAAATAAAATCTTGAAAAAAAACTCCAGGTGTTGAGTATAAATGCTTTATTTCTAAGGGCTTCTGTTGGTGTGGTTTGAAGTCCGCTGAGATCACCTATCAAAGTAAAACAGGAAGAGTCCAAAGTATACCGCTCTCCTTACCTTGATTTTGACTATTTTCAAAGGTTCTTTTCAAAGATAGGTGGTTAAACTTTGTACTACCTCTAATGATAACTAGCTGGAATTTAAATAAAAACCTGAAGAAAAAAATTGTATTATTTTTCAACATAATATAGGTCCTTTATTTAACATTGTAGAGAAACAATTTAGACGGCAAACATTTCTCGTAATGCTCTAGCTGCTTCTTAGGAATAATCACTGGAGACAATTTGGTATATTTTACTCAGTATTTTTTTCTGCATCTAGAAGAGAGTGTGTTATGTATGGTGTACTGAAATTTGCCCTTTTTTAAAAAAAAGAAGTGAATATATTTTGGACATCTTTTAACATCTCACATCACCAATCTACCTCAATCTTTTAGTGGTTATATAATAGCTTAGTGAATATACTGGTCAGATTTTATTCAATTAATCTCAAACTCCCTGTTCACTTTCTTTCTAGCACAATGGGACACTGATGATAATGTTTATCCATTTGTTTCAAAGGTGATGCCAAATGTCACATAAAAATGCAAAGTTATTTTCAGAAGTGACATCAGAGGTCCCAAGGCAAAGGATCTCAGGGCTTTAACTCTGCAGAGGTTAAAGGAGGCCTTACCCTCAGGTAGACAAGCAGAGGGGAAGACTTCCTCAAGCCCACCCATTCCGTTGGGTCGATAGGAGCGCTGTAGAGCTGAGACTTGTTCAACTGCTGGATGGGTATATTCGTCTGGTTTTCATTTGGCTGAAAAGAAGAGAAAAAAGAGTTAAAAAAAATGGTTGCTAAGATTGGAAGAGCTCAGGCTATTCTCCTCAAGCTTTGTACAAAGGGACACGGTGGGACTGGGAGGGAACGATCCACTTCAGAGCGGAGATCTCAGCAGAGGAAGAGGACTAGGGCCGGAACGTATCTGACATGGCTGAGGCGACTGAAAGGCCGCTCATGTGCTTGGGGGTTGGGTTCCCCGATATCTGTGTCACTTCCCTAAAGACCAGTCAAGAAGAGTCCCCTGTCCTTGAGGCTCACCAAGGAACAGTTAACAGAAAAGTTCTCAGGCTTAATGGTTTGCAGCTGGTACAACATTTTGCAGACGATGATCACACACGTCCAGACGGTGCAGACACTGGAAGCCAGACGGCGCAGCTTGGCGTACGGCAGAGCAAAAGCCCAAGAGATCAAGAATACGTAGTTGAACAGAGACACCTGAAAACACAAAAATCAGGAATGGGGACAAAAATGCAAAACACCATACGACAGCCACAAAATGTGGCAATGTGATTTATTCAGTTCGGCAGAGTCTGATTGAGTTCTTGGCATATACGAGGTGTTGCCCTACGTGTATCCAGATGATGTCAATATCACAGCAGCGGCTCAACTATAGATGAGGTTCCCATGAGAAGACCCAGAAGAGGAATAGGCTCCTGTGATAAGACCCAGAAGAGATCCTTGGCCCCATCTGGAGCTTCTAGAACACTTTCTGGAAGGGATACTATCTGATCTGGGCCTTAGAAGATGCAGAAAGTTAGCCAGGCCAAGAAAGGTAGGAAGGTACATTCCAGATAAAAGATATATAGATATAGGCAGGAGGGCATGACGGAGCATGGAAGGGACAGGAGACCACAAACAACTGGAAATTCTGGAGTTGAATGTGGTGAATGGCAGCAGTAGATGAGGTTGGAGATGCAGTTGGAAACCATACTTTATGGACCCCTTTTAAACCATGCTAAGGCCTTGGAACTCTCTGTGTGGGAACTAGAGTCAAGACTTCCCAGGGAAAATCTTAAGGAAAGATTTTTGTTTTGTGGAAATAAGTGTAACTGAAGAATAGAGGTGCATCCATGGGGTTCAGTGAGGGTCAAGAGACATGGTTATGGCTGCTGCCAGGAGGACATGACCAGGGCCCAAGTAGGGAGCAGGGATGGGAGGAGTCACAGATTTGAGATGAGAAGTAAAACTAGCTGGAGCTGTTGACTGGTTGGCTGGACGGTGGTGGCCAGACTAGAGGAGGGGCTGTAAGGAGCCCCTCCAGGCTTCTGGCTTGGGAGCCAGAGCCCTGAGAGGATGATAGTGCCACTACCGACACAGGATCTTGGTGGGGGTGGGGGGCAGATGTAAAGAGGGATGGCGGCGACTTCAACTTGTATTCAGACTCTGTGTGCGCTTATCAGTCAGGTGAGATGTCCATTCATTTCCAGTGGTTCTCCAAAGCCAACAGTTCATGGAACATCATAGAAGCAGAGCCGTCTTACTCGTCCATGGAAAACACTCACGTGATTCAAATAATGATTAAAATAAGATCTGGATATTGTTAAAATAATGTCATAAGAGCATTTAGTATTATCAGCATGAGTTAATTAACATTAACAGAATGTACTCAGTTGAAAAATTCAACATGCTGCCAGGGTTAAGCACCGTAGGCTATGAAGTATCATCACCTGATTAGGTGACAAAACGACACAAAAAGAAATGAGGAGACTCCGGGACAGCACTTAATCCTGTAATTCAGTAGCCACTACTTTTCTGCTTAACTACCGGTCGCTGTCCAGGCAAGAAACCCCTCTGGGAAAGAAGCACTGAGGTACTAGGGTAGTAAGAACTGAGTTTCAGAATCAGTTGAGGAGGAAAGGAATACTGCCCTGGGCCTCCCACCCTGCTCACAAACACGATAAATGCTACATTTTAACAAAATGTTTTTACTGGCTAAGTGACTTTTCCTTAGTCATTGGCCAAAGTCATGTTAACTGGGATTTTAAAAAAATTTCTTTTCTCCTCAATGAATTCCGTAAGCCTATTAACTACCATGAAATTAAGTCTCTGTTATTGCTTTAAGCATGCACTGAAGGCACTGGGCATAAAAACTTCACAATGAATATACATAGAACTCTTTATCTTTTGAGTGCTAGAGAAAAATACATTTTATGAAGTCCTAACTAGGCTCAAGGTAGCATATCCTGTGTGGATCTCTGGCCTCAAGAAAAAATATAGCGTAGTGCCACTGAGAACCGAGTAGACAGCTCGTGACAATATGGTGGAGGGAGTGTCCGCCTGGGCTGAGACCAGCTGTATGGGAGCACGGGCTGATCAGCTGGTCCAGGGTTAGGGAAGGCTACCCATGGGTGTTTGATCTAAACTGAGGCTGGAGGTACAAACAGAAAGTAGCCAGGCATGGGAACTGCAGATGTGAGGCCTTCTGGCAAAGGAGGACACAGGGTGGACATCCTTGGAGTAGCAAGTGGCTGACCATGAGAGCAGGGTGATTAGGGTCCCTTCAGAGGGCTGCTTTGGAATCCACCTAGTCTAGGGTGTCTAGGAAAGAAAGTGGGGAAGTGGTGCAGGGCTGATCATGAGGGTTCTGAGCGCATGATTGTGAGGATGGGAGAGCTATTGAAAGTTTTTGAGTCAAGGATAAAATGTGATCATGTTTATGCAGTGGAAAAACTGTTCTGGCTGCCTGATGGAACCCATACAGGCAGGAGAAGAGACTGGGGGCAGGGTTGGGCATCTGGTAGAGTAATCTGAAAGGGAAATGATGTGAAGGTGAGGGGCTCAGTTTTAGAGATACTGAAGGTGGTTTTGGGGACACTCAAGGTTGAGGTCATGTCCAGCTGTCACTTGGAGATATGAGCCCGGAGTTCAAAGACCGGATGGGATGAAGACATAGATATATAATTCTTGCATGTAGATGGTAAGTGAACCGTAGGAGCTCACGAGACCACCCACAGAATGTCTAGAATCAGAAAAGGGGATGACAATTAAAACCTAGAGAAGAGTTGGTAAGAAGAGGAGCCGATGAATGAGTCAGACAGGAGGGGACAGGGAAGTGTGCTGTTTTGGAAGACAACAGAAGCTCTTCAAGGACAAGAAAATGATTATCAATATCCAGTGTCATAGATAATCAAGTAAAAGGAGGCTGGAACAGTGTCTGTGAGGTGGGAAAACACGGACTCGGAGAAGCACCATACTTCTTCCAACATGGTTGATGATGATCTTATCCTTCCCCTGATGGTGGGAATCTTGTGGAATGTACTTAAAGAACTTATAAAAGGCAATCTGGGCCCCAGCCAATGTCTGATGAATTGGAATTTCTAGGGAAATAGCTGGTCATCCATGTATCTAACACGTGTCCACTTGATTCTTCTTATCAAGAAATTTTGGGAGATAATTTTATGCCATGTGCCTTCCTCACAAAACACTTTTCCATAAATTGTCACTTTCTCTGGATATAAACTTGTAAGGCTTGAGACCACTGCCTTGAGACAGAAGCCCCTGAGAACTGTGGCCCCTGTGTGAGCTGGCCCAGCAGGCCTCCTCCCTCAGAGCACCTGTAGCCTCAGTGATCACCTCCACAATATGACCCCAGTGTGACACGCTCCTTCCTTGCACCCATGACCCCCCTGGGGATGCCTTTAATGTGACTTTGGTTTCGTTTGCCAGCATGACCGTCAGACCACGAGCCAAGGCCAGAAATATGTCTCTCATGCCTTTGTGTCAACATCTAGTGTAGTATAAGCATTCAATTTATTGTAATGTAGTTTAAGTGCATAACTGAGGCTAAGAGAATGATTAGTGAGACTGAAAATTAGAAGGAAACATCAGCTGACATGTAGGGTAAATCTCAAGCTTGCAAAGATGTTTTGTTTCCTTCAGCCAGTAAACATTTGCTGAGCTGAAACAGTCCGCCAGGTCCCCTGGGAGCTATTCAGGATGCTAAAATAAGGTGTGATGCCTTCCTCAAAGAATAACCTGATCTCTGAGCCTTCTAGGAAACTTTGAAATTAGAAACATAGTTGCATATTCAAAAGATGACAATGTTATATATATACATAATATTTCTATATAAGATAAATTTTATATATGTATTTAAAGTCTAGGGCCTTCCAAAGTGGTGTTACCTCTGGTAAGACATACTGAAGTAAAAAGAAAGAAAGGCCTCTATAAGTTACCCTATGATCCAGCAAATGCACTACTGGATATTTACACTAAAGATACAAATGTATCCGAAGGGGCCCGGGCACTCCAATGTTTATAGCAGCAATGTCCACAGTAGTCAAACTAAGGAAAGAACCTAGCTGTCCATCAACAGATGAATGGATATAAAAAATGTGGTATATCTATACAATGAAATAGTATACAGCCATCAAAAAGAATGAAATCCTGCCATTTGCAATGACGTGGACAGAACTGGAGGGTATTAGGCTGAGTGCAAGAATTCATTCAGACAAAGACAATTATCATATAATCTCTCTGATATGAGGAACTTGAGAGGCAGGGGGGGTTGTGGGGGAAGGGAAGGAAAAATGAACCAAGATGGGATCAGGGAGGGAGACAAACCATAAGACACTCTAAATCTCAGGAAACAGATTGAAGGTTGCTGGAGGATGGAGAGAGGGGATAGGATGACTGGGTTATGGAAAAAATAAAAATTAATTTAAAAATCTAAAAAAGAAAAGAAAACAAAACAAAAAGAGAAAATTCTCTATAATAAATTCTTTCTCATGATCTCTTCTTCCTCAGATGCCCATGATGATAACCTTGTAAAGGTTTAATGTTTGACCCCAAAATGACCTGAGAAATGACTCTGAAAGTTTGTGAAAAGAAGCAGCCTACTGATAGCCTTGTTAAGGATGAAGATTTCACTGGGTTTGTTGACTTTTCTCATTTTTTCCTTTACTGATCAGCAATTTTTGAGAAAGGGTATCTTTTATACTAATCAAAACTAATAAGCTATGAACGGAAACCATATGTTGCAAATATCATCACCGATGGGCTTCTCTGGTTGAGGATGAGCCAAGCCTTCAAAGAAGACGAGGTCCCTGAAGGTATAAATCAGCACCTCAGAGGTTCACAACATCAGGGGCTGCTGGTCACAGGGGAACCATGCCCCTGGAACTGTGCGGCCTCGCTTCCTTCCTACCCCCATCCGAGGTGACACCCTAGATGCTTGTCTTTGTTGTCAGCAGATAAAGTTCAGACATATCACAGCCTGGGTTTGGCACATGACTCCTTATAGGAATCAGTGTTTGTCTTTCTTCCGCAACTGTACTCATAAAGATAGAAAGAGTTCAACCGAAGCCTTGTGAGACACTAAGTTAGAACCGATGGAGGCAAAACATTCCACAATGAGGTGCTAAGCCACATAGAAATCTCAAATCAAAACAGTTGATGGGAAATGGTTTAGCGGTCGTTTCAAGCTCCCTGGGAGGGCACAAATGGGCGAAGATGGTGAAGATGACAGGAGGGAGTGTGAAGAAATTTCTTCTGTCCGTGCCCACCCCACCCCAAGACGACGGAGTAGGGGAGGAAGGGAAGCTCCACTCTCCACCCAAACCCCAAGCAAAGAGCAAGCACCAGGCAGAGATGCTAATTTGTGTATTCTGGAGTCTGGCCACCAATGTCCGACTTCATCCAGAAAATCCAGCTGCAGGGGTTTGGTGACTAGGACAGGAGTTGGCTGATTGCCAGGCACATCCATGACAGAGTACAGACTGTGTGAGTGTGGCTCTTAGGCCTGAAGGGGGAAGAGAGGGCACGCAGAGCCATCCTAAGTACTGCTCAGGGGCATTGTTTGCAGGGGGGACGATACTCCAATAGAAAGGGTCGGGAGGAGCAGATGATGGGAAACCAGGGGCTCAGAGGAGGCCCACGAGAGAAAGGGAAGTTTTAATCAGCTCCAGGTCGGTGTGAGGCCATCGTAAGAAAGCACACCATTCCCACCTGAGGTGGTGGCCCAGCATGGGAGGCCTTATAATAGAAGTTAGATCACGGGAAGGAGCGGTGGAGAGGGAGGCAGTGAAGGAGGTGTGTGTGAGAAAGAAAGAAGCTGCTAGAAGAGGAAATGCTTCTATCTGATAAGAGGTCAGAGTTTCGCGATGGCGAGGATGCAGAGAAAGGGGAACTCTCTTGCATTGCTGGTGGGAATGCAGACTGCTGCAGCCACTGTAGCAAACGGTATGGAGGTTCCTAAAAAGTTAAAAATAGGTCATCTACCCTATGATCCAGCAATTGCACTGTTAGGTATTTACCTGAAGAATACAAAAACACGAATTCAAAGGGATGCGTGCATCCTGATGTTTATTGCAGCATTGTTTATACAGTAGAGTAATTATAGAGACAGACCAAGTATCCATTGACTAATGAATGGATAAAGAAGATGTGGTATTGGAGTATTACTTAGCCATACAAAGAATGAAATCTTGCCATTGGCAACAATGTGGATGGAGCTGGAGAGCATTATGCTAAGCAAAATAAGTCAGAGAAAGACAAATACCATGTAATTTCACTCATCTATGGAATTTAAGAAACAAAACAAATGAGCAAAGGGGGAAAAAGAGAGAGAGAGGTAAAGCAACAAACTCTTAGCTACAGAGAACATGCTAATGGTCACCGGAGGGGAGGTGGGTGGGGGATGGGTGAAGTAGGTGACGGGGATTAAGGAGGAAATTGTGGGAGCACTGGGTGATGTATGGAAATGCTGAATCCCTATGTTCATCAGAAACTAATATCACGCCCTATGTTAGCTAACTGGAATTTGAATAAAAACTTAATAAAATAGGGGCGCCTGGGTGGCTCAGTTGGTTGGGCGACTGCCTTCGGCTCAGGTCATGATCCCGGAGACCTGGGATTGAGTCCCGCATCGGGCTCCCTGCTTGGCGGGAAGCCTGCTTCTCCCTCTCTCACTACCCCTGGTTGTGTTCCCTCTCTGGCTGTGTTTCTCTCTGTCAAATAAATAAAATCTTGAAAAAAAAACTTAATAAAATAAAACATAAAAACACTTTTATCTTCTTGAGGAAAAAAAAAAAAGAGGTCCGAGTTTGGTTCCTTTCTGTGACCAGACAAGTTTAACTAATGAAGTAAGATTCTGTTCGCTCTCTGAGGTAACTATAGGACTGTTATCTAGGAATGATCAGAAAGTTTTGCATTCAGGGGCATGGAGAAAACTTTCTCCATCGAATACATTTTAAAGGGACAGTAGAGGTGTGAAATGAAGTGATTTTTATGATTACACCCCCCAGGTTCTGATCACTTGGTATTGTAGCGACATTAGTAAGAATCAGCCATGAAGGGAAGCCCAGAGACAAAGTCAGTGCACAGACGACAGAGTTCATGAGGTCCCAAGGATCAGGCAGGAGCTTACGCTTTGGGGCTGGAAACGATCTCATGTGGGCAGGATAACAAGATGAATTAGGGTGACAGACTGTGATTAACCTTCCCACAACGGGATTCTGGGGGATGTCAGCAGCAATGGAAGAAGTACTCTCTGAGGCATGAGTGTCTGATATTTTTCATTTTATTTATTTGTTTGTTTTGAAGGAAGAAAGTAACTTTTTTTTGTTTGTTTTTTTGTGTTTTTTTGTCTGACATGTTTTAAAGTTATAGGTGAAAGAGATGGAATTAGGGAGGAAAATTCCAGAAGTCTACACAGTGTATGAATCCTAGAGAGGGAAATGGTCATGTGCCATCAAAGGCCTTTTTTTCTAATGGTGTAACAAGATGGACAGGTCATGATGCTTTATCTACTTGATAGTCTATGAACAAGACATTCTTGGGATGCATTAAGATGATTTAAACAAAGATATGCCTGCCCTTCATTTAGGATTTGTAAGAAAGTGTTATCATTGAACCATTCCTTTGTCTTTGTGAACTCCACAGAATGGACTTCAGATTTTCTGTGCTCTACTCACACTAATTCACTTCATTTAATGCTGACTCCCATCATAAAACTGTCTTCTCTGCAATAACTTCTCTTATCATTCGAAGACATCGGTACATCGGATTCGGTAAATTCTGAAATGGCCTTTGCTATTTGTAGCCAAATGCCTTCTCTTGCCCGTCTTCATTGCTCTTTAATACTCTACCTTCAAATTCTTTCTGAATTTTTCAATTTACATCTACAGTTAAAAATGCTTAAACATCTTTGTCTTCAATGAATACACATAGCAGCTAGATTTTAGTTCTAATTAAAGTATAGACTGTTAACAATGGTGTGCATGTACCTCTCTGCTATAAATCTCACAGGTACAGTGGTCTCTATTTTTGTTCCCACCTGGCAGCAATCATGGATCCATTCCAGATGGTCTGTATGAAGTAGAGAATGTTCTAGTTTAGACTGGGGAGCTCAAATTAAGGATCATCCCTTATTACCTACTCATGAGCCTTTTTAGGTTTGTGGTGTTGTAGTTGTAATATGATGCTATTATTTAACTTTTTAAAAACTAAAGGTAGCGTGTTCCCTACTGAATTTTTAGAGGGCAAAGACTCTTTGAATTGTCCCTCAAAACTAGTCCAGGGAAATGAGAAATATGTGTCAATTATCTGCTGAAAAAATTGAAAGACAACTGATCTCTTCACAGTCAGCATCAGAGAATTATTTGCTGATTGATGCCTCGCCTCCTTTCAGATGAGAAAACAGAACTACAACATAAGGTTGAAACACGGTGTCTTGTCTCAAAACATGCAATGATGGACAAGGTGAACTCCGGCACAGATTTTATTAAATTTGGGAGGCTGAATTTAGGCCTTGGCAACATAAACTGGAATATTATTGTTTCCCTCAAAGAGGTTTTATGCACAGGAAGTACAGAGGGGCAGCCTGCTTTCACACAATTCAGCTAAAGACTCGATGAAAATGAGTCACCTCTCTGATATGACCAAACCAATCAGGAACTAAGCCAGGAGCTTCTTTCTGCCCTGCTATCTTTCCCACATCTCGGGACAACTGTCCTTTGGTTTTCTGCAGGTCAAAGGGTACGTGCTGTCTCCGAGCCTTGGTGTTCTAACGTAATAGGGATTTCATTTAAAATAAAATCACGGACGGTTGGGAAAGGAGAATGATGACCCACTGCAGTTTTTTTTGACCTGAAGGTAAGAAATGTTCACTTGCCTCTTTCACAGAAACCCAGATAATGTACGATGAAACAATTTTGATGATATGCAACTCCAAAATCCACCACATGAACACCTGCAGCTTGTGGAAATACTCCAGGAACTTTAAGAAGAGCACGGTGAGGCGGTCAATCACCAGATGCCATTTGTTCCTTAAATCTGCAAAATAGTAAATACACCCAAGAACATAAAATGTTGTGGGTTTTTTGTGTGTGGGGTTTTTTTTTTTTTTGCATTATTATTTAAAGCAGATCTTGTAACATTCGGATCAGAATGAGAAACTGCAAAATAATAGTAGTGGATGAATTCTAAGAATATTAAAATCTGGAAGAAGAGTGGTCTAAAACTCCCATGTCATGCTGATTTAGACCTCATGCACTGAGACTCTGAGCAACAAGGTTGCTTTCCTTAATTTGTTTAATCAGCATAAAGAAATATTTTTTGACTTCTTAAGGCTGAGCTATGATTCCCTAATTTCTTGGGAATATTAAGTAACTGAGCTCCCTCGAAATGACATTTTTCTTGCTTCTGTAAGTTCCAGGGGCTTAAGGAAGGAGTGGATAAAGCTCACCAGTCACCCCAGAGGAGCGAGGGGCAAGAGTCTACATCTCCTTGCAACTGAGAATGAATACTGAGTGTCTGAATGACGCAGTTCCAGTTTCCAGAATATGGTCAGACTCACCCTCATCAAAATTTTTAATCACATTAGTCATTCCCTTTTTTCCACCTTGTACTAAGTAGTAGTATTTTACAGACTGGGGTCATGCCTCCGTCTAGAAGGGATGTCCCAGTCTATGTGAATGGAAGTCACTACAGAACTCTTTTGTGGCATCAGCTCATCACCGCACGTGTAGACAAAAAGCTCAAGAACCCAGACAGATAAGGCCTGTGCGTCTCTTTAAGTAGCTTCTTCTCCATATGGCTGGGGGCGGGGTTGCAGCAGTTGTTGTCCTCCGTTCTAAAAGTTTCAGTAAGGTCTCAGTTATTGTGAAAAATGTGTATTTACAAAGTGACACAGATAATAGTTGACAGGAAGACTTTAGTCATAACTGAGCATAATTTAGAGGTATAGACAGGCAAGTATATGAAGGAGTGCCAGAACAAAGGGCGATCCAATTTTTGGTGGAATCCTCTTAGTCAAGTTCAAAACCTTCATGAAGTGGTAAAGCAAACCTTAGCCCTGGGTCCTTGGTCCCACCGAGCTTGGTTCTCTCCTTCACCCTGAGGAACAGCCATTGCTTAGACATGGAAAAGGCCATCCTGGGTCTCTCTCAGGATCTTCTGAGATGAGGGGGTAAAAGGACCAGGTTTGGGGGAATTTGCCTTTGGGAGAGATCTTCAGCCTTGTGCTTTTTCATCTTGTAATCCTTTAAAGCACCGAACACCTGAACAGACTAAACACTCTGCCTTCTCTGCTCTCTGTTAGATAATGCGTCCTAATCACCATGGCCATCTAGTTCTTGTCATGCCCTATTAAACATGACCTCAAGTCTACAAAGAAAAACAGAAAAAAGAGCCCAAAGAATAAAGAGGCAAAAACCCAAACTGACAATGACAACCAAAACACCTCTAGGAGTTGGCTTGAGGTGATAATTATCCCATTGCTCATTTGTTTCTCTGATTCCCAAGTCCTGAAAACATTTGGGCCAATTTATAAGTGTGTTCTTAATTACCAGTTCCCTGGAGAAGTTCCGCATACTTTGAGAATGTGTTTGAAAAGGCCCTGTCTAGAACTTTCTGAAATGCTGCACAGCTGCCCACCTCTGCCACTGGTAGGAAGCATTCCCGACCAGAATTCTGACTGAGCACACAGAGAAGAGCTACACACACCTTGGGCCTGGGGGGACCACCTCTGGTGGATTGGGAGATGACAATCAGCCATCTGTTCTCTTCCCCTACCTCAGATTCACAAGGAAATGATGGGAGCAGTTGGAACGGCAATGTTGTAACTATAGCAACAAAAAGACCACACCCCAACCTTTACTTCCTGGACTGGTCCAAATCTCTTTCCATGGGAAATACGTCTGTTTCATTCATTGAGTCTATAAGCCTGGATTTTCTGAGCAGCTACTGGTAGCGGGCAGGTTACCTGAAGTCTCTTCCTCCTCCTCTTCCTCTTCATCCTCCTCTTCGTCCTCCTCTTCCTCTTCTTCCTCCTCTTCCTCGCTGTCTTTCCCAAGCTCGGCCTCCTCAGGCTTTTTAGGACATCCCTCTGGTTTGTCGTCCCCGGGCTCGGCCAGCTTCTTGATGTCTGGCTTCTCCAGGTGGGCAGTCAGATTCATCATGGCGAGGTCTGGAAGGCTTCCTTCGGGATGGGCCAGTCTGTCGGCAGAGAGCGGCCGAGTCAAGGGAGGAAACAGTGCCAGGAGAGGTTTGTGTGAGGGGCAAGTAAAAGGAGGATAAATAAAAATGAAAATCAGTGCAGGTACACAGGCTTTGCAATGTGGGGTCGTTAGTGTCTTCTCACTTTTATTTTTTTAAAGCTTTTTCTAAAAACAAGCTGTAAACTCAGTTAGATCTTGTTAATTTTTCCAATTCGGGTTCTAGTGATTAGTCAGTAATGAGAGCTATCAACACCTAAACTTGACATTTTTCCCGGAGGAGAAAATGGTCAGAGTTTAGGATGTAGAAGCATGAAATGGCAGTCATGTAGAGCAAGCATTTCATGGCTTCACGGGGGACTTACTCATTTTGGTGGATTGGTAATTTTTTCTTGATGCTGCTCAAAGTAATTGAAATAGAAAGGAAAAACAGGATATGAGAACAGAAGAATCATAAGGAATGTCAGAGATCACACATCATGCTACATGTCATCCACTATCGCATTCCTGTATGCGGTTGCAGTGAGTCCTAATGCCAAGGCATTCCAGGACGGCGTCAATAGCGTGCTTTTGCTATGAACCCTAGGCTTGGAGACTGCGTTGAGAGTGGACAGGACTGCAGGTCGTAGAGACGACAGAGGCAGATCACGTCATGCTTTTTGAGGAACGCAGCAAACCATCCCGCAAGAATCCCATCATTCACACTCCAAATAGGTTTTTTTAAAAAGTATTCTGAAATAACATGTAATCACAATCAATCTTTTGCACGGACACATCCCACTCTGCTGCCATCTAAATCATAGGCTGTGGAAGCAAAATGCTTTCGGGAGTAAGACGTCAGCACCACGTGCCAGTCCACGGGCACTGGGGTAGACTGAGGGACTGGTCGTCATGGGCAGACGGGGTGTGACAGCCCAGGGGAGGCACAGGGACATAGCTTTGCTGATCCCAGACAGCGGCCGAAGCATTCCATCTTATTTCATGTTGGACGATAACGAGTACCATCTTATTCCTAAATTGTTTAAAAGTATATCTTTTTACTCGTAGCCAATTTGAAGAAACATTTGTAGGCAATAAAGGAGTTATCAGGGGAAGAGCTACTAGAAATAATGACAGTCTTCTCCATTTGTAATAATTAATGGATATTTCAGCCTGGTTATAACAGGATGGATAATTAATAAAGTTATCCTATCTGTATAATTGAGAGTTCTGAGTATATTATTTAACCTTCCTGAAAGTCAATTTTTTTTCCTATAAAATGAGTAAGTTTGGCTAGATAAAAACCTATGCTTACGTGGAACTCACTGATTTTATATTTGAAACACATCTGTGATGTTGGGTAACTGTCTCAATGAATCGGCATTGTCCTTAGACTTTTAGAGATTTTATCATTCAAAAGTAATTCCTTTTAACAGGGTGCCAAGTGGGTAAATTATAGAATGCGGAAATATTTTGAACTGAAGAAAGACAGAACGTCCTGAGGATGATGACACATCGGTGGAAGGCGTTTTGATGACATACCCTTCTTATTTTCTGAAGCTCGTCAATCCACCCTCCTGTCCCTGGGGAAGTCCTCCCTGCCCCTGCTTGCAGACTCCAATACCGTATTTACACACCAGCACTACGTGTCAAATCTCAGGGGACACAAGTGCTGTTTCTGCTTTGCCAGGACTTGGCATATGAAATGGTACTAAATGTGAAAGCAGTCAGCTGTGTCACAACTGTCAATGTTTATATGTCCCCTTCAGCATTGTAGGGGATGCATTTTACAAGTGAGAAGATACTTCTCATTATGACATTTGGTGGAAAGATGACCATCTCGCAGGACAGTTTTCCGTCTACATCAATACTTGCCATTACTTCCCATTGACAAGAGAAACAACTTGGCAGGGATTAGAGCTAATTAGTGAAATGAAACTTAACAGAGATGAGGCTGTTTCTGCAGTGGCTACTCTGGCTAGAAGACAAAACGTCCTCAAGCAAAGAGACCCCCAGATTGTCTTGCCATAGGCAGGGCATATTGAGATTAACTAATGAAGGAATCAAAGAAAAACGGTAGATAAACCTTGTGGAAGTCTGTCCGGAAGGTTAACTTATGCAAACTTGAGATCGGGGACTACATAATGCTGGGGAGAGAAGAAAATTGAATATCTGTGTCTGAACCAAGTATCTGATCATTTCCATCTGACATGATCCCTAGGAGGAAACAGGGCATGTAATATACCCGATGCCTTCTGGAGCATTCTAACCTCGGGGACTTGTCATAGATGACAGAGAAAAAAGGGAAAACCTGTATCAGGCTGTCATTTACTAGACGAGACTAGGAGTCTGTTAACTGAGAAATTGCATGAGAAAATCTGTGTGCATAAAGTGTGTACAGATGAAAATATTTTTAGTGCCTGAGTGGGATTTATGATTTTTAAAAAGATGACTTTGTAAAGCATTTCATTTTTCTTTGATTTTTATAGCAAATTTTTGAAGGCAAAACAAAATAATGTTCAAGCATGCTTATTGGGTTCAGAAAGACTCAGATTCAAGCCTCAACCAGACAATTTACTAGCTCGATGATATAGCAAAACTCCCTACCCAGTCTGCTGACCTGCAAAATGGAATGATTGCGACTACTTCACAGGATGCTGGGAAAACTAAGTGATTTCTGTTAAGCTCTTAACCCAGTGCTTAACACACAAGGAATATTTTTAAAGTAAAGAACAGTCTGCTAATGATAGATCTTTCATGTACCGTGTTGTTAACTTGTATCATGATAAGGTGGAGTTAGAAATCTGCCTTTGCAAGGGACCACATCTTGCTGGAGACCAGGACAAGGGCTCAGCTTGGGCTCTAACCTTGTTATCAACACACTGTTAACAGAACTTGTGCATTACAATGACCGTTCAGAAGAAAAAGAGCAAACGTTTCTTCCTTGGGAGTCTGTCCCTGCTACTCTCAACATTCTGCATGCTCGACTGTCTGCCCTCCACCTGCCAGGGCTGCGTTTGCTGAAGCTGGGCTGCTGCCCGGGGTGGGGGGGGTGGGGGGGCTGTCTGCACAATGTGGAGCTCATGGGCAGAACTTCCCCCAGTGTGCCATAGTGAACAGCTGGACCGTATCTCTTGGAAAGCCTGTGCACCTCAATGTAGATTCCACCTCCCTGCTGTCAACTTTAAAATGGGTTCCTGGTTTTCCGAAAGGCAGATTAGTAACCATGCTCCCTGAAACTTACAGTACTTACAATAGTAGTAATTCCGTGCTGGTCATGATATGCAAATTATCTAATCAGCACTTGAAAGAGATTTATATATCCACTTCGTGATGAACTGGATTCTCAGAGAACTCTCTCCCCTACTTCCTTAGATCCCACCTTTTTGCATGACTTTCCCCACTATGGAGTTCATTTCCTTTTCTTCTGCATTGTCTCTATCCACGCCAATGACTTGTTTGCCTTGCTTTTAAGACACTCCAGGCTCTGAGCTGTAATCCTCTCACTGACTGACTATTTCTTCTTTTGCCTTCTAACAAAGCAGGTGAGGTTCTCTTCATGTTGTCATTCATCTTTCTTTCTGCACCCACAGCTTTCTTTATACAGTTCTTTAAACGGTCCTCGATGTGCGTATCTCTCGATTTGTATCTATATAATTTTATTCTAATCATGGTTCTGGAGAATCTTCCTTCCAGGGCAGAAAGCCCATCTTAACTCTCCCGGGTTCCCTTGCCAAATGTAGCACTGGGCTTAGTATACAATGTGACTCACTGAACGTCTGGCCAATGGATTCTATGCACCGGATGGGCATTCTTACTTGAAAGAGAGGAAACGAATTATGTTACCTGGACCGTTGAAGAGGCTTAATTCTGTATTAGGAACTGACTTTGAGTTAATATGTGAAACCGCATATTAAGGTAATTTCCATGAAAAAAAAAAGGAAAGTGTACCATTGCGACACCTCCTTAGTCTAAATTCCATTTATTTTTATGATGATTCTAATTTGGAATATGTGGTAATGTAAACTGCATCCATTAGACTATTAGAGAAATATTCATTAGACTATTAGAGAAAAGAGGTGTCTTGCAAATTTCTAGTGCTTATAATTAATATTTAAATAATATTTATACTGCTTAAGATTAGTTTCTAGAATGCATACACACTTTGAGAGGATCTCTGTGGAGATGAGCACTTGATTTGTAAGTTTAACATCACATCTTAAATGTGCATGGTAGTAATTTCCTCTGAAAAAATGTACTTGACAAGTTTGGGTAGGATAGCTTTAGTTTCTGCATATAAGACAGAAATGACCATTACTCCTATTAAAATATTCTAATTCATTCTGTTTAGGAATGCAGTTTAACGTCCCCACAATTATTTGTATCATCAAATTTTTATCAGTCACCCACTGTTCTCACTACCCCTACTCTACCTTGTTAGGTCATGTCTAAATTTTAATCAACGCAGAAGCTGAATGTAGGTGTGTCTTCCCTTTCATCCAGAACTCATATTTATAAACACATTATTCTCCTTATGAAACAGTACTGAGCATACAAGGAAGAAATGATGGGAGAAAGAAAGCTTACTTAATAAAAAGACTGACTTACTATTTTCATCAAGACTAGGTCCCCTTCAAAATGGGACATGCTTTACGCACAGCCTTTCAGAAGCACAGTGAGAGAAGAGTTTATTGGGTAACATCCTCCCTGGGGAATAACTGGCCTTTCTTAATTGAAAAAGAAAGATTCCACTGCAGAAAAGATAGTGTTAACAGTGGAATGTTTTGAATTTTTAATTATTTGAGATGGATCATGATCATTCTAAGAATCCCTGAGCACATGGCGTGGCCTTGTGATGTAGGTAAAGGGGGACAGGCTTTCTTTCAAGAGAGAAGTCTGAGACAACCAGAACCATAACTTGTATTAACTCCTGCTGTTGGAGCCCATCAAAGCAACTTCTGCCTTCTTACATAGGTCCCAGCCATCTCCTCACATAGCAAATGGTAAATACTTTGTGGGAAGAGACAGTGAGAGACAGGAAAAGATGGATGGACAAGGGAAGAGAAGGAGAAGGGTGGATGGAGGGATATAGGAGTAGTGGGGAGTGAGGGAGAGAGGGAGTGGGGGAGTTGGAGAGAGATTAAGAAAGCAACTCCTTATGTTTGAAAAGATGAACTTTCAGTAGTTGTTCAAGATCTCCAGCTAGTGTCTTTATCTTACTTCTCTGCCTACCAGCTAAAAACCTGAGGCTAACTCCTCTCTTTCAGGCTGTAAACAAAACTGGCTCCCAAAGAAACCAGCCAGTCCTCATCCCTCCTTCTTCAGTGATCTGCACAGATATGCATTAATTTTTCACACTTTTTTCTAGAAGTTCTGACTCCCAGGGTTTGCTATCTGGTTGTCAGCCTTGGGATTTTATGTAAGAGAAAAGCGAATGGAATAGAAAACCAATAGATATTTCGAAAAGTTAATTTTTAATTGGATTTATCGCAAAATATGTGCTTCTATGACCTAAATCACTGACTTTACTACAAATAACATCATGTTATCAGAGTGGACATTTTAATTCAGCTATTTAATAAAGTCAGGATGGCTTTAGTAAATTAGCTCTCCAAAGACTTTTCTCTGTACTCTTAGGGAAGTTGAGGATAACTCTGCAAACAACACTTATTAAAGCTTACTCTGTATTATGTGTGGTCATTTGCATGTTTTATCTCCCCAGCTGGGTGATAGGGCTTTAAGGTAGGGCCCTGTCCCAGTGCCCATGCTTGCATCTTTTGTGAAATCTGGTGACCTAAAAGATCGTTTTTCAATATGCTGATCTTTCAAGTCGAGGTGTATTTGAAGAAACCGATGTCTTAATTTTCTTTTTTTAATTTTTTATTTATTTTTATTTGTATTTTTAATTTTCTTTTAACCATATATTGTTGTGACTATTATCACTTCATTCAGAAAACATCTACCAAGGATCAAAAGATGATTGAGGTCCTGATGTAGGTGATACGCGGACACGTGGCGAATTTTACAGGGACTCCAGGCCTGAGGAGCTGATGCCTCTGGGACGGGAGATAAGACAGGCAGGCAGACACAGTGTCAAAGGCAGCAATGATAAAGTGCTGTGGAAATTCAGAGGAAGGGCAGATTCCTCGTAGCGGGGAAAGTTGGCATTTGTGGGCAGGTTTGTGGAGGAGGCGGTTCTTGAGCTGAGCTCTTAGTGATGTGCCCAAGAGAGCGATGATAAGCTCTCAGGCAAGCGTTGAACTAATTTACCAAAGGATGAAATGAATGGGGTATCCTTTTGAACCAAGACCAAAGACTGAGCACCAGCTGAAGACCCTCGGCAACCTCCGAATCACTCGCAGTACCATTCGGGATGTACACCCAATGGTTCGGCTGGCGGAATACAACCATGAGCATACCTGAAGACCACTGTCCTCTACCTGGTGACATATTTCATTCACAAAACAGCAAAGTGTTTAACACACCAAGAGACCATTAAAAAAAAAGAAAAACAAGCGAGAAAAGATTGAAGTACCCACCTATTTATTATTAGATATACGCGCCCATTGACTTTGGCATGGCTACGAGATGATAGACGGAAGCACAGGTGGCATGGGGATGGGGAGACAGGTGGGAGAAAGAAAGAGGAGACTGTTAGAGAGGAAACAGGCAGAACTTTCTTGCAAGTTTAAAGTCATCGGGTGTGCGCTCATTGAAACTTCCATGCACGAAGACGGGACAGGGCGGCAAGACTCAGGAACAATGCAAAGTTTTAGATAAATGCGGGAAAAATGCTTGAAGGTAACAAGTCGTTCCGTTCTTCTCGTCCTTCCCCCTTCACACACTTGACTAAAAATTGGTAATGTTTCAATTTTTGGAGCACAGTTATCAAATAAAAGACAATCTAAAAGATAAATTCTTGCTCCTGCCCCCAAATTAGAAAGGAAAGAAAGAAAAAAAAGAAAGAAAGGAAGAAAGAAAGAAAGAAAGAAAGAAAGAAAGAAAGAAGGAAAGGAAGGTCCTACTAAGTAACCACAGGCAACATAATGTTCTCTAAGTTTTCTAAGACTGAAGTTAAAAAAAAGTAATTTTCTTTCTATATGCACCAGAATAAAAGTCATTTTGTTTCTATATGCATTGGAATATGTTCCAAAACAAAGCATGCACAAATTGCAGGGATGGATATTTAATTACATGATGGATATTTTATATATTATTATTAAATATACATATTATCATAGACTGTAGTTATGTTCTAATAGTATATATTTTATCAGTAGATAAGTGAAATAATATTCCTGAGAACACCTGCTTAGAAATACTAATTTTTTCTATTATCACATACATCCAAGATTTTTCATGATGTTAACTTTATCAATAATCTAAAGCTAAGCACAATAAATTCTTCTTCAGACACAAGTGACATTTGCCTACACAATCTCTGTGTGCACAAAAACACAACACACACAAACAGTGGACAAAACAGGAAAATAACAGCTGGATATTTACAGAAACAGAAGTACTTGAGTCAATGCAAGGAATACAGTGAATCAATTATTCCCAATTCGTGGGCCACATTTTGTAAAGCATCTGCTAAGGAGGTGGGAGCAGAGAAGGCAAAGCATGACAGCCAATCAATCCCAACTCTGAATATTTCTTTTTCTTCATCATTTTGATCTTAAAGTGGTCATTTATTAGGGCTACAGAGACAAAAGGTACTGTTAGTAAGGAAAACGCCAGAATGAGAACAAATTCCTCAAAAAGATGGGATATGTATCCTATGTTCAAAGTTAAAATTTGGGGACTTTTATATTAAACTATTGAAGGAAAACCCAAAACACTGAACTTGAATTCGAACTGAGCTTTGAACTCTTCAAGGTCCTAGAAAACTTGTTTTTCGAGGAACTGAAAATTAAATCTCATGTTCCTAACCTCTTTAAGTAGCTGGTCTTTTATAGTCTTTCATCACTCCACATTTTCTTGGAAAATTAACTGCTTCAGGCATGCTCGGGGTTAAGCTATGGCCGTGAGGAAGGCAAGCAATGACCTCAAATGGCTACAGATCATTTAGATCCTTTTCTTCTCTTGCCATGGTGTGGAGGGTGAGGGCTATGAGTGGAGCAGCCATGGAAACAGGGAGAAAACATCTCCACATGAGACTGTAGTCCTTCCGCAGAACCTATATAATTAAATAATGTTCTACATGGTTCCAGGGAACTCTGAGGAACAAATTCAGTTTTCACATACCCTAGGTCTCAAAAATTGTGATTATTTTGGGCTGGTACAATCTCTGTCGAGCTGCATGGTTTTGTGCACAACAGAAAATCTCTATTTTCCTGGAAAACTGTAACTCATATCTCTATTTGATTGTGTGACATTAGATTCAAAGACATGGTAATAAAAACAAGAGCAGGAAAAAGCACCTACAACCAGGAGGAATTTTGAATGAGGACAAAATAGAGATCTAAGGGAATAAAGGCATTTATTATTATTTCTTAAACATTTTATTTATTTACTTGACATAGAAACACAGCTAGATAAGGAACACAAGCAGGGGGAGTGAGAGAAGGAGAAGCAGGCTAGCAGGGAGCCCAATGCGGGACTCATCAATCCCAGGACTCCTGGATCATGACCTGAGCCAAAGGCAGATGCTTAATGACTGAGCCACCCAGGCATCCCAAGAAAGGCATTTAGAAGAAAAAAAAAAATAAAGGCATCATTAGTGATCGCTAATCATTATATGTCTCTGACAAACATACAAATATACTTTGCTGACCAACAGGTTTTTCTTGATTATTGAATATGACTTTTTGAATTAATGGTGAGGGTTTATAATAAAATAAAGCATGTTACCTTGTCAGAGTTAAATATAAAATGCTAATTTTTTTATCCCTAGTGTTCTACTAATTATTGATAAATCTCACTCTCCTATTCCAGGATTGCATTTGTAATCTTAGGGTTACTTCTTTTGCTAACAAGTCTGTTGCCGCAGCCCTGCAGCCTGATCGCTCATATGGGCTCCCTCTGCAAGGCACAGAGCCCATGATCCTCCCTCAATGTGAGGGAGCTCTGCAAAGTTGCGGTCATCGACACCAGAAGATATTTGTTTCCATTACTCCTTGTCTGTTCAACTATTATAATTTCTTTGACACTATTTCCTCTAACTTCACTTATAATCAAGTTAATGCTTTCTCTTGCTCTTAGTTTTGAATCCTCTTATGCCAATCCTTATAAAGATTAATAATTGCAGGATTGTGGGGGCACAACATACTTAGTAAAACCTTTACTAACATAAATAGCTTAGATATTGCAACCTCCTGTTTGTGTGACCATTCACTCACTTCCCTATGCTGGGGGGAAGTAAAACGTTCTAATAGGATAAGGATTTGCAGGAACCATATGTTGCTCAGGACATGACTGCCTGTGATCGATCAGTCTATAGATTAGGATTAATTGGCACATCCTGCTTTATTGTATGGACCCTTCAAGAAAGTAGGCACATCCCGTTTTGTTGTGTGAGACCCTCAAGGGCACAAGGCCCGTCCTGTTTTTGCAAAGACCCCCAAAAAACACCATTGTCACTCAAGATATGTCCTGTTTTTGTAAAGACCCTCAAAAAACACCACTGTCACTCAAGATATGTCCTGTTTTTGCATGGACATTCTAAAAACACTATTGTCACTATTATCACTCAAGATTGATGATCCATCACTTAAAGAAACTCTTTGATCATATGGTTTCCATCTGAAAAAAATATGTAACTCTCTGCCATAAATAAAGAGCCCTGAGAACAGTGTTTTCAGGAGATTCCTACATGAAGCTTGGTCTCCTCATTTTTGCCGACTCCTTCCTCACTCTCGGACCCTAACTGTTGCTGGGGCTGGCCCCCGGCAGTCTGTCTCTTGTCTCCTAACCACTCTTAGGGGACTCCCAGACTTCTAATTACTACCGTATTTTTCCTAATGTTTGATTATCACTGAGAGCAGCCACTCACCCCATCCGTGCCCTCTCCCTGGTGGGGCGTTGGGAGGGGACAGTTCATCTCTGAGCTTACTTATTGATGGGGGCACAACGGAACAAGAAATAACAGCTTGATAACTCTGGATTCTACTGTTGGGGAGCCATTCACTGACTGAAAGGCTTCTGAAGCATATTCAGAATAAAAAGGAAATGTAGGGGCACCTGGGTGTCTTGGTCATTAAGCGGACTTGGTCGTTAAGTGGCTGCCTTTGGCTCAGGTCATGATCCCAGGATCCTGGGATTGAGCCCCACATCGGGCTCCCTGTTCCGCAGGAAACCTGCTTCTTCCTCTCCCACTCCCCCTGCCTATGCTTCCTCTCTCGCTGTGTCTCTTGTTGTGAAATAAATAAAATCTTAAAAAAAACAACAACAAAAACAACAACAAAAAAAGGAAACGTAAACTCAGGTCCGAAAAACACAATATGAATATGCAAAAGAAAGCTGCTGGCTATCCATAAGCAAACAGAGATCATAAAATGGTTTTCATCACCAAAGAAGAGTTTTGGAGTTATCTATGACTCTCGTCGCCTAGTATAGCAGAAAACCAAATGTTTGGTAGTTTATACACTGTGTGTGATGAAATACAACTTCATCTTCTTTTGCTGTACTCATTGTTTCCCTTGAAAAAGAGTTCAGGGCAAAGTCAGAAGGACTAAAGAGGACAGTCAGCAGGCCTCTGCACTTCCAGCATACAGCCCTTTGCTCCCTCAGTTGCTTAACAAGGGTTTTTCCAGGAACAGAATCATAAGCTAAATCTGAAGTGAAGTGAGAAATCAGTGTGACCGTTCATTAGAAGAATGCTTGCAATTTCCCTGTGAGGGACATTATTGTGAGATCTGTGATCAAATCACTGTGCTTGCAACACACACGGGCGGGGAGAGAGATACCTCATCTGTTGCTTGTGAGCAATTTATATATTTACAGATGAGAAGACAACAGAGAGCTGATAAAAGCAAATATGTTATGCTGATTACTGGTAGATTGCAGATTCTATCCTTTTAGTGGAAGTTCTTCATTTCCAAAGTGGAAGGGAAAATTCTGCCCGTCACATTTCAGTAAGGCTCTCACTTCTTAACTGGTTGTTAGCACAAGAGAAAACTCATCCCCTGAGTCAGCCAGATTTCCTAATGTTCTAAAAACACATCATTGCCCAGACACAAAATATCCGTCGCCAACTCTAAAGCATTTGCGTCCACGCAGCTATTTTAAATCTACTCACGTGACCATCGAGAGCACTTTGCATTAACCAGTCATGAGTCACTACATATTGTTTCAGAAACAGTCATCAAATACGCCACATTTTTCTTTCATTTCTTTTTTTCACTCACCCATAGAAAGCTCAAGATTGAAACTCTAAGGTGAGATGGGGAATCAAAGCCATTGCGCAGAGGGCAAGACGTTCGTGCTTCTTGCAAGCGCTCACCTGTAGATGGCGCTGTCTTCCTTGCTGGGAATGGACTTCAAGTCTGTGAGCTCCAGGAACCGATCATGGAAATAGTGAAGGTGTAAAATACACACCAAAAGAAAGGAGGTTGGGATGAATATGCGGGTGAATAGCTCTGCCACAGTAAACTGTTTTAAGCCAAGATCCTCAAGCCTGTAGAACAAACAAAACAAAACAAAACAAAACGCAAGTGTCTTTCTTAGCAAAAAGAAGAGCGCCTTCTTTTTGCTATACATCACATGACTGTCCTTCACTGTCCTCTTACACCATTTCTTCCATCTTCCTTTCTCCCCTGCATTGGCTTTGGTTTTTGTCTCCATTCAGTCCAATTGACCTGCTCTCCCAGCGGTCCAGAAACACCTTCAATATTGCCAAATTCAATGGCTACTTCTTGATCTTTGATTAGTTCTGCCTTTAGCCCTCGAAACACTTCTGGTCTTGATGCCACCACACTGGCCTGGTTTTTCTCTTCTGTCGCTTATCTCCTGCTTTCTTTTATTTCTTTTTCTTTTTTTTAATTGGACCTCCAGATGTGGAATAGCCTCAGACTTCAGTGTTGCATCTCTTCTCCAGCTTATTTCTCCCCAGATTATCTCACAAGTTTCAGGGATTATACACTGTCTTGACACTAATGACTCAAATGTGCATTGATAAGCTCAGGTTTCTAGGTTTCTCTTATGGACTTTCACACCCAAATATCTAACAGAAGTTTTTTTGTATTTTTTCCCCCTCCACAGTTATTTCATTTTGAGTGTCTTCCAAACAGTGTTCTTGATTTCCCAGTTTTGCTCACTCAGCTCTTCTCCAGCCCCACCCCAACTTGAGTCTTCCCTTTGCAAACGTCTACCCTGTGCCACATGTAAAATCAGAAAGTCTTTCTTTGCCTTCACATCGCATTCATCCACATTTCCTTCAGCCTCCTAGACATCTCTCGAAGCTGCCCCCTTCTGTTATCTGTCTCTGTGCCACCTATTCCAGATAAACACACCATCATTTCGCACAGGACCCCTGCTGCTGGTGAACCCATCCTGTGGTTTCTACCCTCATTCTTCCCTCATCCTTGCACAGCACTTTTTTTCAGCCCATCAAGAGCTCCTTAAAGACTGAAAAATGTCATCAAGAATAAAATGCCGATACCACTACGTACAAGTCATGCCCATCCCAGATTCCTGGCTGCATTCTCCACCCCTGCTCTGTCCACTCTCCCCCTTGTTCCTGGCAGCCGAACCTTCCTCGGCTTCCTCATTCATGCCAAAACTCAGTCTTGTCTCAGGATCTTCACATTTGCTTGTTGGAATGCTTTTCCGCCTCTCAGCTCCCGACTCACACACTTCTTAAGCCCTTCAGGGGGAGTTTAAATGGCACCTCCTCAGGGAAGCCTGACCTGATCACTCCGTTTATAGTTTGTAGTTTGTACCCTCGCCGTTCACTACCTAGGCTGCTTGTTTGTTTCCTTCACGGACTTGCCACAATTTGGAATTAATTTATTTGCACATTAAGTACGTTGTTCTGTTCTGGTTTTTTTTTTTTTTTTTTTCTGTCTCTTCCTCTAGAACATAAACTCTGCAGTACTTAGACTCTGTCTTTCCTGCTTCCTGATGGGTCCCCAGCCCAAGTCAGTGTCTGGCACATGGGAGCCAGTTGATAAATATTTGTTAAATAAATGCTAAAGATGTGTCAGCCTAGCTGCATGGCGAGTCTTTCCATTTAAGCTTTTCTCTTAGCCACCTCAGTATATCCATTCAGCTCTGTGCCCAACTCGGGTAACTCACTCCAGAAGCTTACAGCAGCAAATAAAAGGATACAGCGCATGCACAGATGTATTACACACACATGAACAATTATTTCCTCCTCATCAATCTACTGGCACTTTTTTTTATGGCATCAAGTGCTTAGGATCTTTGCACAAGCTCCATAAACAAGGAGAGGCTGCTGCGTTATATCATAAGCCTACGAATCAACTCAACTGCTGAGCTGAACTTCAACTTGGAAAGTAGAAGGCATGAGTGGCGAAGGACTAAGAAGGTATTTCACGGGCAACAGACATTTTAAAATGTCATTAAAATAGGGCCCAAACCGCACTTTTCAGTCCATATTCCTTTGGTACATCCTCCACCCATGAAACCTAGGGCTCGGCAGGGAGACCACAGAAGGACCTATTCTCAAGGAACTTACAGATACTGATGACACATGGTTCACTATAACCTCCCTCAATGATGTTTGAACAAAATGCATGCAAGTCTTCATCTCATTTGTCCCTTTCACAGCCCATTTTACACCAAGTTGCTTACTTTTCTTTTTTCAATCCGGTCATATTTTGCCACAGGCCCGGGAAGTTCTCAAACTGATATGTGTATATAAAGATAAGCACCAGCATCGTGTAAATCACCACAGACATCCAAAAATACTTTAGGATTCGCCTCCACCATTCGTAGTGAACCTGTGAATCAGACGTGGAGAAACACAAAAGAAAAAAAAATCCATATTAAAAAAAAAAAAAAAACAACAACAACCTTATAAAAGCACCTCATTTATTCAAGTATGATGGGTGATGATGTTCATAAATACTCATAATTCAAAACTATTTCATTTTTGGCGTTTGGGGCTCTGTCCCTCATAGAGTCAGCTGAGTCTGTTTGGCATCTCTGTACTGAGAGTTGCTAACTACCTCTGGGTAAGTCGCTGGACCGTTCTGAGCTTGCGTCTCCTCCACTGTAAGTACCTACTTTGAGAGCTGGAAAGAGGATGAAAACATCATAATTATAAGCTAGTCTATGGGAGGGCGTTCAAGGAATGAAATGGTAGATGTTGCCATCATGGTAGTCATTGCCAGGAGAAAACGGCCTCCATTTTGAAATTCCAATATTTAAAAGTATTTCAAAACTCCATCAATTTCAGTTGAGATACTTTTATCTTTACAGGTGAATGAGTGCAGTTTTTTTTTTTGTTCTATTAGTTGCCTGCAAGCGGAGTGTCCTGTTATACTTGTTTCTCTCACTGAGCCACAATTTTTCTGTTAGTTAAGACTGAATTGGTGGAGAGGCTAACTCATGTATATATATACAAGCACACAGAGTTTCTTGATTCTAGAGTCTGAATTAAAAGTGGACTGGGTATCACCTGAGATTTTGAGATTAACCAGCCACTGTTCTTCATTGATGATTCAAAAATGAATTTAATTAGTTTTTTTTTTTTAATGAATAAGGTTTTGGGTTTTTTTAATCAAGAAGTTTTGGAAAATTCATGGAGTTTTGTTTTATTTTTATTTTTTTGTCTTTTTTTTGTTTTGTTTTTTACTTTTAAAGAGTTCCCAATTTTAAAATAACAAATAAGCTGAAGATAGGCATTTTCCTTTTAGGCCTTCTTCACAGGCGTTTGAATTACACTTCAGATAATACATTCCTGGGATGACAGTCATTTAGAATCTCATCCAAGGAAGCTCCCTTGTGTTCCTGGGATGGCTACCAGGATTAATGAAAACAGAGCACAGTGGTTTACCTACCTGATACAAGGCCACACAGAACAGAAACAGCACCATGTAGATGATTTTGTACATCACAATTTTACCCTCGAAGCTGACAAAGAAGAACATTCCTCCGCAGACATAGATCCAGTACTTGATGAACATGGCCACCACCAAATTGCCCAGCACTTTCATGATGTCCTGGTCATCATCTTCTTCCACTTCCTCTTCCTCTTCCTTCCTTCGCTCTTGCTTCTCTTCCTTGGCTTCCTCTTCCTCCTTCTCTTCAGCCTCTCCTTCCATTGGGATATCTTTCTCATCATCTTCAAAATAGAAGACCATACTGTTATACGGCTGGTTCCACACCCCGAGCCACACTCCGACCGGGTATTGTGGGGGGACTTGGAAGTGCATGTTTTATGTGTCACTCTGGGACTTGAATGTTTTGGGACTGTTCCAGTAAACAAAGCAGTGCTTATAACCAATCGTAATCACCTTTCATATTTCATATGGTTTAAAAGCTGTGAACATGGTAATATTTTATGCTCATCTTTTTACAGTACCTAATTTCATTTCGGATATCCAATGACAGCTTTGAGCACTGTAGGATCTAGAAAAGTTAAGAACAGTGGTTCCCTTTACCCTCCATCCCGTGGTTTTTCTTTCCACCATCTCAGTTACTCATGGCCAGCCATGGTCTGGAAGCAGATGCTCTTCCTCCTGACACATGGTCAGAAGGCCAATAACAACCTAAGGTCACGGCACCTACCTACGTCATTCATCTCATCTCATCTCATCGTGTGGGCATTTTCTCATCTTACAGCCTCACTAGAAGGCAGAGTACATCATGAGAAGATATTTTGTGAGTGAGCGAGACCACATTCAAGTAACTTTTATTACCAAGTATCATTATAATTCCTCTTAGTATTAGTTGTTCATGTCTTACTGTGCTTAATTTATAAATTAAACTTTATCCTAGTCTTGGATATACAGGAAATGGCATAGTATCCTTAGGGTTCAGTACTGTCTGCAGTGTCAGGCATCCTCTGGGGTCTTGGAATGCACCCCCTGTGAATAACACAAATTAAAACGACTATATCAATTTCAGATTCTGATTGCTTCATGGTTCTGAAAGTGTGACCTTGGAAAAAGTCATTTGACTTCTCTAAACCTGTTTTCTTTTTCCCTTAAGTGGGAATCAGGTTTTTTTTTTTAATTTTTATTTAATTTTTTATTTATTTGACACAGAGAGAGTTCACAAGTAGTCAGAGAGGCAGGCAGAGAGAGAGGAGGAAGCAGAGTCCCCGCCGAGCAGAGAACCCGATGCGGGCCTCGATCCCAGAACCCTGAGATCATGACCTGAGCCGAAGGCAGAGGCTTTAACCCACTGAGCCACCCAGGTGCCCAAGTGGGAATCAGTTTTGTAAGGATTGAATGACAGCGCATTTCCAAAAGGTCCTTGTGAGCTCCCACATGTGCATGCAATTGTCCCCACTAGGGCCCTGGTTTTCCAGCGCTCCAGGTTAACATTCACTTTTATCTGGTCACAAGCATAGAGGCTTTCTGGTGTATGTGGGGATGCCCTCTCCCTGTCACTCTGCTGAGCACAAAACTCTCTCATCAGCCTAATTTACCTTTTTCTTCATTTTCCTGACTTCCGATCCTGATCTCAGATAAAAGAGCTTCCTTTTCTTGAAGAGCTTTTTGCTCAGTGAGATGTTGCCTCAGCAGGAGCCAAAAGGTGATGGTGAAAAGTATCTGAAAGTAGAGAATGAACAAAATAGGAATTAAGCCACCTGTTTGAAGTGTAAATACAATCCAACATACACAATGTTTTCTCCACATTTCAGCGGAAACGCAATAAATAAGCCTCTGCATCTGAGACAGATTTGGGCAGTCACTGGATTTCACCTGGCAGTCACTAGCTTTGAAACTCCCTTTGCTGAAGACATGAGCAAGTGTGTCGAGGGCCAGGAAGATGTTTGGCAGTGAGCTGGAGCCCAGGGAAGGTGTCCTGACAGCCCAGACTGCTCCCACCTGGGCCGGAAGTCAGCTTTGGCAACTGATCTCCCCAGAGGTACGAGTCCCTGCTTCCCTGTCCCAACTGTGAAATGAGCACAATTACAGCAGGAAGACATATTTCTTCCATAATACTCATTGAGTCTGCAATGTTCCTTGGATGAAGAATTCCACAGATGGGGAAAAAGAACACTTCATCCTGGAAAACAGAACCCTTTAATATTCCATTCATCTCCCAAAGCTGAAGGAAAAATTGTTCTAAGTGTCCATACTTGTATTTTAAGGTTTTGTGGAAGGCTAGGGGGAAAAAGAAAGCTGATGCTTTTGGGGAGCTCCTTCTTCAGTGGATATTGGACCTGGCATGTTGTAGTTGTTTCATACTAGCTTTATTGCTACGTATTTAGGTGCCCTACAATTTACCCATTTCGAGTGTGCGACTCAGTGGTTTTTTGTAAAGTCAGAGTTGTGCAACCAAGGCCGCAATCAATTGTAGAATCTTCTTATCACCCTGAAAGAAGCCCCAGAACAGTCATCCCATTCCTGCCCACCTCAGTCCTGGCCAACCACTACTTTACTTTCTGTCTCTACCGACTGCCTAATCTGGGTGTTTTATATAAATGTAGTTACTTACTAAACATTCTTTGGTCAGTGACTTCTCTTACTTGGCATAACGTTTTCAAGGCTTCTTCCTGCTGTAGCATGTACTGGCACTTCACTTCTTTTTATTATTTGATAATAGTCCATCGTATCGACAGACAACAGTTCATTTCTCAGTTGATGGGCATTTAGGTTGTTACATTTTTTTGAGGCTATTATGAATAACACTGCCATGAGCATTCATGTACAGGTTTTTGTGTGGACATAGGTTTTCCGTTCTCTTTGGTTTAATACCTAAGGGTGGAATTGCTGGGTCTTGTGGCAATTCTGCATTTAACATTTGGAGGAACTGATGGACCGTTTTCCAAAGTGGCTGCAGTGTTTTCCATGCCCCCTAGCTGCGTATGGGGTTCCAGTTTCTCCACATCTTCATTAATACTTATTATCGTCTGCCTTTTTTTCTTCAAGATTTTATTTTTTTTAATTTTATTTAAATTTTATTTTATTTTATTTCGTTTTTATTTTATTTTATTTTGTTTTGTTTTGTTTTATTTTATTTTATTTTATTATTTTATTTTATTTTATTTTACTTTATTTTATTTATTTAGCAAGAGAAAGGGAGCAGGGGGAGGAGGAGAAGCAGACTCCCTGCCGAACAGGGAGCACCGACACCAGGATCCTGAGATCATGACCTGAACCAAAGGCAGATGGTTACCCAACTGAGCCACTCAGGTTGCCCTCATCTACCTTTTTGATTCTAGCCATCCTGATGATTGTGAAGTAGCATCTCACTGTGGTTCATAGTAGGATTTTTTTTTTATTTTTTAAAGACTTTTATTTATTTATTTGAGAGAGAGAGTGAATTAGAGGGGAGATAGTCAAAGGGAGAAGCAGACGCCCCAGGGAGCTGGGAGCCCGATGCGGGACTCAATCCTGGGTCTCCGGGATCACGACCTGAGCCAAAGATAGTCACTTAACCAACTGAGCCACCCAGGCGCCCCGTAGTAGGATTTTAATACGTATGTGCCAAAGACATGAAAAAAAATAGGCAAATGAAAGGGTCAATTTTACTTTGAATAACCACCCACTTGACGATCCATAATTACCTACTTCTCCTTTGCTTCAACATAAACCAGTCCCAGTCAGTCTAGGACAACATGTTTAGTGAAAGTCAGGAACCAGAGTGCCTGCATTTCTGAAAACCTGGCATTAAACTTCTAGGAGTCACAACAGATTGAACTATAGCTGCAATTTGAGAAAGAAATCCGTTTCTCTAATGCATGTCTGAAGAGCTTAGGAATACTCGGTGGCAGATGGGTTACCTTTCCTGGAAAAGGTGATTGACAAGCCCGATTTGGAAGGCACAGTTGCTATCCTCTGATGGAGTGGGGAAGACTCTCTAGCAACTAAAGGATGTTACTGAGGGGCGGAGTCTGGCTCCCCGAGTGGTCAGACCTCTAAGGACCTGATACATATTCTTTCTTTCTCTCACTTTCCATTCAGTACTCTGCAAACAGTGTTAAGTTTAATAATGTATTTTTACAAATGTCACCGTGATTATTTTATGATCTTAGATTGTTGTGTTATCTATGATAAAGATTTGCAATTTTTTAGCTCCTGAGTACATTAAAATATAAGTGCAGACCCTACTTTCTCCAGAATAACGCTGTTTTGTGTTGTTTTGTTTACAAGTAATACATTTATCTCCCCCCAAATGTCCCCTGGTCCCCAAGAGCTGTTCATCATAGATTAGACGGAGGGTTATTCAACCACTTTCTGGTGTACATTCCAGATTTTTCACCAATATTCTGAGCCGGGATGAAATGGAATTGTGTAGTCAAAAGATGAGGTTTTGAATTTCTCTTATAAAGAAAAGACTAACGTCCCAGTTTTGGGTGTGTGTTTAAGGGAAAGGTCAGGGAAGGAGAGGAGAGGGAAGAATGTGGGACTGTCATCATGGAGTGGGGTTTGAGAGGGAAAGGAAGTTGCCATGATCTGTGAACATAGGGGATTATGATGTAATTTTTGTCATCACTATTCATCTATTAGCAGTTTTCTCCTTTACTCCAATAACCTTCCCCAAAAAGTCTGTTATGAGAACAATCCTGGGTCTACCAGCACCCAGTTCACGTGTAGTTAACTTGGATACAGGGTGTCTGGGATCCTGTAAAAAAGAAAAGGTGCTAGCTCTCAGCCAAGGTGTGTTTCATGTGACATAAGTTCATATCCCTTTCAGAGAATGATTCTCTGCCTAGAGGAGAAAGGTGTTTAGGGCTCCTGGAGTAATGACACAGGACTGCATTCACTGTCTTAACACAATGTCATCAACATAATGGACACGTGTGTTCAGAGTCGGCCACACTATCCACTGAACAGAAAGATTGGAGCATATAATTTTCTGAAGTAAAAGCTATTAAAATAGACCATGAAAATAATGAGCACTGGAAGATCATGAGCATCGTTGCTACAAATGAAGGCACATCATATAATCCGCAGAAGGAAAAAAAAGGGTCATACTTAATTTTTGCTGTTAACAATGTTTTTAAAGGCATAATTGAAGAAAAAATGTTTTACTAATAATCAGTGATTATCTGTAACAGCAGTGTGTTCAGCCTGTTTTGAAAATGGAGATGAAAGAAAGTCCTTTAACCCCTGCATGCATTTTACACTGTATTTTCCTATTTCCCCTTGTAATTTCTACTATATACAATTGACATTAAAATATAACAGACTATATTTTTCCTATCAGTGGAAAGCCTTATTATTTTAAATAAAATCTAAAAGCATAGTGTAATATTAGAGAAACTGCTAAGCAATATAAATTATTTCTTAGAGTTTTTAACCTATTAATTTTTGTAAAGCACTGAATATGTGAAATCCACGTGAGTCTCTGCTCAGATATGCTTCTTATGATGATTGTGGGTTTATTTCAATGTTTTGTTTTCTTGTTTTCCTATTCACTTACCTTTGAGGCAAGTTCTCCTGGCTCTTTCTTTTCCAAAAATCCCGGGACCTTTTTAATTTCTGGAAGTTCAAAACTCCATATATACTGTAATATCAGCAACAGATTTCCATAGACAACCATGAAAGGAGAGCTGATCATGGCATATTTTCTTCTGTTGCGAATCATCCAAAGCGTGCATGACCAAATCAACAACACAAAGGTCAACCAGCTGTGATAGGTGATGCTCCAAGCCTTGAGGGAGAGGGAAGAAACAACATAATGATGGTGAGTACAATGTAGAGTCCCCAGCTCTCTTAAGTTAGAAGTTGTCTAAAAGGAAAAAGTGAATAACATTCAATCCAAGGAGAATAGAGAGTGGTGAAATAATGGAGAGACATTCCAAACTAGGGAATAGGGATGAGCTGAAAGGAAACACTGATCTTGGGACGCCTGGGTGACTCAGTTGGTTAAGCGACTGCCTTCAGCTCAGGGCATGATCCTGGAGACCCGGGATCGAGTCCCACATCGGGCTCCCTGCTCGGCCAGAAGCCTGCTTCTCCCTCTCTCACTCCCCCTGCTTGTGTTCCCTCTCTGGCTGTGTTTCTCTCTGTCAAATAAGTAAAATCTTTAAAAAAAAAAAAAAAGAAAGAAAGAAAGACTGATCTTGCTTCCCACAGGGAATGTAGTCAAGGGCATGGGCATGTTCCTTCTAAATTTGTTTCCCTTTGGGTATAAAGGTCTTCATCTTTACCCTACTTTACAGTATTGAAAGCAACTGTAAGTGCTTTATCCCTTCTTTTTCCAAACTAGCTTGAGAGTGTTTTATTACTTTAAGAGTACTAGGTAAATGTGGCCATAGTTGGTCTCTGAAATTAAAGTTGTGGGCATCAGTAGGGTAGACACACAAGTGGGGCCTCAGAGATCACTTTGGGATTATTCAAGAAGAGGTACACCATAGAAATTAGAGAATTTGCACAAGGAAATTGTCTTTGGCTTCTGCATACTTCAAACAATAAAACCGAGTTCATTTAAAGGCCAGCCTCAGCTTCTGTCCTGAAAGGGGTTGGACTAAAGAGCCATCGGACTCATTGGACATATGATGCCTCTTCTTCTATTCACATGAAATTTGCAAAGAAACAGAAGTGCATCTCAAAGGGCAGCTACCGGAGGAACAATACATAAATCAGGCTTAAGCCTATTATCAACTGCCGGAAATCTATCTTTTCTTACCATGATCTCTGATACTAAATCTTTGTAAAAAGACATTTAAAAGCATTTTCTAGATATATTTGGGGCTAAAGGAAATCAACTGTATTCCTGAATATCATGGATTACCAAGAGTTAGTTGAATGAAAAGTCCAAAATGCTTTACAAGTCTCTTTGGCTTCTGGAAAATAGATAAGTATTAAGATAAATGAAGTCAACGTGGAACAAACAAATATTTCCTCACAGCAATCTGCGAATTTGTCTTAAAGGACAGCTAGCTTTTTACGTGGCACATTATTTAAAATTTTTGGTTGAAACATATGATAAACATAAGCTGGAAATTAAAATTGCTTTCATAAAATGAAATTAGTGACTGATAACCATTAGCAAGGCTGAATTATTTTCATGAAAATATGATTTCTTGGAAGTACTGTTTATCAGAAGTTAGGCAACATTAAATGCTCTCACATTTGCATTAAATACCATATTTGATACATTTATCCCGATATGAAACGCAGATGTGACTGCCATTTCTGTGTGTGACCCAGGAGAATAATCTTCCGAGATACTATAATTCCAGCAGATGGTCCTCCCCTCCCCCCCCACCCCACACCCTCTTCTTGGGACGGTGAGTGTGATAGAGGAAGAAAAACAAGAGGATTTTTTTTAAAAAAAACCTCTTTCCTTTTTAGCGTCTATGTCTCCTACACCTTTCAGTTGTGGTGGCTAGAATATTTCTGCATTATGTTCGGTTTCCAGATTGTCTGATGGTGTAGTAAATTCGTACTTTGTAGTTTTGAATAAATACATGCATCATTCTAACAGACTGGGCTCCTCGGGAGAGGCCTTTCTGTCTGTGATTCGAATTCTGCTGCAGAGGGGTGCTTCCGTGGAAGGCAGGCACTTTTAGAAACATTAATATTATGGCTCCGTTAAAACAGTGAAAATGGCACCAGACAAGGGTACATCTGTAATGAAGCATCTTCTCTGTTGCGTTGTTTTTACAATAGATTTTTTCTACTAAGTAGCAAAATATGTATTCCAAGTTTCTTTTTAAGCTCTATTTCATCACCATAAAAGACCAAACTGGGGGCACAGGGGGGGCTCAGTCGGTTAAGCATTTGCCTTCAGCTCTGACCATGATCTCACCGTCCCCCTGCATTGGGCTCCCCACTCAGTGTGGAGTCTGCTTCCCCTTCTCCCTCTGCCCTCCCCCCTGCTTGTGCATGCGCGTGCTCTCTCTCTCTCTCAAATAAATAAATAAAATCTGAAAAAAAAAAAGACCAAACTTAATTGGCTTATTTTTAGAAAGAGAGGAAAGGTGCATAGATACTCTTTTGAGTTCAGAGTCAGAAATGTAAATTGTATTTACATTTGGTGTTTTAAAAATTAGAATTTTGTTATAGTTTAAATTACAGGTTGATATTTCAAAAATGTCAAAAGGTACCAAGAGCACAGAATTAATAAAGAATTTGCAATCACTAAACGAGCTATCTTTAATTTCCAGGAGCTTTCTCTTTGCTATCCCTGTCTCTCTCTCTCTCTCTTTTTTAAATTGTATAAGAATCATTTAATGTAGTACTCTATTCAGAATACATAGTAAAAAATAAATCCTTGTGTGCAGTGGTCCTTACTAGAAGCTGACTAAACATGCAGTTACATTTGGAAGACATCTCGAATGACTGCCTGGAGAGGCTGTATTTAGGTGTTTTCCCCTTAGTGCTATAAAATATTTTCATCTTTTATCATCGAGGTTGTCATGGGATCTCACTATGGACCAACAAAATATGGAACAGTTTTGTCATTTTTTTGAAGATTATATTTATTTATTTGACAGGGAGAGAGAGCCAGAGAGCACAATGGAGGGAAACAGCAGAGGAAGCGGGAGAAGCAGCCTCTCTCCACTGAGCAGGGAGCCCGATGTGGGACTCGATTCCAGGACCCAGGGACCATGATCTGAGTTGAAGGCAGATGCCTTCAACCAATTGAGCCACTCACCCCAATATGGAAGATTTCTCTGTTAGATAAGTGTTAGGATTCTCAGCAATAAATCAGATTTCCCATAGAAGTTGTTTTTTAAAAGGTTATAAGTTAGATTGTCCTTTATTTTCTATCTCTAGGTCAAAGGACTATTTTTTTGAAGCTGTGATGTTGGAGATGGAGGAAGTGAGTATAAACATGAATCAGCTGGGCGCCCACAATCAGAAAAGCTCTTGGGAACTCTAGTTGCTTTATGTCCATACTGGTGAAAATTTATCGCAGCAAAGATGGAGTAAAGTCTCACTTAAATTTAGGGTAAGATGTGAATGTAACTCTTACTGTCTGAAGGAAATAAAAGAAGTCTGTGTTACTCTTGGACACGTTCAATACCACACAGAGAAACTACCTAATAGATCCTTTAATTTTTAAAAAATTATTATTATATTTTAGGGAGGGAGAGAGAGAGCAGTGGGAGGGTGGAGGGAGAGAGAATCTTAAGCAGGCTCCACACCCAGGGTAGAGCCCAATGCAGGGCTTGATCTCACAATCTTGAGATCACGATCTGAGCTGAAATCAAGAGTTGGATGCTTAACTGACTGAGCCACCCAAGTGCACCCCAAGAGATCCTTTTAGATTGGCAAAAAAGGGAACAGTCTTATTTGACAGGCTAATTTGAGAGAAACGTACTAATATTTAAAAGGAGTTTAAACAGAGCAGAACAGGATTTTGAAATCTATAGTATGAGGATTCTAGGAAAAATGAACATAAACCAACCATTCCTAAGACATTAGGAAAATTAGATACTTGTACCAGCCAGGAGAGGTCTGTGGGTCATGCTGGCCATCAGCTCTCATACATACCATCATGGCAATGAGGGCACAGATGTAACTTTGTTTCATAATAAACTGAAACACAGAGACCATGGCGTGAACTTTAACACTTCGTTTCTCTTCATGGCTCCTTTCCTCCTCAGATTCTTCCTTCTCATCTTCTTCTTCCTCTTTCTTTTCTAGATAGAGAAATAATTTATATAGCTTGCTGCTAATATGTAAATTCTGGATTAATGTCCCCAGCAGCATGGCACATATATGGTGTTAACAGAGATTTTACTTAAGACTTTAGAGATGATTTCCAACTAACAAAGCCTTTAGATTCAAACAGATTCAGTAAGTGCTTGCCTGCTCAGTGTAATGGAATCCTGCACTCAGAAATCTCAGAAAGAAAATTTAAACTTAAGAGACTATGAAAGGTAGCCTGTAAGATGGTTTCCAATGACCCTACCTCCTGATGTTCATGCCTTCGTGCAGTCCTCTCCCCTTGAGTGTGGGTGGGACCTCTGATGAGCTGCTAACCAACAGCAAGGATGGAATATGACTTCCAAGATCAAGTTTAAAAAGATTGTGGCTTCCGCCTTGGCTACTTTCTCTCACTTTCTTGCTCATTCTGAGAGAAACCAGCTGCCATGTTGTAAACTGCCCTATGAAGAGGTCTGGGGGGCAAGGAACAGGTGTCTCTGGCTAGCAGTCAGCAAGAGCTTGAGTCCAGTCAATAACTATGTGGGTGGGTGTGAAAGCAGATTATCCTCAGGGAAGCCTTCAGAAGAGCCCACAGCCTGAGCGGGCGGCTGATCTAAAACCTCACCGGGGACCTTGAACCAGAGAAGCCCATCCTAGTCCCACCCGATTCCTGACCCACAGAAACTGTGACTATTTTTAAAGCCAGTAAGTTTGGGAGTTATTTCTTATCAGTAATAGAAACTAATACAAAGAATATTGGACTACATATATATTGAAGGTACAGAAAACCAACCAAGCCACCAACGGACCAACCACATTGCCAGTGTGAGCTCGGTCGCCCATGGTTTCCTTATAGGTCATGCTGAGGCAGAAAAGTCATATTAAGGATGGGAATACTACATTAAAAGCAAGAGAAAATGTGGAGGGCTGAAGAGAAGAGGACCAGCAACAGAAAAGAACTGACATAGTAGCGAAAGAAGGACTTGTCCTCAAGGTCCTCTGCCACAGGTCGGGAAAAGTAATCTGATTTCAAAGATGAAGTAATGAGTGACGAACTTATGTGAAACGTCCTTTCTGTCTTCCTGTTCAAATTAAACGGGCTCCATGTAACTGGGTCACATCAGCGATGTTCTGCACCGTGAAGAGGAAACATAAACCCACTGAGAACCCAGGGAGCATGCACCACACGCTCCACAAATAAGCCTTTCCGTGAGGTGGTGGTTTTTCCTTCCGCACAAGCCTGCTGCCTTCACCCCTCCAATGTTGGAACCGGGCTCTATAAGGGGAAGTCCGAGGATCGGAGACAGTGAAGAAGAAACAGAATCTGAAGCATTTTCCAGATCCCAGTGCTACTTCTCTGCTCGTCACCTTGTCTGCATAGACAGATTCAAATTAAAACAACAACGACAACAACAACAAAAACTAACTTTGCAGCTTTTGTTTTACCTTTGGGAGTCCAAGTTATGATGTGAGAATGTGCAGTTTGCCCTGTCAGCAGCCAAATTCTGTTCATTTCTCTTTCTGCCAAGTCATGTGTAAAGAAAAGAAACCTGGCGGTCACCTGAGTGTCTCAACCTTTAGAAGCGGCAAAGGTCGGTTCCTGGGCCCACCCTTGGTGGTTCTGATGCCGAGGCACCGAAGAGCGCATGTGGGAAAGTACAGCAGTTCCTCGAGCTATTCTGTAGGTGAAAACCTTGGTTTCAGCCCGACTTACAAACTGAAACACACGCATGTAGGAAGCAGAAATGGGTAATCGACCCACGACGTCTGGTGTTCCGTGGAGAGGGCAAGAGCCACCAAGGGGGAGGGAGGATGGGGAAGGCTGCTGGCTTAGGGACCCGGGCTCAGTCTGACCTCCCTGAGGAAGGCTGCAGAGGACGACTAACACTTGGTACTGCTCAGTGGACACCAGGTGGAGGGCAAGTGCCCGGCATCCTGATAATGACACAGAACATGACCTGATTCTTCCAGAAAGAATTATGAAGAAAAGTACTTTCAGCAGAATGTATCAATAATGCGGGCTGGACAGTTGCTCAGTTGCTGCCCGTTTACTCAAGGTAGCATCATGGGCCACAACTCCAGGTTTAATTCCATATAAACCAAACATGCCTGCATGTACTCTGCCTTTTTTTTTTTTCCCTCCCTTGGTAGTCAAGTTAGTTAATTCTGTCCGTACGAATTGGCGAGTGGTGGGGTCTCTGTCGGGGCCGTGACAACAGCGGCTGAGCCATCTGTGGGCCTGCAGGAAGGAGGGGCCGGTGCTGTGAGATATTCACTTGTTCAGGGGGTTCCAGAATTGCCCACGTCTCAGTCAGAGCTGCACTTTTAACGTGTTGGTTACTTTATTTCTTTCGCTTTAGAAAATGCTGTGTAGACCAACAAAATAAAACACAACCCAAGTCATAGCCACCGATTTGTCATGTCTAGGAGCCGCCTGTTTTCCTTCAACATAATAAACTGAGAGAAACGGAGAAAAAAGGCCTAGTACAAGTTTCGACCCTCCCATTGCCCCCCCCCCTTTTTTTTAACTAGCCAAAAAGAACTCTTCCTGAAAATATTCATCCATTAACCAGCAAAACTACTGATCATGATTATAATATCAAATTCTAGAAAAAAACAAAACACACACACACACACACACACACACGAGTTAAACACTATAAATGAGCTGACATGTTTAAAATCATTTGCTGCCCCCCTTTTTTTTCAAAGTGTGCCCCAATTACACCATTTATTTCATCTTAGAAGATAAACTAGCCACAGCAATATGCTGGCGCGAAACACAGAACTAAAGGAAAGAAGCTCCGTTATACTGACCGAGGAAGACAACAAGTGTTAAGAAAAATAGAACCGACACAAGAAGCAATGAAACCAAAGAGACGCCGAGCAGGTGCATGAGAGGAGATGAAAGCAGCGGGGCCCGCTCCTTACCTGAGGAGTCTTCGGAGGGCTCCCAGCGGTACTGTGGGGTGGAGTACAGGTCCGTTTTGGCTGGGCCGTTCTCTATGGGCAGACTGGGGTGGATGGTGTGGTAGTCTACGGGATTGCCGTTCACAGTCACCAGCAGGCCCTGGCAGGGGGCGCGGGGCAGAGGCACAGCCGTGTTTTCAGTGTGGCCACCCTGCCTGCTTGCCTCGTGCTAGCTAGACAGAACCCTACAGCACAGAACTGACTGAGAGCTCAACAAGGTCGTCAGTTACCCACTTGAGCAAAACGGATCGTCTACACTTTTCTGTTCATTCAATATTCTTTGCTCATTCTGTTCATGCAATATTCTTCTGTATATTCCAGAGTGGTCCCGGGAAAAATGGAATCTGATCTTCTTGGACTTTGGCTAAACTCCAGGCAAGGTACCCTCTGCTTTGGTTCCAGGGTTAAAGCCTGGAAAAGGCTGGCTGCGGCTTCCTGATCTGGTCTGATCCTCTCTCCAGCCTCTGCTCTTAGGGCTTCTCCTCCCAGCCCTCCCTCCAGCGGTTAGAACTCCAGACCTTTCCTAGAGCCCAGCCAAAGCACCCCTGCCTTCCCTGCCCACAACCCAGGACAGCTCTGCAGAGGACTAGTGCTTAGCTAACGCCCTCTCTGAAGATCACGGCTGAGGCTGCCATCTTGCAATTTCTATGGGGAAGCCCTTCATACACTACGTGCATTTTCTTGTTTTTTCGCTGTCTCCTTGGCTTTATGAGTCTCTCTATGTGTGTGTGTGTCCATGAACATGCAAGACTTCCTATTCAAATTATGTAATAGGTCTATCTCCAGAGCAAAATGCTTTTAAGAACCTTCCAGTGGGATTTTAAAGTTTAAATACATTCCGTATGAATCGCGCTCATATTATATGAGGTAGTGTTCTAATGACAATAAACTGCATATAATTTCTACAAGAAAAACATTCAAAGACGTAGGGAAATTTTATAGATCATTAAAATATACTCAAAGAAGCCAATACCATTTATATCACTTCTGCATTGCTAAATAAATAAATAAATAGATGATAATTCTAAGAATATACTAACATCAGATGGTTTGTAGTCATCTTGGGTCATGGATAAAAGCTGCAAAAAGCAATGCAGGACAGCAATGTTAATAGGTAAGCAAAAAGCACTGCAACGTCTACATGTATCTGTGATGTTTACTACCCACACACCCATTCCTTCAACCAGCTAGAGGCTAGTATGTTAAAATTGCCATGCAAAATGCAAAGGGACAGATAACTGAACTGGATGTTGCTATTTATTATAACTATTCTCCAGCTTCTGATGTTAACTTTTAACTGTGACAGCAAATGACCAGTCAGAAGCCACGTGATTACAAAAGTTGACCGTATTTTTTAACTGTCTTGTTTTACTAGAATAACCCCTACTTTTAATGCTCCCCAAACTCTTGAGACCTCTTCAGAATCCTGAAAATGTGTACTTTTTAAGGAATAGATATTTCATACTAAAGAAAAATGGATTTGTAATGCAGGTTGGGATTATTTTAAGATTTACATATTGTCTACCCCAAACTTAATAATTACATGACTATGCTTTTAAACTATATTAGTGCCAAGTGGTTTGGACCTTCCTCAAATAATAAGCACTTTCTGTAATGGTTCTCCAACTTTTTTTGGTTCAGGACTCATTTATAATCATAAAAATCACCCAGAGAGTTTTTAATGATGTGTGTCCTGTCAATATCTGCTATATTAGAAATTAAAATGGAGGCCTTTAAAAATATTTATTAGTTCTATTAATTTTTCCTTAAAATTTAACATGTTCACACAAATCGTTTTATTCAACTAGCTATGTTTAAAAAAAACATGGTGAAAAATGTAGTATTATTTTCTGCTTTTGTCTCTTTTTAATAGCTGGCTTAAAAGATAGCTGGATTCTCCTATCTGTGCATTTAATCTGCTGTGATATGTTATCCCAGCTGAAGTAGGTGAAGAATGTGTGATTTTCCGTTTTGGCACGCAGGATATTAAAAAAACAGTGAGCTCCAAAGTGGAGATTTAAGAAAACGGATAACCGTGTTGGGTTCATCAAAGATATTCTTAAGTGAACGGGCTTCGCCGCGTTGTTTCCTCTGAGTGCAAGGCTACGAAGGGCAGGTCTGTGGCTGTGGGGCATTTGCGCCACAGCCTGGGTCTGCTTTTTGCTTCTGTACCCGCAGAACGCAGCCAGCACAGCAGAAAGAAGACACATGTTTTAGATATTATCTAAACAAGAGTTGTGAGCTTGTGGGGGGTTCTCAGGAATCCCCCAAGGTCCACAGAACTCTCCATCTGAAAACTTCTTGAGCTATCCTCTATGGCTATTTGTCCTTGGTAAAAGGAGCAGGATAATCTGACGCATGGTGTGATGAGAGAGAAAGGCCCCTGGAAATCCTCAGACATCTTAGGGTACCACATGGGACCACAAGGCCATCCACCGCCTGAGGCAGCCCATTCATTGTGCGGCCCTCTCTCAGCACATGGCAGCCACGTTGAGAATAAGTTCATGTGCCTTCGAGAAACTCACCTGGTGCCAAATAAGTCGGAGAATCTACTCAGTCCTCTAACATGCTACCAAGCAAATGCTTTGTGCTGTCATGACAACATTGCAAAAGGAGCATTTCTGATGAGTCCATATAGGACTGAGCTGAGTTCAACAGGGTCAAGAAAAGCTCAAAGCATTATGTGAATTACCCATCGGGACTCACTTTTCCTTCTCAAGCCATACTGTTGCCTTGCAGTAGTAAGAGATACTTAATCATATTCATATAAACTGTTTCATTCTCTTCTAAGTGGTTACTTGAGTTTTTACTGTGGCCGGCTAGCCAATGAAGTGAAATTATTTTCTGCAATGTATTTCAACACTGACACTTTCCCTGCCCAGTGCTTATAGTTGCTTTGTTATTTTTTGTTTGTCCTAAACACAAATTTATTTTTTTTAATTAAATCTTTCTTTTGAGGATAAAGAGACTTCATAGAAAGCACTGAAATGTAAACTGGTCTTCTCATAGAGGGCGGTGGAAACATATATTTCCTTTGGAAGCACTGGGTTCCCCTCTCTGAATAGAGCTCTCTGCTACCGAGATTTCAGAATCAAACTCTTTCTATAAATTATGAGCAATCTGAGTTTGTGTATGATACGTGACTCATATTTAGCAATGTAACACAAAAGAAGCAAAATAAATTAAGGAAGGGAGATTGCTTTCTTGTGGCTTACTTTTCTCTCGTCAGTTGGGTAATGGGTGGCGTACCACAGGCTCCGCCTCCTCTCAGCTGTTATTTGGATGGGGCTACAAGCCAGGGCTCTGTCCTCTTCCTTGGTCCTGTCATCCTGCACCTGAGACACAGAATAACCCACAGGACCAGCTCTGCTTCCCAGACCAGTTCCCTCAGTGGCCTACGGGACCCAGAGAAAGTGCTTCCCCGGTGCCTTGATAATGATCAGTTTTTAAATGAATGTATATGGTAGACAGGATTTCATCAAGACATTTTTAAGAATGACACCAATGTTACCTTATAAATTCTCAGCACACCGATGGTATATGCTGATCCCTCCTAAGCATCATAAATGACAGAGAGATGCTCTCATGTGAACTATGCATACCTTCCCACCGTGTATTCTAAAATACATTCAGTACATAAATGGTTCTTAAAGGAAGAACCTTCAAAAAAGTGCTGAGTGGACGGTGTGACCCAGCCATGGGCAATCTGTAACTACAAGGAAATTAATGAAAGGCAGAATCATCGAGAGCTTACATACAACAGTAGGGAAGAACTTATCTAATGCACAAAACCATCACCTTGCCTTACAGGACACTGGCCTACATTAGACAATTGGTCTAGAAAGATATAAAGAGAGAGAGAGAGTATAAGGGGCAGAATGCCTTTGAGTGCTTTTATGGTTTCCTAACAAAGGTTTTGCAACAAAAAGGGCATTAACACACCACTGATAACCACAGTGCAGGAAGGGAACTTAATAGTCTTGATGCCCAATTTCTGGGTTCTGGTGTGCCAAGGTAGAGCACCCATGGGGGGTACCCAAATGCCCTGGGTGGGAGTTCATGCATGTCAGGTAGGAGCCCATATACTATTTAACTCTCAACACCTGCTTCTCTCTCTCTCTCTCTCGCTCTTTCTCTCTTTCTCAAATATGCACCATAGACTTTCACCTCAGAACTCACACTTGCTGGCTGGCATTTTTCATGAAATGCACCAGGTCATCTGGAACTATGATATCATCAGCCACCTGTCTTCCACTGTTGCCTCAATGAGAAAGTGCTGTGTCCCAGCCCATTTAAAATATTGACTGCCTGAAATGTTGACGCTGGTATGAATTAGGCCCTGTTCTCCACACAGCCCTCTAGACACTGCGGTAAGACTGCTATTAATGTCTACTTTCCTTTGTCCCCAGAGGGCACCTGGCTGAGGAAGCTGAAAGTCTTGTAGGCCCGAGGGGCTGTAACACAGCGTTCACCCTTATGGAAGCATGACGACAGGAGGATACAACTCCTACCCTCTCTGGGGCTGCCTGAGGTCTCACAGAGGAAGCGGAGAACACCTGGAACTCTTAATGCCTTGGATACCTTAAAGCCATTTCCATCTCTTATAAGACATTGTTCGGAAACCATTCCCATAATTTCTTTGGTATGCACGTTTATTTGCACATCTGTGCCCATCCCTTACCTTTGGTTCTGAACACAGTGACTTGACTTGAGAGCATTTTATGGGCAAAACACAAATTTTGGGAGAGAGTTGGAGAAAAATGTAATGCAAAACGATTGGGATTCCTTATGACCCCATAAAGCATTTTGTTACACACAGCTGCCGTTAGTGGGGGCAAAGAAAGATGTCATATGAGAACCCTGTGAACAAAAGTGGCCCAGTGGGGAGGACGTGTCACATAGGAGGAAGGGCAGGACAGAGCCCCATTTCTGTAGGGGACATCCGTCTCCCCTCATTCCATCGTGTTGACTCAGATCCCATTTACTTGTTTTGGGCAGGCATTTTTCCTGCAGAATGTCCAGTTCCTCTGAATGGGGTCCTCACCTCTGGGTGATACATCCCTGCCCCCCAGCTTAGCATCTGAGCTAGTTGGCTTTTAATAAATATTCTCTGTCCACTTGTCGGGCTGCATGAGTGGATGTGTGGGCAACAGCCTTGCGGGCGTGAGCACAGAAAAAGCCCGAATCTAGAAGTGATAGGAGAGGCTGCGGACTTCATGCAGCCGTGCTCGTTAGGAATGGCTTCTCAGGTACAGATGCTCCCCTGGCAGGTGGTGGGTGACAGGTGTGACACCCTTCGTCTATACTACTTTCCTGCCTCGTATGCCGAGGAGCTACCTTACAACTGAGCTTCTTAGAGTCAATTAGGAGAAGCAATGAAAGCGGCTGACATTTTCTCTCACCAAAAAGGAAAAAAGAAAAGCTACCCAGGCTCTCTGACCCTGCCCTCAAAAGTGCCATGCACCTTGCTAATACCCCACGGGAAGAAACCAGTTCTCTGTGTGCTTAAAGGAAACCCCCTGGTTTCCACGCCTCACACTGGGGTACTCGGGAGGCTTCAGGCACCACTGAGAGCTGGGGTGTTCCTATCCCATGCACAGATGTTAGAGGTCTGAGAAGTTTCTGGAAGTCCAAGCACCATGATAACAGCGTGGGTAGTCCCTGAAGCCCTAGCTTTGTTGTCAAACATGGTTTGAAGCTGATTTCTGTTGCTCAGACCAATTTACCTTTCCAACGTCACTTTCTCTTATCTTTAGGATGGGTACGATACCTACTCTTCAGAGTTATGTAGTGCATGCAAAGAGATAATGTAGAGGAACAGCCTCTCGTATGGCCTGGCACTTACTAACTGCTCAGTGAAGGTGTCTTTGGTTTTCCTCACCACTGACCATTCTTGCCGGTGGTGATACATCAAAGGGAAACCGGGCTTTGTTCTCACAGCATATGTATTCACATCATATTCTTCACAAAAATAAAATATTAGAACTCTACAGTTGTTTAGGAATCTAGCACTGGTAAGTCACCAGTTAATAGGAATGGACTGGGGCACCTGGGTGGCCGTTAAATGTCATGATCCCGGGGTCCTGGGATGGAGCCCCACATCAGGTTCCCTGCTTGGTGGGGAGCTTGCTTTTCTCTCTCCCTCCCCTACGCCCCCTGCTTGTGTTCTGTCTCTCACTCTGTGAAATGGATACATAAAATCTTTAAAAAAAATTTTAAAGATCTAAAAAAAAAATTTAAAAAAAATAGTCATGGACCGTTTCCCCTGGAATTCCCAGGTTACTGTACCCATAAGATCAGCAAGACCTTTCGATCCTTACAAGGGGCTCCTGTAGCCAGATACGGATGAGCGTGGCCAGCGTGTAGTACATCACCAGCAGCACGATGGGGTTGGCGTGGTGATACCACGACAGGTCTGGATTTGCTATGATCTTCCAGGTGCTGGAACAGTCCGTGTGAATGACTGATTTGATACCAAACAACCTGTTTCAAAACAAAGGAAAATATTAGGAAGATGCAATAAACTCTATGTCCCTAACGTAGAATAAAAACATCTATATCTTAAAGAAAAAAAGAAAAAGATTTTATTTATTTATTTGACAGAGAAACACTGTGAGAGGAAACACAAGCAGGAGGAGTGAGAGAGGGAGAATCAGGCTTTTGGCCAAGCAGGGAGCCTGAGGCAGGCCTCAATCCCAGGACCCCAGGGTCATGACCTGAGCTGAAAGCAGGAGCTTAACAACTGAGCTACCCAGGCGCCCCTCAACATAGATTTTAAAGTAAGCTAAATAGAATAGAAGCTAAATAGAAAGTAAGCTAAATATACTTTCTTCAATTTTATCATAAAACATAAGTTATATTAGAACTTGCTCTTATTACAGGGCTTTTCTTCTAAGTCTAGCAAGATTTTTTGTAGTTAGCATTAGAAGAAAAATGTCCTGCTAACAAAAGGAGTTATGTTCCTGTTGGCATGGTGGAACATTCTGAAAACTGTTTTGTAGTCCTAAATTAAAATGTCAATTTCCAATATACAATGTGCAGACGGAAAGTTTTGAGATTTCGAATCTAACTTTAGCTTAAAGTGTCTGGATTAATCAGGCAGTAGGTTTCAGCCCCCAAATCTTTCCTCTTCTTGTCTCACACCTGGCTCATGCCCTAGCAATGACTTCATCAATCATCAGTTTACAGTACCTGTGTTGCCCTGTCAGAAAGTCAGTAGTAATTTCTGCAGCTGTCTGTAAACTGAACCACAGGCCTTCTAAAAGTCTATATTGACACTCCACAATTTACTGTTGATATTATAGCTTACTCCAGACTGATTTTGCACACTTCTATAAGAATACCGAGAATCAATCTCGTGTTTTGTATTATGAGTATAGACTAACAAACACAGGTCAGAAGCTATAGAATGATGAATTGTTGTACTGTTTAATGAACTTCTAACAGAACCAGGCAAATACTGTAACACCTAAGAGTTCTCTTTTCTTTTTTCTTTTTTAAAATAGGCTGGAGGGTGCCTGGGTGGCTCAGTTGGTTAAGCCACTGCCTTCGGCTCAGGTCACGATCCCAGAGGCCTGGGATCAAGTCCCACATCGGGCTCCCTGCTCGGCGGGAAGCCTGCTTCTCCCTCTCTCACTCCCCCTGCTTGTGTTCCCTCTCTGGCTGTGTTTCTCTCTGTCAAATAAATAAAATATTAAAAAATTAAATAAAATAGGCTGGATACTATTGACAAAATTTTTTATATAAGCTGGGAAGTTTGTACTTAATGTTTCACATTGTTTCTGGTACTAAAGTTCTAGCATGCTGTGTAACACCCAACTATTATTTAATTTATTTAGTTTTCTCTTGTGAACCTTCCATAATCCAAAATTGCTTCTTACTTGTGACAATACAAAGAAAAGTGAAACTATCAGACCTGACCTCCAGGAAACTCACTCTCGATCTCACCAGAGTGATGGGACATGTTCATTTGAGGACAGCAAGATGTTAGAGAACCCCTTCTGTCTAGGGTGTTTATGTCTTGGAAGAGAGAAAGGAGGAAGAATGTTACATGTCAGGATAGTCAAAGAAGGGTGGATGAGTAAATAAGAGAAAAGAGAAGTCCTGTGAGATGTTCCCAGGCTGTGGCATTGGGCTGGGAGGAGAAACTGGGCACACTGAGAACAATCCTCTATTTTTGTTACTGGTGCATCATTGGGTATTTAAAAGCTTTCTTCCATCTTGATGATTCCCACACAACTGCTAGTGTATTTACAGTGGTCCTAGTTCATACTGATTGAATAAAAATATCTATATTGTTCATTGGGGTCATTAAAATATTCAAAAATGACGCCTGTCTCTCCACAGAGATGTCTTTTTCCCTGATAAGTATATCGTGACACAGCTATGGAGTTAAGCATTCCTGTTTATTGCTTATTTAGAATCAGAAAGAAAAAGCTTCTCTCTTCTATGCATTTGGAATATCCTTGGACTCCAGACCGGTTCTATCAATAACAGACAGTGGTGCATTTAGTAGGTGGCTCATGGCCTCTAAAAATCCAGTTCCTTATAAAACCTAATAGAATTTGGGGTAGGCAGGGGTGTAAGTACATGAACAAAGAAAGGGCATTTTCAGAAGGTCTTATGCGAAGTGCTTAAGATCTCACAAACTCCTATTTTTCAGAGGATGGCTGGAGAGAGCTTCCTGTGTGATGGTCAGTTTCCAGTAGAAACATATCAGACCCTTGGGGCCCACACTCCTGCTTTGGTATCTGGCCCATCTTGCTCTGCTGTTTCATTCTCACCATCCCTGTCCACAGAACAGGTCCTCAGCTTCTCTTCTGGACAAGTATAACACAAAGGGTGGTCTCTAGTTTCTCTCCCCTCTACAGCGTGACCATTGTTAGAGTCACCTTCAGAAAGCTCAAGCTCAGCATGCTGCCTTCTTCTTCCTATTTCCTATTTCCTTTTCATTTGCTGTCTGGAAAATAGCCCCAAGTCCCAGGAAAGTATCCCGCAGGCCTTAAGCAGCCGGGTCTCCTTTCCTTTCTCCCAGATGCCATGAACTCAAGCTACACTCGGCTATTCAGGATTTACCATAAAATCTCAGTCCCTTTGGTCTTGCTACTTCTTGTTTTACCAGGATGATTTCCAGGTAGTTGTGACTTTTGGGGGGTGGGCCAAATCAATGATTGGGGTATGTGTACCTGAGAGGCTCTGTCCACTCCTTGCCAATGCAAAACCAAGGAAGCAGGCCAGGCAGGGCTCACAGACCCTCAGATATCTCTCAGGACCCCTCCAACCCCACCCCAACTGCATCCTATAATCTACACATATCAATGTATTCCTTCCAGGTATGCTCAACCATCCCCAAATTACTGCAGGGGTAGCAGCCCAGGAATGCATAATTATATCACCACCATAGCCTATCACCTGAGCCCTCATGCTCATTTATGGTGGTCGTTGTTGCTAAAAGCATTAACTCTTCATTCTTTCTTTTGGTCTGGATGGTCTCTATAGTTAAAGTAAAGCTGGTACTCTAAAAGCAATTTCCAGCACTCTTCAGTTAGGTTTCTTTTTCTTGTTCCCTTCTGTTCTTGCAGGACATCATCAAGGCTTACCTCTTGGGAGCTAGGGAATCCACCACTGGGAAATGAATGATTTCTAACTGGAATAAATTTGTCCTGCCCAATGCACAAACAATAATGGTATTTGTAGTTCTAGTCTGTAATTGGTTTACTGTTAGTTTATGTGCTTGTCTCTCTGCCCAGCTTGATTCTAATCCCTTCAAAAAGGATATGTATTTTGTCATCTTGCTTTGATGGAAGCACCTAGAGTAGAGCAAGTTTTAAGTGTAAGCTTATGCAAATGAATTAAAAGCACCAAGGCTAAATCATCCTATGAAGTTATAGTAGGTGGCCATGGTTATAGGACTGGAGACTAAGGGATAACAAAGATCTTGCTTTTAGAAAAAGAAAGAGATAGAAGGAATGGGAAGGAGCCATAGTTCACAGGAGACTTGTAGAATTTTTAGAGAAACATTGCTGTGATCTAGGCCACACCATCCACAATTTTAGTGCTGTCCGTCTGGGAAATAAGAACACATAATAAGAGCATAACAAAGTCATTGCAAGAACACTTTATCTAAATTCTATCTTGGATCATGTGTAACATAATCATTTTTGTTCTCTTCGGGCTGCCAATAAGAATTTCGAACTTCATCTTTCGAAAGGATCAATGAATGAATGTACATAGACGAGATGTAACTTTCAACTCAAGAGGTTGATAATTAGGAAGCAGTAAGAGATTCAAATATCCAATAAGGGTATATGGAACAGCCTGGATCGTTCCTTCAAGACCCCTCAAAACTGCACCTTACTCAGATTATTATGTGTAAAAATCCATTCCACACCTTTCGATAGGAAAGGTCATTGGAGCTACAAGAAGTATCTCTGATCCGAGAACTTTGGTTACTCTTCACCTGCAGGCCCAAGTGGACAGTTGAGTCCTCAGCTCTGTTGGGGCCTCTGTGGGCTCATTATAGATGCCTCTCCACCTGCCAGGGGGCACTGGCTTTGCACTTTTTTTCCTCTTCCTCCAAAGCACTCATAATATCTGACAATATATGGTAACTATGAATTGGCAGCAGATTTGTTTCAATTTGTACGTGTTGGCAGATTTATAAAGCTTCCACCTGTTTTCAGGTTCCCTCCAGACCACATCTGCTTGGTTGCTAGTAATACAGAAACCTAGTCACTTGCAAAAACTATGTAATACTGAAAATAATACCACATTTTAAAAAAATCTTAATTGTGGTAAAATACACGTAATATAAAATATACCATCTTAAATGTTTAAGTGTGCAGGGCAGTGGTATATTAACTATAGTCACTGTGCTCTGCAACCAGTCTGTAGAATTATTTCACCGTGCGAAACTGAAACTCTGTACCCATTGAACAGTACTTCCCTATTGTTCCTTCCATCTGCTCGTGGCACCCGCCATTTTACTTTCTGTCTCTATGAACTTGACTACGTAGGTCCCTCATACAAAGGGGATCATGTAGCATCTGACCTTCTGTGTCTGGCTTATTTCACTGAGCATTATTTCCTCAAGGGTCATCCACGTTGTAGCCTGGGTCAGAATTCTTTTCCTTTTTAAGATTGAATAATATCCCATTGTACGTATGGGCCACATTTTGTTTATCCATTTCTCTGTAGATGAACGTTTTCACTTTTCAATGATTGTAAATAATGCTGTAGGGCCACAAGTATACAAATATCTCTTTGAGTCCTTGCTTTCAATTCTTTTGGACAGAGGTCCAGAAGTAGCACTGTTGGATCATGGCATCTTTCTATTGGTAATTTTGTGAGGAAACACATTGTTTTCCATTATGGATGCACCATTTACATCTCTGCCAAAAAAGTAGAGGGCTTCCACTTTCCCCACAACATTCCCAATACTTATTATATATTCTCCCGTTTGATAACAACCATCTTAGCGGGTGTGAGGTTGGACATCGTGTTTTTCATTCAGCCTTTTCTTCTTCAGATCTCAGAGCTCTTTATGACCCAGGCCCTTCATGATACAGGGAGGCATATTCTCCAGTTAAAGAAGCATTTGCTAACGAGAATGGATGAGTATGCAGTTAGGTTGATTGAAGTCTGGGCAGATTTTCAAATCCTCTTATGGAACCAGGGAATATATTCTTTCCAACTAGAGTAAAATGACTGCTTCAGGGCAATAATTGTCTAGAGAAACTATCTTTTAACAATCCTCTCATTTTAACCTTAGATCCTTTCATCGAAATAAGTGGGAGGGAAGAAACAGAAATGGAAAGAGGGCAGGGGGGACAGAGATTTCTCGGGGAGTTTGAGTGCCAGGGGTGGGCAAGTTCCAAAGAGAGGATGTCTGCCGAAGCCTGGCATTTTCCCATTGTCAGACCTCCAGGGTGCTTGCTTAGCCATTTCTATTCTGAGACCACTTTCCCTGGAAAGGGGTTTGGTGACAGACTCCAAGGGTCCGAGGGTCCCAGTGCTTCTCAAGCTGAGTAATGAGTGTTCAAGAAGCCAAATGAATCAGCAGTCATTATCACCGAAAGTTATGCACACTCACCTGACTCAGGTGAGTACCCAGGAACAAATGGCCAAAAGACTTCAAAGAGGGAAGGGTGAAGACTCCTTTCTATAAGTAAGTAATGGTTCACATGGAAGCACAGAGCCTTTGAGACAAACTTTGAAGGTATAAAGCCAGCCCTAAGTGAAGCTGCCCAGAAAAGGTCCTTGGGGATGTGACCTTTTACATAAACATGAGTACCCTGAAGAAGCTAGTGGAAGTAACCTGGGGGAAAATCACCAACTACTTAAAAATAACCAACTTTTCTTTTTTCTTCTGTCTCTGCCCGTCCTTTCCCTACCTTGATGACCTTAAGTCTAACAAAGGGTAACAAGGGTAACAAAATGTGGGTTTATTTTTAAAGGTTAAAAAATATGATGAAGATTCAGGTGGTACATACTCGATAATATTTTGATTATACATTTAATCCCTTGAATTAAATAGCCTTAGCATGAACTCACAATAAACTTGAAAATAATCGGAGGCTGTAGGGCTCAATGAAAAAGAACAGGCATCTAGATATCCTGCCTGAATTATCTGCTGTGTGTCCCTTAGAATATGAGGCTAGTCAATATGTATCTTGAGGAGATGGTGTGAGAATTAGAAATGACAGACAGAAAACTTAAAAATCATTCTCCTGTCAGTTCAACTTGGAATTGTTTATATCGGGTTTGAAAATACCCTATATAAAATAGTTTCAGACTGCAAGCACTACAGCCAGTAAATTTATTTTCAAATTGGACAGGTATTAATTTTTCCCTTGTATAAAAATGTAGTTCCAGGTGGGTCAAGCTGGAATATATATCTATTTTTTGAACAGCACTATAAATAGCTAATGTTTAGATTTGGTGGTGATGTTAATGAGAAATAGAGAATTGTTTCTTGACAAAACATCCAGGTTATAATATAAATATTCATATATACTTTTAAAATATTTCATTTATTTATTTGAGGGGGGGGAGAGAGCAGGGGGAGGGGCAGAGAGAGATGCAGATTCCCCCCTGAGCAGGACCCTGATGCAGGGCTCTATCTCAGGACCCTGAGATCATGACCTGAGCCAAAGGCAAATGCTTAGCCAACTGAGCCATCCAGGTGCCCCATAAATATCCATGTAAACTTCCTTCTCACACAGAGAACATATCTTTCCTGCTTGAAGGAAAACCATTTCAAAATTCTACCCAGTTATACAACTCACCAGTTGGATCCCTTCGTGATGTTTGTTCATTTTTTTTTTTAAGATTTTATTTATTTGACAGAGAGAAACACAGGCAGAGAGGGAACACAAGCAGGGGGAGTGAGAGAGGGAGAAGCAGGCCTCCCGCCGAGCAGGCCGCCCGATGTGGGGCTCGATCCCGGGTCTCCAGGATCATGACCTGAGCCGAAGGCAGTCGCCCAACCAACTGAGCCACCCAGGCGCCCTGATGTTTGTTCATTTTTGATAGTTCAAGAAATGCTCCATACTGTTCTGAAAAATTGTACCAAATAGTAACACCAGAACTGCAGCAAAATCTCCCATTTGGAAATCTGGAGCTTGGGCAATACACCACAGTAGCAGGCTGTAGTCATTATCAAATCTTGCTAGATGCTAGACAGGAATTGATTGGGACAACTTCTCACCTAGTAGACCAGTAAGTCTCTTGCAGGCAGTTCCTGATTCTTCTCATTAGGAGGTACTTCCTTGTCCACTGTCTCTCTAGATCCATTGATCTCTGCCATTGTGAATCCCATCAACTCCCCAGACCCATCTCCACTGTTATGTGTGGTTTACATTTTGGTATATTTAATGTCTATAGTCCTCATTTAAGCACAAATCACAATGTCTTTTATCATTAGCTTTCTGTTATATGTCTGTTTCCTGCGTCTTGAAATAGATCATAAACTCCTTAAGGGCCAATATCATGCAGTTCTTGGCATCTTTTGTAACACCTACAGTACAGCCCATACTCAGATGTATTATAAGTGTGGCCCCAGGAGTAGCCTTCCTAATACATTTTCAAGTGTAATTCAAGATATCACTTACAGATTTTAGATGTCAATCATGTAATCAATGAGAAAACATTGCTGTAAACACCAGCATCGCAAATGTATTTTTCAAGGACTCAAGTATGAAGATCTTGAAATTGCCTGTTTCTTCGATCAGTTTGACCCTAACCACTCTATCAGTGTTTAACAGCTCGCTCAACAGCCCAAAGACGAATGGTTCAAGGCTGGTTGATTCAGCAAACATCATTCAGGTTTCTTCTCTTTTCCCTCCTGATGTCCGCCATGCATTGCCGTTGTGCACACTTATGCTCTTTCTTTCATGGTCATTACTTCAACGTTATGTCCTCAGAAATGGTATCTCCACAAAGTGGAGCCCTCTTACACTGCTGGTGGGAATGCAAGTTGGTGCAGCGACTTTGGAAAACAGTATGGAGATTCCTTAAAAATAAAAATAGAACTACCATATGACCTTGCAATTGCACTATTGGGTATTTACCCCAAAGATACAGATGTAGTGAAAAGAAGGGTCATATGTACCCCAATGTTCACAGCAGCAATGGCCACAATCGCCAAATTGTGGAAAGAGCCAAGATGCTCTTCAACAGACAAATGGATAAAGAAGATATGGCCCATATATACAATGGAATATTACCCTTCCATCAGAAAGGATGAATATCCAACTTCTGCATCAACATGGATGGGACTGGAGGAGACCATGTTGAGTGAAATAAGCCAAGCAGAGAAGGTCAAGTATCATATGGTTTCACTTACTCGTGGAGCATAAGGAATAACATGGAGGACATTAAGGAAAGGAAAGGAAATGTGAATTGGGGTAACTCAGAGAGGGAGATGAAACATGAGAGACTTTGGAGTCAGAAACAAACTGAGGGTTTTGGAAGGGAGGAGGGTGGGGGGATGGGAGAGCCTGGTGGTGGGTACTGAGGGCATGTATTGCATGGAGCACCGGGTGTGGGGCATAAACAATGAATCTTGGAACACTGAAAAATTAAAATGAATTACTAAAAAATAATGAAAATATTTAAATAAAGAAAGAAAGAAATCGTATCTCCATAAAAGTTCAGTGACAGGTAGAGGAAAAAGGAATCTCATTCCAAGAGCTTTTAATTTGTTGCTCCAAGTTTCTACCTTGAATCACTCCTCTTTAGTCTGAAGAATATCCCTTAATGTCTTGTGTAGTGCAGGCTGCTCAGGCCCAACACCGTTTCTGTTTCTCTAAGAAAATCTTTATTTGACCTTTATTTTCTCCACCTGCATCCTGTAATACACATTCATACATGGATTTTTTCTTTTCTTTTCTTTCAGCAGATCTTTAAAGATGTTGTCCTATTGCCTTCTGATGTATATAATTTCTGGTCTGTGACAATTCTTATCATTGTTCCCATGCACATACTCTATTTCTCTGTTAGGCTGCTTTTAATATTTTTAAATATTAAATAAATATTAAATAAATATAATTTAATTATATTGTGCCTTGGTGGCCCTTTTTTGTGTTTGTTTAGATTGTGTTTTTTTGTGTGTGTTTGTTTAGATCGAAATTTCTTGAACTTCTTGAATTTGTGGGCTTATAATATACTTCATTGTTTGGGGGAAACACTTGCCCATTGTTTCTTAACGTATGTTTTTGTGTCCTCATACCTTTCTAAGTCTCCAATTACATTTATCTCAAACCTCTTGAAAACATCTTACAGGTCACTGTGGTTCTGTTTATTATTTTAATTTTTCAGTGTGTTTTCCCTCTTCGTGCTTCAGTTGGAATAGATTCTATTAGCCTATGTTTAAGCTGATTTACCTTTTCTTCTGTGATATCTCATTCACTCTTTTGTACATTGTTCTTTTTTTTAAATTCCTTTTCTGTCTTCTTAATGTTCTTCATGTTCTTTTATCTTGAATATAATTAAAAGAACTGTCTTAAAGAGCTTGTCATGCCTCGGTCATCTCTTGATTAATTTTCCTTGATTCTGTATATGTCTAAAAATTCTCAACTGGATCCTGGATATTGTAATTTTTACATTATTGAATGTCTGGATTTTGCTGTCCTCCTTTAAAGAGTGTTGAGTTCTGTTTCAACAGGCAGTTAAGTTCCTCGAAGCTCAGCTTTATCACAGCAGGCTTGTTCTTACGTTTCAATGTTCTGAGTCTGGGGAATCCTTTACAGGCTATTAACAGTTAGACTCAGTAGAGTAGTCTCTCCATTCTGATTGGCTAGAACCAAAGTGCTTTCCCAATCCTCTGTGAGCCCTGGGAGTTACTGGGTTTACACTTTCTCAATTTATCTGTGCCTTCCCCAGGAGTCTTGCTTTGTTTGATTTCATGGAGTCTCACCCTATTCACAAACAGCCTAGAATCCAGCTGAAGTATCTGGGCAACCCCATGCAGATTTCTGGATCTCTTTCTCTGTCCTGCTCCCTCCTCTCCATTAGTCTGTGCCACAAATTTCAGGCCCCCCAGCTTCTCCAAACTCTGATCCCTCTTTCCACAGCCCAGCAAGACCACATGCTCTGCTGGGGTTCACCTTTCTATACAACATGTTGCCAATGCTGTCAGGTAGAAAGCTGGAGAAACCGTAGAGCTTGTCTTGCTTGTTTCCCTTCCGTCAAGCACTACAGTCCTCTCATACCTCTAATTGTCCGGTGTTTGGAAACAGTTGTTTCCTACATGTCTAATTTTCACTGTGATTATGGCAGGAAGGTCAGTCAGTCACTTTATATAACTTTTGAACATCTTCTTGGCTAACACACACACATATATGCATAATGGTATCTGCCTAGGTAGCTACCCAGAAGTAGGGGATTCTATTTAGAACATTTTGATCATAGATTTAGCATCTGTAAACACAACCTGAATCATAAATATCTAATCCAAAAAACCCACACATAAAAAGGAATGATTATGTTCTTGACTCACTTTTCCTCTTCTTCCTCATTTCAGATACAACCCCAAAGTTTTCCAGGTTCTTGTCACCAGGAGTAAGAGTCATGTGTCATCCCAGCATCTTTTTCATCAGCGATTCCTTCTCCTTTTCTGGGTCTCACCTTTGACAACATGCCCCTCAGGGGAAAGTACAATTCTCCCGCATCTCCTCCCACGCTCACCTTTTTTTTTTTCCCCCACGCTCACCTTTAACCTCAAGAAAAATTCTTCTTTTCTTTCACTGTCTCTTTGTATTATTTATCAATATCAAAGTGATTTAAATGACAAATTATAAATACAATACTGCTAGTGAAGAGTATATTTCAGGGAAAATTAAAAGTTACAGATTTTATAATGAAAATAGATGTAAGAACAAGTGCAGTCACTTTCTAAAACGTTTTTCCAGAACAGTCTATGAGGACCATTTAAGAAATACCTAATCATTGCGTACGGATACATTTGAAAAATACAATAAAAATAACTAATAGAAAGATAATCACATGTCTGAATGCTACAGGGATGACAAGCTGCTATATAGGTTTTAAATGCTTCCTCTCTTAAGATGCATTCTGTACTTAACTTTTTGAAAATTTGTTTCAATCAATTCATGGAACAGCAATGACCTGCTACATAGAGTACCCAGAAGCCCTTTTCAGAATATTGTCAGTAGTCTATTACTAAAGGTTTGACCATCTCTAATTAAGCTTCCCCTCAGATGCATCTTTGAAAATAAATATTTATTTCTTAATTTCCACAAGAGTGAGATCATATAGTCGTCTTTCTCTGATAGGCTTATTTTGCTTAGCATAATATCCTCTAGTTCCATCCACATCATTGAAAAGAGCAAGATTTCATTTTTTTGGTGGTTGTGTAATGTGTGTGTGTGTGTGTGACATCTTATTTAAGAAACAAGGCAGAGGATCACAGGGGAAGAGAGGGAAAAAGTGAAACAAGATGAAACCAGAGAGGGAGAAAAATAATAAGAGACTCTTAATCTTAGGAAAGGAACTGAGGGCTTGCTGGAGTGGCCGTGGGTAGGAGGGTGGGGCGGCTGGGTGAGGGACACCGGGGAGGGTATGTGCTGTAATCAGCACTGGGTCCTATACAAGACTGATGAATCACAGACCTGTACCCTTGAAACAAATAACACATTATATGTTAATTAGAACATAAAAATGAAAAAAAGAAATATTTAGAACTGCTCCTCACAATATGATCAATGTTCTTAAAACTGCCAATGTCATCAACAATGAAGATAAGTCCTTTACTGCGGTGTGTGCAGGGGGAGAGTCTTTAAAATCACTGAGGAAACACTAGCACGTATTTCCTGTTGTGCTTTGTGTCATCAGGGTGTCTGACAGCTAGTTGGAAGAGGAGTTCCCTCATCCAGCGCCGTAGAAGGAATGCTGGCACACCGAAGGGCTTCCTGCTAAATCCCAGACACTGGAAAGAATGGAAGGAACCAGGCCAGGATCTGATGGCCTCCAGTCAACCAATGGGATCAGGTTTCATGGGTGAAGAAGGCGGCACGGACCCGGCACCTACCAGCTGCCACACTTCCTGCTGTAGGTGACTAGCATCTCTCTTTGCAGTTTTCTATTTGGTAAGGACAGGTTAGAGAGCCCCAAGCTGCTCGCGAATGTCTACTTCCCAAGTTTCTAAAAACAGCACAAGCCAAAAGACAGCCAAAAAAACAGAGGCATGATATTTTGGGTTAAGCTAGATTTCATAAATAAAACTTAAAAGTTAACATCTATAACTAACCCAAATCAATCAATAGCTCCCACATTTTGGAACTGGACTGGACTGAAATCTGTATACTTCTTTTGTCTTCTATAGGTCACTAATTTTAAGCAAATGGAGTATGTCTTAAATTAAGACACTTTTGAATACGATATATTTTGATTATAAATATGATATAACTTTTCCCCCAAGATTTGGAAAGTATTTATGATCTTTCATGACCTTGCAGCTAATGTTGGGAACATGTTTTCCACTATACAGTACTGCATGGGTAGAGGCATAAGGTATGAGAATGTGCACTGGTTCACAAGCGTCTGAGAAATTCTATTTTAACATAGAAAATGCTGGGGACACCTGGGTGGTTCAGTCGATTAAGCATGGCTCAGGTCACAATCTTGGGATTCTGGGATTGAGCTCTACTTTGGGTTCCTTGCTCACTCCCTCTGACCCTGCTTGTGCTGTCTCTCTCCCTCTCGCTAAATAAATAAATAAAATCTTTAAAAAAAAAGTGTTTCCATTAATTTGTCTTAGCATTATTGTCTTTTTAATTAAAAATAATTTTAGTTTCTGGATTCCTTAATTTTGAATAAGTAGTAATTGTCATGTAGTGTATGTGACTTTGAATTATTATTGCAGATTTTGGAGGTTTCTCCGAATAAAAACTACCTGAAGCTTCTTTCCTTATCCCCTTTATAACTATGATGCATTTTTAACTGTCAACTTAATGATGGCAGTATTTAAGAGAAAGACTACTTACACCCCGAAATTTTTTTGTTCACATCCACTACTGAAGGCACTAAAACATCCTGTATTACCTAGTGAATGGGGAAATAAAAGGCAGTGTGAGAGTTGTGTACTTTTTTGGTGAATGCTTGAGGGAATAACATTCTTCCTTGAGTTAGTTTTCATTCACTTACAAGGCCTTGCTTCAATTGAAACAAAGTTATCAGGGGCATATGGGTGGCCCAATTGATTAAGCATTTGACTCTTGCTATTGGCTCGGGTGGTCATCTCAGGGTCCTGAGATGGAGCCCCACAGTAGCCTCCTTGCTCTGCAGGGAGTCTGCTTGGGACTCTCTCTCCCTCTCCCTCTGCCCCTCCCGCCACTCATGCACACGAGCACGTCTGCATGCACTCTCTCAAATAAAATGAATAAATCTTAAAAAACAAAGGAAAGAGCAAAGTGTCTGGAGAAAAAGAAAAGGGAGTAGAGAATATATTTATGTGCATTCAACGGGTACCAATATAGGCAGATAAAATCCATCTCTGAAGGATCAGAGGGAAGATGGGTCCCATAATAATTTGTCCACAATGCAAGGGATTGAACTAAACCACATATAAATAAAACTCTTTTTAAATTTTAAAAATTGGATGTAAAGACAGAACTAATAAAACATACATATAGATGCTCTTTGCTTAGATATAACATACTGGCATTCTGCCATGTTTGCTGCTTCTCTTACACTAAAGCAAAAAAAAAAAAAAAAAAGTCAGTGGCCTTGTCCGTCACTCTTGCTCCGCCTCCCTTCTCCACCAAACACTATCGTGAGATTTGTGCATATTATTTCCATAAGAATTTACTCACTTCCGCTACATATCTCTACATCCATAAATAATGTATACTATTGTTATATGAATTTGACTTTATGTAAGTGGTCATAAATGGTTATATTTCTATATGGTCTTAAGCGTACATATAATGGAAGCCATTTTAACTTCTGGGTGGTATTTCATTGCATAAAGAAACCAAGTACTCTAGAAATCCAGAAATGGAATATTTTACAGGAGAAGAAAGATACAAGCATCATTAATTTGTGGGGAAGATGTGCTAAAAAATAAAGGCAATAGGAAGGTGACATAAAAGCCTTCAAAACCTCAGTATTTTTAGAACATTTGCTTCTTTTTTTTTTTAAAGATGATGGATTTCTTTCTTTTTATTTACTTTTTTTTTAAGATTTTTAAAAAATATTTTATTTATTTATTTGACACAGAGAGAGATCACAACTAGGCAGAGAGGCAGGCAGAGAGAGAGGAGGAAACAGGCTCCCCACTGAGCAGAGAGCCAGCCGGATGTGGGACTCCATCCCAGGACTCTGGGATCACGACCTGAGCCAGAGGCAGACCTTTAACTGACTGAGGCACCCAGGTGTCCCTGGCATTTGCTTCTTAGGTTACTTTTCAAAGCTTCTTTTTTTTTAAATTTTTTTAAAGTTTTTATATATTTGACAGAGAGAAACACAGCGAGAGAGGGAACACAAGCAGGGGGAGTGAGAGAGGGAGAAGCAGGCCTCCCCACTGATCCGGGAGCCCGATGTGGGGCTCGATCCCGGGTCTCCAGGATCATGACCCGAGCCGAAGGCAGTCGCTTAACCAACTGAGCCACCCAGGCACCCCACTTTTCAAAGCTTCTGTAGGATTTAGGTGTTAGATATAGACAAACTCTTGCATAAGTGCATGCATGTATATTTAAAAATGTTTATTGGGCATGGGCAGGGATAAGACAAAGCTACGAAATTTCTAAATGACCATGACAGAGTATGTCCAAGTAAGTTATGGCATATCCATGATATTACAGATAAAGAATATCTCTATATATCTGACATGGAAAAATGTTGCAAGAGATACTAAAATTTTGGAATAATTTGAGATTTACAGAGAACTTGCAAAGATTTCACAGAGGTTTCCCACACCCAGTTTCCTCCGTGGTCAACACCTTAAGATAGCATATACCTTTGTTACCACTGGTGAACCAATACTAAACATTTTTTAGAAAGACAAAGTCCATGCTTTTTTCGATTTCCTTAGTTTTTACCTAATGTCCTTTTTCTGTTCTGGAATAGGGCATCACAATTGGTCATCATGTTTCCTTAAGCTCCTCTAGATTGTGACATCTTCTCAGATTCTTCTTGTTTCTGATGGTCTTAACAGTTTTGGGTACTGATCAGGTATTCTGTAGCATGCCCCTTAGTTTTAGTTTGTTTGCTTGTTCACGGTTAGCGAGTTATGGACGTGGGGGGGAGGAAGACCATAGAGGTAAAGTGCTACTCTTGTGATATCACACCGCCAAGGATATGCCTTCAACATGGTTTATTATCAATGAGTTTAACTGTGAGCATGGAGCTGAGATAGTATCTGCTAGGTTTTTCCACTGTAAAGTTTCTCTTTACCCCCGTCCTTATTTTATACTTTGGAAAGAAGTTACTGTGTTCAGCCCACATTAACAGGGTGGGAAGCTGTGCCCCACCTTCCTGAGGGGTCAGAATCAACATGAATGATGTGGAATTCTTTCCTAGGGAAGAATGATCTCTTCTCCACTATTTATTTTTTAAATAATTTAAAAAATTTGATTTATGGACCCTTAGATCCCTATGGACTCATGGATCTGTGTTTTATGTGTATCTGTATTCATATGTACTCATGGATATGGTTTTAATCCAATACTGCTTTATTTATTTTGTTGTTCAAATTGTTCCAGCTTTGACCACTGGGAGTTCTTTCAGTTTGCTCTGGCTTTCCTTTGACAAGTCTGTTACTTTGTTACTTTCTGGCACCACAACGTGCTCCAGACTCATAGCCCTTGACTAAGCCCTAGAGTCAGCCATTTCTCCAAGGAGCACTGGCTCCCTTCGTGGGAGAAGGGTATTAGAAACCAAGCCCTGGGCACGAAGTGTGCTCATTGACGCAGGGGTGTCACCACTTGTATGCTGTCTCAGCTGACAAAGCAAGGAAGTGCTTGTGTGCATACTTACCCATGCACACACACATATCTGTATATATTTATGTATATAACCATTGGCATCTATACTAACATACACACGAGTTGATCCTGATCTCTCCAACTCTGCGCTGCTGTCAAAAGGTCCTAGCCTTCTGTCCTTGTTTATGTGTGAACTTTCACTCAAAACAGCGAGAAACCTGGCCTCCAGTCTACCTTGCATTTTCTTATTCATTTAATAAGGTATCCCTGTACAGTGGTCTCAGAATTATTAACACATAGCTCTATGGTAAATAAATTTATCAGCTAGAGTATAGCACTTATAGACTGTCCTTTTATATATAGTGTTACAATTCTGCTCGTACACAAAGTTACTTAAGTAAGCACCTTTCTCCCTATCCCCTTCAGTGAGTTACCATCATACATTTGTAACACAGATTATTTTGCCCCAGTCTGCATTCCATGCTGGGATCTTCCAATCTCCTTATTATTTTTAAATTTGCATACTTTAAAGTTCACTGTGTACACTATAAAGTTCAGTGGGTTTTGACAAATGCTTGGTATCATGTAGCCACCACTATACTATCATACAAGTAATTCTGCCACCTTAACTAATTCTACCACCTTAAACTGTCCCACGCTTCACATGTTCAGCCTTCTACCATCGCACCCCACAAACTTCTGGAAATTATGGATATATTTACTATCTATACAGTTTTGTCTTTTCTAAAATGTCATATAAAGGAAATCATACAGGAAGTAGCCTTTTGGAACTGGCTTTTTCATTTAGCAAGATGCATTTAGGTTATCCTTCTAGGCTTACCCTGACCTTACATATGTTCTTATGTGTATGTAAATATATTGGGCAAACGTTTGGAAAGATACTTATTATGGGACTCAACTATTTCTGATGGAAAGGAACTGAATTACAGATAGCAACAAGGCAGAGGAGGGAAGCTTTTCATTTAATTCTCTCACATACCATATATTTTTTTTTTCTGGCTGATTTAGCCTTTGTCCAATGAACATGCATTACCACTGTAATTTTAAAGATTATTAAAAAATATTCCATTCTCTGCCACCTTTCTTTCTTTGTTCATGTCCTTATATTTCTTAGATGTCTATTTCTATAACTGATATGAAGAGTTTTCATTAAAAACATTTTCAGTTTATACAGAATAGATTCAGCACTTCCTTTTGTCATGCATTTTTGCCTGTTTTGATGTTTAAAACAATTTCATCTAACCCAGTTTTCCTTACTTAGACAAGCACTCTTATCTCCTTTCCTTTTTCTCTCTCTGCTCTTTCCCCCTGCTTTTCTTTTGTATCACTCTCTCCACTAAACCTTAACAGGCATTACACATTAGCACCATGCAAGGCTTACAAAGAGTTTTCAAAAGAATTACTCTGAGAATTTCCAAGATGTGATTGCATCACCCATTCTGAGAAAAAGGCACAAGAAACTGGCATCATCTTCCAATAATTTCAGCTACACGTTCTGCAGCAGATAAAGGTAACCACAACCTCGGACAAGACCAGAGTCGTGTATCCCTCTCTTCTCTTCGCCTCATAAAAACTAAACCTTCTTCAGCTCAGGAAGCTAAAATTTTGAGGGACTTCTTGATGCATGAGAAATGAATAATGGCCTTAACTTCTAAATGAGTATTTTAACTTAAATATCTTTTTTCCTTAACAATGTTAAAAGGAACAGTAGTTTCTGGTAAAAAAAAAAAACAAAAAACAAAAAACTCCTTTCAAAAATCAATAGACTAAGCAATTACATCTCAAGGACTTGTTATTCTATAAGCAGATTTTATAAGCAAAGGACAGAATAAAGGCATAAAATATTGTCTTATCCCAAAGCAAGCTTAACCATGAATAAGTCTAGGAAAACTCGAAATAGCATGGTGACATTTAATAAAAGTAAAACCAATCTTGTAGATAGTCATATGTCACTGAACCTCAAACTTCAATAGTTGGAGACAGGATGTTGAAGTATTAGTTGACATGAACTTTTCCCAATTTTTTTTAAAGATTTTACTTATTTATTTGACAGAGAGAGAGATCACAAGTAGGTAGAGAGGCAGGCAGAGACAGAGGAGGAAGCAGGCTCCCTGCTGAGCAGAAAGCACGATGCGGGCCTCGATCCCAGGACCCTGAGATCATGACCTGAGCCGAAGGCAGAGGCTTTAACACACTGAGTCACCCAGGCACCCAAACTTTTCCCACTTTCTCAGAAGTGTGCTAATAATGGAAATTTTTCCTAAACCTTTATAATTTGAAATTTTGGAGTTTGAATACTCACTAACTAAGCTGGTTATTGGACAATAAATTCATCAAAATGAAAAACAGAGCTGCTGCCCTGTAGGGATACCTATTTTAATAAAATGGTTGGCAACTCTGGTGCATTGTGGACCATTTTTTTCTATGAAAAGAGCCAATTTTCCTTCCATCACTTTCTAAATGAACTTGGAAGAGCTGTAAACTAAAGGCAAAACATACAGAGAGAGGAGGTTCTAGGAAGATCATGGAATTATTGCAGTGTGTAAGATTTTGATGTCCAGATAGGCCCCTGGATCTCAGGTAGTGAACTGCAAACTCCGATTCTACTCACTACCCAGTATTTATACTAGTATTACCACCATGCAGGTGAAAATACTGGGTCATATGTCTGGAGAAATTCCAATGTCTGCATTCTGAACATTCACAAAAATATCAGTGCCTTATAATCCATTCTACTCCCTTAATATCTAAGGATGAAAGTTCCATCTCATGCCCAAAGTTCTGTGTCCTCAGGGCTCTAGTGAATCTCCTGTATGCAGAAATAAATCACATCGAGACAGGAATTCACAGATAAACTCATCTTTCATAAGAAGTAATACCCATTCACTTCCTGTCTGGCCATCAGTGGTTCATGGTTCCATCCCACTGTCTCCTCTCTGCTTCGCTAAGTGAACCCAAGTCCTGGTCTAGAACTGTCATCCCTACCCCAGCAGCTCCAGACCACCACCATCTTCCAGCTGGTGTTCAGATCCTTCCCTCTCATGAATAATCCTGACTCTTGGTTCAAGCTGCTCATGACCCAAACCCCAGATGATTCCCAAAGCATGCTGTGTCCACAATGGTCTTCCTTCTCTCGTGAAGCTTTTACCCCTTACCTCAACTTTTGGGAGCTCCCTTGCATTTTTACGGTCATGTATAATTTGTACCCAGTTAGTTCATGTGCCTTATCTTATTTGATGGGGACTAATTTCCTACTTGCAGGAGTATAGAACTCATCTCAGTGATCTCTGGAAATCTTCTAAGACCCAGCATTGAAATTGATGCTTCTTTGCATTACACAGAGCATGTAACCCAGCCTTTCTCCAGCTGACATGTTCTTCCATCGCTTAGAGACACTGGTAAAATTTCAGGTGTTAGCTCCAAGCTCTGGGCATTCCACATCTCGAGACGGAGGGAAGCTCAGGGGAAAGTACTTTTTAAACTTGTCCTCTAGTCCCCAACCCCAGAAATTCTTATACCATGAAAGTTTGAAAAACTCTGATCAACACAATGCCAGTAAGAAACAATGCTGAATAGATACAAATGACATTGGAAACATCCTTGTTAGACCAAGAACATTTCTAATTCCTAATTTCTCATTAGCATTTGCAGGAAGTGAGAATATTTGTGAAGGAAAGGACTGCTCCTACAGGCAGGCAAGGAACTAGGAGAAGCCATGTAGGTGTTGTTGTTTTTTTTTAAATTTATTTATTTATTTATTTATTTATTTATTTATTTCAGAGAGAGAGAGAAAGAGAGAGAGAGAGAGAGAGAGAGAGAGAGAGAGAGAGAGAGAGAACACAGGAGAAGGGAAAGGGTCAGAGGGAGAAGCAGACTCCCAATATGGGACTCGATCCCAGGACCCCAGAATCATGACCTGGGCCGAAGGCAGAGGCTTAACTGACTGAGCCACCCAGGTACCCATCCATGTAGGTGTTTTACTGAGGTTCTTGTAAGACCACTGTCTGCATCCCATGAGGTGGGTGTTATTATTGTGCTAACTTTACAGACAAAGCTAGTCACACACAGAAAGAGTAATTAGCCCAATGCACATGGCTCCTGGCAAAGGCTGAGAAACCTCTGAATACAGATCAAATTGGCCCTCAAAGAGGGGAGAGGTTATTTTGTCTTCTTCAGTAAGAACAGAAATGGTTGGTGCTTATTAATAATATTTGTCAAATGAACAAAAGCACGAAGGAAGGACACGCAGGGATTTGAGCACATCGAGCTCGGCAATCTTACCCATCCACTCAGTGTGATAATTGGCGAGCTTGCCCACCCACTGCAATGTGCGGCGAAGTGCTTCTCTCTGTGGTTTCTTGTATACCTGAAGGACTTGCTAGAACACCAGATCCAGATCCCCAGTTCTGAAGAGTCAGGATTTTCAAGTCAGGTGGGGCTTGGGGATAAGCCTCTTTTGGGATCAACACTTCAGGTAGTCCCTATGTAGGCCCTTGAAGGACCCTGAGAGGTGGCTCTCCAGGACCTGAGGTTTCCACTGGAGGCCTGAGTCCCTGTCCTCCGCTATCTGCTCTGATGAGCCAGCTTCATAATCCTGCAGGATCGAAGGGTTAGGAGAGGCATTTTCTTTAGAACGGGCTTGCCGGCAGCTGTAGGTAGACTTGGCTCTGAGAGAAAATTTGGCACAGAAGGGGCAGCTGTGTGCTCACCCATGGGGGTGCGGTGGGGGGGGCACTTGGAGAATGGCTGAGGGCTCAGGGAATGCTGGTCCAGGGTAACGAGGTGATCAAGGGAGACCCGAGGCCCTGGATTCACTTTTCCTCCGCTCTCTTTCGCCCTTTGATACGTGGAACCCACCGTCGCTCATGTAGCCTCTCTCCTGTCTTGGAGCTACCTGAGGCTCTTTTAAAATACCACGGCCTGGCCCGACCTCGAACTACCTGGAATCTTTTCAGGTGAGCTTGAAGGTGGCATAATAGTTAAAAAGTTCCCCTGTGGGTTTGTATTTGCAGTCAGAGCTGAGAAGAACCTCCCTGGGACTCTGCTTCCTACAAGGATGAGCAGCTCTACAATACAAATTGTATACAAACGACACAAGTCTCCTCAGAGTCCTCAAGGGCCTGTCTCCCTGTTCCAGTCTATTCTACGCTCAGGCTTAGACCAAGCTTGTCAGGCTTCTAGGTCTCTGGAGGGATCCCTCCAGATCTCTTCCCCCTCAGCTTCAGCTCAAATATACTTTCCTTCCTCAGTTTGGAACCTCAAGACTCTGCTTATAAAAATCTATCTGCAAGTCCTTTGTTTGGAGAACTCATTAGTTTACTCTTTTCCTAAACCAAAGGTTGGCCTTGTAAACACATCCTTGGTCCTGGCTAACATTCCTCCTGAATGTTTGCTTTTACCGTTTTTCTACAGAGCTCATTACCTTTGTGTGCAGTAGGAAAATGGGGTAAGGCAGCGATTTGGACCATGGGTTTCAGATAGGTTTGACTTCAAAGTCCACCTCTGCCATTCCTATCATACGACTTGGGGTTAATCACTTAGCTTAACTGTACCTCATTTTTCTTATCTTTGAAGTGGAAATACTAGAACTTACCTCAAAAAGTTGGGAGGTAGAATTCATTGCATTGATTAGAATCTGATAAGAGTAAGGGTTCAATAAACCTTAACATTGTAATTATGAACCCAGACCCACTATGGGCACTGGGTGCCTACTTTGCCTTTGTATGTCTTCACAGAGTCCTAGAGCTTTCTTGCCAGGCCTGTTATGTCTACAACGTGCATTAACACCTCAATGGTTCCATGAAGTAGATATTATCCGACCAATGAGAGGATGGGGAAGCCAAAACTCCGAGAGCTTCTATAACTGGCAGTTTCACAGAAAGTGAACCAAGGCACATGGGAACCCAGGCTGGACGGAACGCTACATTCCTTCACCTTGTGAGGCCACACTGCCAAGGAAAGGGAGAGTTCTGGAATCAGTCCCTCAAGAGAGACTTCCTTTCTTGCTTAAGGAAGAAGCGCCCACTTTCCTTTCCTCACACCACTTTCATTTCTTCACTTTTATAAGCATATTGTCATAAGCTCTCTGTCCTGGGTTGAAGGCCTAATGTACAAATGACCTAAGGTACAAATGACCTCAGTCTGGTAAGAAGGTAGAAGACACAGGAGAAGAAATAGACATTCCAGATTTAGAATATTGAGCAAGAAGCCACGGAAGAGTGCTCACTGTCTAATAGAAAGGTTTGTTCTAGAAAGAGAAACTTTCTAGATATCTGTTCAATATTTTCCTGTCATTTTTTACACCATCATTGCATCAAAAATGTTACACTGGCAGTACGCTTATGACAAAACTTGACTTCGCAGTAGAACTCCTCACCAAGTTTGTACACTGAGAACTTCACATTCCTAGTGATTCTTACCAAATTCCTCTTCTGACTTGCAGGATCTTTTTTTTTTTTTTAATAAAGATTTTATTTATTTGACAGAGAGAAACATAGCCAGAGAGGGAACACAAGCAGGGGGAGTGAGAGAGGGAGAAGCAGGCTTCTCCCCAAGCAGGGAGCCCGATGTGGGACTCGATCCCGTGTCTCTGGGATCATGACCTGAGCCGAAGGCAGTCACTTAACCAACTGAGCCACCCAGGCGCCCCTGACTTGCAGGATCTTAGCAAGCACCCCATTACAAAGATCCAATTGATGTTTTTAACTTTCTTTATAGAAAAACATCCCTTTACTCTGATAGTGTAATTAATGTCATTGCCAGAAACTGATATAAATGACTCAAAATTAGCCAGTGTCACGTACACTTCAAATTTCTCCCTATTAGAATGTAAAATAAAACTTCTGGTTTTCTAAACACTTTGTGTGATTCCCTTGGTTGCTGAATTACGTTAATAAGTTCCCTCAACATGGAATGAAATAACTCTAAGCCAGACTTAACTTCTCTCTGGAACCACTAACCACATCTCTAAATTTAAGAGTTCTGAGTTACATTTACTTTTCCCCATGACTTATGATTACTAGAATTTATAATACCATATCTTTTTCTTTTGTTTAAAGATTTTATTTATTTGACAGAGAGAAACACAGCTAGAGAGGAAACACAGGCAGGGGGAGTGAGAGAGGGAGAAGCAGACTTCCCACGGAGCAGGGACCCCCGATGTGGGACTCGATCCCCGGTCTCTGGGATCATGACCTGAGCCGAAGGCAGTCACTTAACCAACTGAGCCACCCAGGCGCCCCTATAATGCCGTATCTTAATAGTGAATTGATAAAGCTGTTCCACAGTAGCAAGCAAATGGAAGTCTATTGACATCACTGTTTTAGGCCCTGGAGATCTATTTTAAAATCATAAATATTTTTGAGCTGGAAAAGATCTTAGCAATCCCTGACCATTACCCCCGCTACTCCTATCTTTACCCGGTGCCCTACCCTTCTTTCTTTTCTGGTCCAGATATCACTGGCTCAAGATCACAAACCACACAGAAGAAAGGGGCTAAAATTAGAAGAAAGAGCTCTGGAAAATGACTGTGAGCCCATTGGTAATTCCTGTACTTCGTTGCTAATGACTGGATTGAGGTAATGAGGAAGATGATAGGAGGCAAATAAATCCATACCACCGAAGGTGGCAGAGAGTAGCAGCTCAAGAAATTCTAGCTGCTGCTACTATTATTGTTATTATGACAAGCACAACATGAACTTGGTTTAGGCCAGGGTCCTAGCATTTTTGTAATTCCATATTGATGTCGTTGGTAAATGAGAGTTGAAAAATGTCCTCTTTAAGACGGAACAGAACAACAACTCTCTCAGAGTAAAGTGGATCTCTTCAAGGGTGATAATATGTGGTACAGATTGGGAGAGCATGGGGAAGATGGGAGGCAGTGTGCAAAACTTACCCCACTGCATAATTAGTTATATTACTCACCAAGAAAAAAAAATCTACTTCTTTTATCCTGCTAATGCAACCAAAGAAAGGAGATGTGGACCCCTGAGAATACTCCAAATTGTAGATGGAGTTTCTGTAAAATATACATGCAGTTTCGCACACGCGCAATATCCCTATGCTAGCTTCTCATGTTAAACAAAGAAATCCTCTTTGCACACAAATGATTTTCCAAGCCAGGAAGAACATGAATGAGGCAAGTGTGCTGGGCAGGCTTTAACAGACATGAACTGGACACAGGAATTGATGCTTCTGGTGGGCTTCATCTCAATAGTCTTCACTAACTTTCTTTTTATGCCTTTCCAAGTCTGGAATGGAGAAAGTCTGTGGATTCAGTGATTCTCAAAGAGAAAATGAAGTCCCCTCTAAAGGGGCAAAAGAGAAATTCTTGAGGTCATCTTTTCCAACTGCCCCACCCAGCCTGCTATCCTCCTTGCACCAATCATTCTGATACATTTCGCTGCAGAACGCTCTGGTACCCTGAATCCTAGGACGGGGAAGGATAGGCATAGGACTGCTCTTGAGAATACTGGGGCCAGCCAACAAGCTTGAGAAGCAACAGCAGATGGGGCACAATCTCTTCCCAATCTAAAACTGCATGGTGCAATTAGCTAGCACAAGTAAAGCTCCCGGATGTAACTGCTGGCAGAGGGGAAACAGAATTGGTTTTTACATGTGAATGAAAGCAAGGACATGTCAAAAAGGTGAGGGAAATCAGATGTGCACAAAAAACAATGTTCATATTACCAGCCCTTTTAAGAAGTGTCTTCAGTGTTAGACAAATGTCTTTGCTGGAATGAGACTGAATCTATCTTTAAGTGATCTTTCCAGCAAGGTTCTCACTTTTTCTTATGGAATCCCATCCATATGAGTAGAATACTGCTTTTTACACATGAGATTTTGCCACTTTGGCTTCCAATTCCCCTTTTCCCTCTGCATTGCATCATATGAAAACACAGCCAGTGTTTCACGATCTTTTTTCATTAGTTTCTTACTTGTGCTTTAAACACGTTTTTCCCTGCCAAACCCATAGACACTTTTTGTGTGTGTGGGAAAACTGAATTTTGACAGGTTTCACACTACGTTGTTTTTTTAAGCTTGGAAAAACTTTGCATTGAGTCCCCTGGGCTCTGCATCATGGCTTTGAAGTCTTTTTTGGCAAACATGTGTCTTCACCGTTTGCCAATTTGCTATAATTGGGCTTTAGGCTACATGTGCAGAACGCTGCTTTGTAATAAAGGCATCTGTCCAAAGGACTGCTTGGCACCAGGTAGAAGGTGTGCTGTCTTCAGACCTGGGGTTGTTGATAGGTTGGGACCATTGAAAAGGCCTTTCCATTTAACTATTAAGGCACTCTACCCTTCTCTGATGTCACATGTAGGTTTCATAAGAGAACATTTATATTCTATGAGTGTTTCAAATTTATGGTCTATTTCCCTTGCCTGAACACATTTTCACCTCTGAGAGAAATGTGAGAAATGAGTCAGGACCAGGACTCCCAGGGCTAGCTGCTCGTCCGGGCTCCTTCCTGTGCTGCTTCTTACGACAGTAAAGACCAACCTTGATGCCTATGCCATGTGACCCTCCGTGCTGGGGAGCACAAGATAAGAAGTAGTAAATGTAAGCATTTTGATCTCACACAAATATAAATTTCCCTAAGCACCTATAATGTAAGCATGAATTCAAATACCTCATTTTGAAGCCCAACATCACTAATAACCAATAAAGTTGCAAATTGGCAGGGAAGGAGACCAACACCCAGTAAGTGATCCCTCCGACGAACCGAGTACTCTGTTAAAAGGCTTACACCAGCTCTTATGGGTATCTGCTATTGCCTCCATTTATTTGGAGATCTGGGGTACACAGGAATAAAAGTTAGCAAGTGGTGAAGCATATGAATTCAGGTCTCCTGGCTTTAAATTACATTGCCCTATTTGTCGGATGTGATAAGTGGTGGTATAAGAAAACCCTGAAAGGATCAGGAAACCCTAAGGAAAGAGTATTGTAATGGGGGGTTCCATTACAACACTCACTTATTAATTCATCTTTTTATTTGCTGATTTCTGACTCTGTTGGGTACCATTGCCAGTGCTGGAGATACCCAGATATGTAAGATACAAAGAGCACCACCCTGTAGAAGGAATATTAGTCAAATAGAGTGGATTGCTTATATGAAATTGGCTCTGACCTACTCACCCCATAGGAAGATGGTTATCAAGCTTCTCCTCTCATGGAATTGCTTTCTCTGGGTGATGGGTGGAGGGAGATGATGGCTCACCCTACCTCGTTTAGAGCAGCAGAGCAGCAAAAGATAACTTTGAAGGGTACCAGGGCTCTTCATTGACCCCACAGGAGGGGAGGGCTCTCCTTCCCAAGACCGTAGCTGCTTATCTGCTCTTGCATTTTAATTTATAAGAAGAGCAGTAATAAGAAACATGCAAATTAATGATTAAGGACTCCAGGCAGTGCTAGAAATGTCAGAGAAATATAAGGAAGAAGACTGGATAATCCACTTATGGAGGGATTCTCTAACAGGGGAAAGCAATGAATCTTGTGTAAGAAAAGTTGTAGCTAACTGAAAGCTACTCAGGGCAGAAACAAACACATCGAGAAGGGGAAACAATCAGAAGTCTAACTAAAACTCAGGTTTTCTCCCTGCAGTTCCAGGTAAAATGTTTCCATGAATTCTGGGATAAAGTCCTACGCTTCTGAGGTTTGTGTCATAGGAAATAACCATAACTTTCCATGAAATGTCCTTGTAACATGAGCCAACAAAAGTACAAGTTGAATGGATCATTCTTGGGAATTTTCTTTTTCAGGAAAAAAATGTAAGCATAAACATTTTAATACATAAGACACATCATGGAAATATGTTCAAAGTGATTTTAAAGAAAAGGTCAACTTTATGAAAAAAATCCTCTTCCATCAATAAATGTCTGATAAGTAAATTATTAATTGGTCCTAAAATAATTTCTTATTATGTCTACTGTCATAGAAATCAAATTAATATATGATTCGCTCTTTCATGCCATGCATGTTAGTGTCAGATGGGATTAAAAGGTTTATAAAAAAGTGAAATATTGGATTAGTGGTCACATTAACCAGTTCCAAACCCAATAAATCATCAGGATGAATGCTGGAGCTGTTTCTTTTTCACTCTGGGTAGCAGTGGTCAGGAAGGTGACCACAATTTCTCATCAATATTAACTTCAGGTGTGATTTCCTCCACAACTCTAAGTGAAAACAGTCCTTTAAAGAATAGGTGGGAAAAATCTAGCTCAAAATAAAAGTAAAATATGTATAGTTTATAAGCAAGCACTCAAAATGTCTGATTTTGACAATAAAAGGCCCATTTCTCATTAAAAGGCAAATGGGAAAATACTGGAATTGAATCCATTAAGTTAATTTAAAAGACATCTATAGAAACAGACTAGATCTGCTATCAGAATGAGGTTCCTATATGTCCCCATTGCCAGATTCTTCCTGACAGCTCTTTTTGGGGACTGGACACCAGATTTTCCAGAGTAGCTGGGAAAATGTAAGAAAAAAGCGCATTACTCATGATCAATGAATTTTCACTGGATGTTCAGATTATTATACAAATTCTTCCCATCAGTTATGATACAGATACGATAGTGAGGTGTGAGGACAGCTTGCATGTGGCTGATAGAGAAAATGGTCCTTCATGGGTTTGCAAGTATCAGGGCCTGGATGATTATAGAGAAGGGATAAACAACATTCTGAACTTCCATCATTAGCACCACTAATGACACAGAAATTTGTTTCTTATCAAGGTGAATGACAATTGGATTTACCTTCTTTATTGGAACAACCAAAATATATGAAACAGTGATTTAATGGACAGTGGACATCAGGGAATGAAGAGTAATAACTTCTGGAAAAAAAAATGAGAGAGAACAAGATCTCGTACTGCACTGAATTTCCAGGATGGAAATCCCCTCCACTAGTGCTGGGAGGAGAAGCCTGGACAGCATATGACAAGTTCTCTGACTTGAAGAGGTGTTTGAGGAAGATTTAGGGAGGTCACAGTCGCTAAGTTTCAGAGGACAGAGCATCTAAGAGGAAGAGACTATTTACAGAGAGAACTCCAGAGACCAGAAAGAGACATTCTTGTTACTCTGAAGAGTAGAGTCCAGGACAATGGGTGTAGATGTATATGGGGAAACCACACTACACTAGCAAAAGAACCACCTGGAAGACTTAGAGATAACAGTACCTAGTGTTCATAGAAAGTAGAGAATAGCGCCTGTCTAACCAATCAGAGTAAAACCCATATGATCATCCAGGTCATCCAGGAAAAAAAAGCATTGGGTAGAGTACACAGAAAATTGCCTCAGGAGGGAGGAATAATTCATCCTTCACTGACATTACTTTCATCCCTCCTAACAAATTTTAATAAGACCTGCTTCCCAGAATACTCCTCATCAATAATTTTAAGAATACAAAATATTCTTCACCCAACAAGGTAAAAATAACATCTGGCATCCAAGAAAAATTACCAGGCATACAAGAATGCAAGCAATCACAACCTAATAAAAAGGAAAAAAAAATCAATATTGAAACTGACCTAGATTTGAGAATGATACTAAATGAGTAACCAAAATCAGATATTTCATCATATACAAAAAAATTAAACAGTGGCATGGAAGATATAAAGAGACAAAACCCAAACTAAACTTCTATTAATAAAAACTAATGTATGAGAAGAAAGATACAGTGGATGGGATTAACAGCAGATTAGACACTACAGGAAAAAATATCAGTAAACTTGAAGTAGAAAATATACAAAAGGTAACACAAAGAGAAAAGAAAATAACAAAAAGGTGAAGAGAACATCAGTGAGCATAGGGACTATTTCAATTAGTCTAATATATGAATTATTGGAGTTCTCAAAAGGGATGTGTATTTGAACAAATAATGGCCCCCAAATTTCCAGATTTGATGAAGACTATATACAAACAGTTGCAAGATACTCAATGAAACTCAAGAACAATAAAAATAAAGAAAAATTATACCATACTGAAAACTCCATACTGAAAAAGCCAGAGGAAAAAGACATGTTACAGAGTAACAATTATAAGACCTGCAGATTTCTTGGAAACAGTGCCAGTGAAAAGATAGTGGACAACATCTTTCAAGAACTGAAATAAAAAATTCACCCTCGAGTTCTGCAACAAGCAAAAGTATCTGTCATCAACAGACTTGCAATACAAAAAATGTGAATGTAAATTAATGAGATGGAGATATGGATGTACACAAAGGAATGAAGAATATCAGAAATTATAATACATGAGTAAATACATGCTTTTTTAAGTTAAAAATACTTAAAATATGATTAACCCACTCAAATATAACAGTGTGGTATGAGGCAATTTTATATATACACACACACACACATACACATACCTAAGTTACATATATTTTATATTATACTTATATATTACACATCTTATATTTATATATAATTATATATTTATATTTAATATCAAAATATGTGTTTTATAATTAACATATAATATTTTATACTTAATATATAAATTCATCATATATATATAAAGTGTATGACAACAATAGCACAAATGTGGGAAGAAAGAAATTATGGTTTACCACAGAACAGTTCTTATGTTGCACAAGAAAAGGTATTATACTATCACTTAAATTTGAATTAATAATGCCTTAAAGCAATTACCAATTTGCCAAAACAAAAGTGATAAAATAAAATCATAAGAAATTTTAATTTACACAAAAAAGAGAAAGAGAAGAAAGAAGAATAAATGTGAAAATTTAAAAAAAATGAGATGATAGATCTCAACTGAAAAACATTAATAGTCACATTAAATGTAAATAATTTAAGTACCTCTAATTAAAAGGCAGAGATTGGATGTCAGGAAAGATGACTGACTAGAAAGTACTAGGAATCTGTCTCATGATCTAGATGATGATTGTATTTTTAGAAACTGTCTGAAGTAATTATTTTGGAACTCTGGAGTTTACTAGAAGTCTTGACACTTCTAAAGAAATGCTTGGCTGGAAGCCATATTTAATATGGGTCAAAATCAGCCTTCAATGTCCTAGTAGCTATACATCTCCCATGTTCCAGCCCCATCACAGGTAGCAATGGGGATGGTGGTCTGCATTCCAGGCATGACTTGGTGGGGCGAGAATGGGCAATAAGGATCTTGCTCTCCAAACATCAGAGCTTGTATTTGCATTGCAGATTGCTGTTTATAGTCATTGAAGTGCAGAGAGAGGTTAGCCACCATTGTTTCAATCTCCATTGAGTGAAACTGCTTCCAGGGGATTTAAATGATCCACATCTGGGCTCTTTTTTTTGTGGGGGGTGGAGTAGGGGGCATTCAAACAGCACACATGTATAAGGAGGAATATAGTAAGCTATCACAGACACCCAGGGGAAGATACAGGCTAATAAAAGACCAGGGAAGACCTTAAGTTTTCACCTCAGGTTGATCCCCAGCCAAGACACTGTGCAATTTAAATCAAACCAAACCAAAACAAAACAACAAATCCTGCGAATTATTTCCAGAGTTATCATATTATAAGATTCAAATGTCCAGTTTTCAACAAATATCACAAGGCATATAAAGTTTTGCCTATTATCAATTTGTTTTAAAATTTGTCTTGAAGTTGAAGTTTTACCTATTCAAAGGAATAAAAGAAATTGAACAAAACAATTTCTGAAGATGTGCAGGCACTGGAATTACTAGACAAAGGCTTTTTATTATTTTTTTAAGGATTTTTAAAATTTTATTTGAGAGAATAAGTGAAAAGAGAGAGAGAGAGGGCAAAAGTGGGGAGAAGAGCAGAAGGAGAGGGAGAAGCAGACTTCCTGCTGAGCAGAGAGCCCAACATAGGGCTCGATTCTGGGACTCCAGGATCATGACCTAAGCCAAAAGCACCAGCCACTTAACTGACTGAGCCACCCAGGCACCTCTAGACAAAGGCTTTTTAAAAGCTATCTTAAAGATATCCAAAGAGCTAAACAAAGATAGGAACAAAGGCAAGGAATGATATATGAACAAAATAATGATAGTGATAAGGAGAAATTATAAAAAGGAACCAAAAAGAAATTATGAAGCTAAAATGTACAATAACTAAAATAAAAATTACACTCAAAGTGTTCAAAGGCAGATTTGAGGGGGCAGATGACTAAGTAAACGTAAAGTTAGAACACCTGAAATTATTGAGTCTGAAGGACAAGAAGAAAAAATAATGAAGTGAAATGAATAAAGCCTAAGAGACTTGTAGGGCATCATTGGAGAGGACCAACAAATACGTGGGACTCACAACAGAGAGAGAAAAGGGCAAAGACAATATCTGAAGAAATCATGCCTAAAAACTCCCCAAACATAATGAAAGACATGAATCTTTAAGAAGCTTATAAACTTGAAAAGATGCCACTGAGACAAATTATAATCAAACTGTCAAAAGCCAGAGAAAGAATCTTGAAAGCAACAGAAGAGAAGTGATTCATCACATACATGCAGTCCTCAGTAAGATTATCAGCTAATTTCTCATCAGAAACCTTACAGTCCAGAAAGCAGTGGGTTGATAAATTAAAAATGTTAAAAGAAAACAACTGTCAACTAAGAATTCTGTATCTGGCAAAACTATCCTTCAAAAATGAGGGAGAAATAAAGACAAGATAAACAAGAACTGAAAAATTTCATTACCAATAGGCCTGCCTTGCAAGAAATGTTAAAGGAGTCCTGCAGGATGAATTGATAGGATGTTAGATAGTAACCTGGAGCCATATGAAGAAATAAAGACCTCCAGTAAAGGTAAATAAATGGACAATTATAAAAGCTAGTGGTATTTTAACTTTGGTTTATAATGTCACTTTCTAAGTTTTCTACATGATTTAAAAGATAAATTCATTAAAATTCCATGTGGATGCATGATATCCCATTGTATATAAGAACCATATCTTCTTTATCCATTCATCTTTTGAAAGGCACCTTGGCTCCTTCCACAGTTTGGTGATTGCGGCCATTGCTGCAATGAACACTGGGGTACATATGGCCCTTCTTTTCACTATATCTGTATCATTGGGGGTAAATACCCAGTAGTGCAATTGCAGGGTCATATCGTAGTTCTATTTTTAGATTTTTAAGGAATCTCCACACTGTTTTCCAAAGCAGCTGCACCAACTTGCATTCCCACCAACAGTGTAAGAGGGTTATACCTCCATCAGAAAGGATGAATACCCAACTTTTGTACTAACATGGACCAGATTGGAAGAGATTATGCTGAGTGAAATAAGCCAAGTAGAGAAAGTCAAGTATTACTTGTGGTGTTTAAGGAGTAATACAGAGGACAGTAGGAGAAGGACAGGAAATGGAAGTAGGGTAAATCGGGGAGGGAAATGAAACATAAGAGACTCTGGACTCAGAAACAAACTGAGAGTCTTGGAGGGAAGGGGTGGGGGGATGGGTGAGCCTGGTGGTGGGTCCTGAGGGCACGTATTGCAAGGAGCACTGGGGGTGGGGCATAAACAATGAATCTTGGGACACTGAAAATAAATAAATAAATAAATTAATTAATTAAAGAAAAAATTTTTTAAAAATTCCATGTGGAAAATTTATAAAAATGGATCATATTCCAGATTAGAAAACAAATCATATTCTCTGGCAACAATGGAAGTAAATTAAAATAAGAGAAACATTATGCTAAGTGAAATAAGTGAATCAGAGAAAGATAATCATCATATGATCTCACTGATATGAGGAATTATGAGGCAGGGCATGGGGTCATGGGGGAAGGGAGAGAGGGAAAAATGAAACAAGATGGTACTAGGAGAGAGACAAACCATAAGAGACTCAGTCTTAGGAAACAAACCAAGGGTTGCTGGAGGGGAGGAATGGGGTGGCTGGGTGATGGACATTGGGGAGGGTATGTGATATGGTGAGTGCTGAGAATTGTGTAAGACTGATGATTCACAGACCTGTACCCCTGAAGCAAATAATACCTTATATGTTAATACAAAGCCCAGCAGGGACAAAAAAGAAAAAAAAAAGAGAAACATCTCTGAAAAATCTCCAAATATTTGGAAACCAAAAACATATATAAAAAGCCAATGGATCAAAGAAGAAAGTCAAATGGAAATTAAAAAGTATTGTGAACTGAATGAAAAATAAAACAGAGTAGCTACACATGTGGCGAGCACAGCATAACATAAAAACTTGATGGTGTAACGTAAAAACTTCTCAAGTCACTATGTTGTTTGTACACCTGAAGCTAATATAAATATTGTGTGTCAACTATACTCAAATAAAAAAAAAATTAAAGAGGTGTCTGGGTGGCTCAGTCAGGTAAGCATCTGCCTTTGGTTCAGGTCCTGATCCTAGGGTCCTAGGGTCAAGCCCCACACCAGGCTCCCTGCTCAGCAGGAAGTCTGCTTCTCTCTCTCCCTCTGCCACTCTTCACTGCTTGTATTCTCTCTCTCTCCCTCAAACAAATAAATAAAATCTTAATATTTTAAAAGTATACCATATCAAATTTGTAGGATGCTGTTACAATAGTATTTAGATTGAAATTTAGATCTCAATTTAATTAAAATTTTCTAAACACCTATCTTAGAATAAAAGAAAGTTATCAAATTATTAACCTCAATTTCCACCTTGGAACAGCAAAAGTTAAGATAAATAAAAAGAAGAGTCAACTAAGCCCAAAGTTTAATTTAATTAAGTCAATTAAACAAAAAAGAAGAAAAATAAAGGAAATTAAAACATCCGAGTTACAATCCATGAACAGAAAATAGAACAACAACATGGGAAAAAATAAGAGCCAGTGCTTTGAGATAACATTGACAATCAATAATATCTAGCTAGACTCACCAGGAGAAAAAGAGAAAAGGCATAAATTACTAATGTCTGGAATAAACTAAATAATACCACTACAGATTCTACAGATATTCAAAGGAAAATAAATATTATTAACTACTTCATGCCAATAAAGTTGACATCTTACATGCATAGGCAAATTCCTTGAAAGAAACGAAATACCAAAACTCATTCCAAAAGAAATAACCTGAACAGTTTATATCTATTAAAGAAATTACATTTGTGGTTAAAGACTTTCCTACAAAAGAAACTTTAGCCCACATGGTTTCACCAGTGAATTCTACCAAGCACTTACAGAAGAAATAACAGAAATTCTAAACCAACTCTTTCTGACCATTGAAAAACAGGAAATACAACCCAAGTCATTCTATGAGGCAAACATTACCCCATACCCAAATCAAACACATTCTAATAAAAGAAAATGACTGGCCATTATCTGTAATGAAATATGGATGTAAAAATTGTAAACAAAATTTTATCAATTCAAATTCAACAATACATACAAAAAATACTGCTGCTTGATCAAGTGAGATTTATCCAAGGAATATCAGGATGGTTTAATATTAAAAAAAAATCTATTCACCATATTAACTGACTAGATAAAAATAAAAAAATAATGATTTTAGTAGATGCAGACAAAGCATCCGACAAAATCTAATACGCATTGAGGATAAAAACTTCCAGAAAATGAAGACTGGGTGGGGATTTTCTGTCAAGCTGATAAAAAGCATCTATGAAAAACCTACAATCACCATCATACTTAATGATGAAAGACTGAAAGATTTCCTCCAAGGAAGGACAGCAAGACAAGACTGTCTATTCTCACTGCTTCAATTCAACATTGAACTGGAATGTTAGCACGTATGATAAAACAAGAAAAAGAAATAAAAGGCATCCAGGATGAAGGTAAACTATCTTTATTCATAGACGACACGGTAGAAAACCTGAAGGAATCAGTAAAAAAAAAAATCTTGTAGAACAAATACATGTGCTTAGTAAGGTGGCAGGATACAAGATCAATACACAGAAATCAAATGGACTTTTATATACTGGCAATGAACAATCAGAAATGAAAATTAAAATCATGAAATACTTAAGGGGGAACTCTGACAAGAGATGTGCAAAACCTGTGAATTAAATATTAAAATGCACTTCTGAGAGAAATTTAAAAAGACCTAAGCAAATAGAGAGCTATAACATACTCATGCCTCAGAAGACATGACATATCCATAAGATTATGCAGATTCAATCCAATTCCAAACAAAATCCCAGCAGGCTTTGCTCACAAAGTTGACAAAGTAGTTTAAAATTAGTATGGAAATGTAGAGGTCTTAGAATAACCTAAAAAAAAATATAAAAATTGAAGTAACACTACCTAAGTTCAAGACCTATTATCAAGCTATAGTCTAGAAGTCAACTGTGTGGTCCAGAAGCTGATGATCTTCCTTCTGATGTATCACCAGAAGGTCAATAGTAGCCTAACATTATGTCACAAGCCTGCCTCATTCACCTCACTTCATCTCACCACATCACCTCAAGAATAAAAAGGATGGGTACAGTAAGGCATTTTGAGAGAGACAGACACAACTTCTTTTTTTAAAAGATGTCATTTATTTATTTGACAGAGAGAAACACAGCTAGAGAGGGAACACAAGCAGGGAGAGTGAGAGAGGGAGAAGCAGGCTTCCTGCCAAGTGGGGAGCCTGATGCAGGGCTCAAACCTGGAACTCTGGGATCATGACCTGAATCAAAGGCAGATGCTTAACCACTAAGCCATCCAGGTGCTCCAACAGACACCACTTTCATGTAATTTTTATTACAGTACATTATTATAACTGTTCTACTTTATTATTGTTGTTAATCTCTTACTGTGCTTAATTTATAAATTTAACTTTACCTTAGGTATGTATTTAAGGAAAAACATAATTATATATAGTGTTCTTGGTACTATCCTCAGTTTCAGGAAGCCACTGAAGGTCCTTGAACATATCCCTGGTGGAGGATGAAAAAATCAGTGGTACCGAATAGAGTCCAGTATAAAAGTAACCACAGATACATGGACACTTGATTTTTAAAAAAATATATTTTATTTATTTATTTGAGAGAGAGAGAGTGAATGAGAGAGAGCATGAGAAGGGACAACATCAGAGGGAGAAGCAGACTCCCCACGGAGCTGGGAACCTGATGCGGGACTCCAGGATCATGACCGGTGCTGAAGGCAGCCACCCAACCAACTGAGCCACCCAGGCGCTCCTTGACATTTGATTTTTAACAAAGCACAGAGGCAGTTCATTATAGAAAGGATAATTATTTCAATAAATGAATGATGAAACTATTTGAAATCACAGGCAAAAAAAACTATAAAACTTCTAGAAGAAAATGTAGAATTTGGGTATGTGTTTTTTGGGTTTGGGAAATATTTCTTAACTACACACCCAAAAGCATGATTCATAAAAGAACAATAAATGGCACTTTGCCAAAAGTGAAAACTCTGCTCTTACAAATTCATAGACTGGGGTAGTATTTTCAAAACATAGATGTGATAAGTCATAAATGGTTTGTATCTTGATTTTCTAAACATCTCTTAGAATTCATTTTCAAGAAAACAAACAGTTCTGATGTTATTTTAAAAATGGGTAGAATATTTTAATACACACTTCATCAAAAAGGTACACGAATATAAAATCAGATCATGAAAAGATTCTCAGGCTCTCCAGTCATTAGGAAAATGAAAATTTAATTAAACCCACAATGAATTGCCAGCACACACTTATTGAATGCCCAAAATTAAAAAAAAAAAAAAAAAAAAAGATCGACCACACTAAGAGTTGGTGAGCATGTAGAACTGAAGCTCCCAGACTACAATGTGGTTACATTTCAAAATGATCAGGCATAGTGAAAGAAGCCAGATCTATTCCCTGCCCCTGAGCCAACAGGTAAATCATAATCATAATCAGTACATACTGTATGGTTCCATTTATACAAATCCTAGAATATGTAAACTCATGTAGTTACAAATAGCACATCAGTGACTTATCTGGGGATAGGATGGGAAGAGGATAAGGCACAGGAGAGAAAAGTTACAAAGGATATGAGGAAATATGGGTTTGTTGGATATGTTCATTATCTTGTTTGTGGCAATAGGTTCATGGGTATGTTTATGTTAAAACTTATCAGATTGTATACGTTAAATACATGTAATTTATTACATACCAATAATATCTCAAGGAAGCAATCACTCTTTCACTAATAATAAATAACTAGCAAGGTTATAAAAATCTTTATTAAATCCTCTCAGTAAAAAGCCTCCTTAGAGAAACTTTGAGGAGAAAATCAAAGTATCTTGGGTCATTTTCGGAACTCATCTCTTATGCTCGACTCAGACTTGCTTGGAACGAAAAAGAAGAAGCAACTGCAGAAGTTACTGCATAAGCATTCGGAACATGAATAAACCAAGCAGTTATGAGGCAATATTGTTCATTATATTTCTCTTCAAAATACTTCAAGAGTCAGCTGCATCAGCTTCTTTATAATCAAACTAAAAAAAATTAATGAAGTGTTGCTGCAATTAATGAAAACCCAGACCATGAGGAGACTCTTAACGCCAATTAACAAGATGGCCACACTTGGCAATAAAAAGCTTAATAACTCAATACTTTGTTTTGTTCCAAAATGCCCTTTCTCAAAAGATCACTTTAGATTTAATTTTTCATAAGCTGTTCCAGTTACTTGAAGAAACAGTTCATCTTTATATTACAAGAAATTCTACCATCTTTATTTTGCTATTAATTTTTAAATTTGAAAGAACCTAAATGTACCATCCAGGCATAGTTTATAATATGCTCATTAATGCCAAACATTTGGAGCAAATTTAGAAAAAAAATGTAATGCAAACTACATCTTGACCCTTCTTTATATTTTGAAAGATTAAATGGAAAATGAGTCATTTCTTTTTCACCTAACAAGTGTTCACTGGAGCCCTGTAACACTAGGCGTGGCTGCAGAGACTGAGAGAACACAGTGATAAATTAGATGTGGTTTCTGCCCTTGAGTTGCTAGGCGAATCCTCTAACACTGCTCTGTGCCCAGAGGTAATGTTATGTGTCCAGGAGGACTAGCTCAGTTCACCCCCATTAGGCCCAGACCAATGGGCTACCGCGCGTTGCTATGGCTATAGATGTCCCACAGGAGGGCTCAAACTGCAGATCCCTGGACCCCTGAGAGGGTAAGAAAGTGCAAAGCCCGGGTCGCCCAAAAGTCATTTTGGATCCTGGTAGTATAAAATCTTCTTCATTAATATTCTAGGAAGGCGGTAGAAACATTACTATTTTATGAAAGTTGTGATGCTCAATATAGCGAATAGGGTACAAGCTTCAGAGTCAGACAGAAAGGGCTTAAAATCCTGGCTCTGTCCCTTAATAAACCTGTGGCCTTGATGTGTGACTCAACCTCTGTAAGGCTGTTTTGTTTTTGAAAAAATGTACATAGAAATAACAGTACCCGCCTTCTAGGATTATTATCAAAATTAAATAAGATAAGAAGTGCAAAGCAGTGAACAAAGTGTCTTATACAAAGTCATGTACCAAAAATGAAAGCTACTTCTCAGCCATACATCAAGCTCCTACAATTCTGTTGCCTAAAATCAAATTGTTGTTTGAGCTCAACGTTTACGGATAAAGTATAGAAAAGGTTACAACTAAAGCTAACAACTTACTGAAGTTCTGATCAGAGGTTTGAATCCTCTGTTAGGCAACTTATTAATAAGTTTATTTAATAAAACTTCTTTACATTCTTACAGTGTGCTAGGCATCACTTTTTACAAATATTAATTCATTTAATATTCATAACAAACCTATCACTGTACTAGTGCTATTATAATTATCCCCATTTTGTAGATATTAAGGAATATGTATACACACACACACACACACATAGTTTCAACTTAGGTATGCCTATGGAATGTATTTTGTTTTATAGGGAGGACACCAAGAAACAGAAATAAATACTGTTAAATTTTCCCAGAGCCAGGACTGATTTTTGTTATCAATAATATGGTGATGGTGATGAGACTTTTATGGGAAGAGGAAAAGAGTTATTTTATTAGAATAGATTCCACTAAACTAGTAGATGCCATGCAAGGTGGAAATCAGCAAATAGAGAAAAACATTATTACTTACTGACTCTCACATATAATAATTTATTTAATTTGAAAAAAAACACAGTCTCACCAACATGACAAAATAGGTCATTCCTAACTTCACTCTCCCTCATAAGAAGAACAACTAAAAACTATTCAAGAACAAGACAGCGGTGAGAGAATCCCAGAACACAGGGGTGAGGTTGAAGGGCTCCTGCACCACAGAGACCAAGGCAGGCTGCGTGAGGAGGGGAAGGGAGGTGGCTAGAGTTGACTGATTTTCCCTTCCCCCAGGCCAGTGCAGTACCTCCTGGAGAGGACTCCCTGAGCCTCCATTTCCTCCAGGGAGAAAAGAAAGAAAAACTGGCAGGGGCAAGGCAGGGATAGCTAGTGCCCAGTATTATGGTCACGCCCCTACTCAGATCTCACCCCCAAGGGATTACAAGGAAATCTGTGGGGCTCAGTCACTGAAACTCATAGTCTGCTGAAGGGGGAAAGGCTCGTAACAACCAGCACACATTTTGACAGACCCACCTGCCACGCACAAGTAGCGTAAGTCCCGACCAGCAGTTCTGCTCAATTCCAGAACCTTGTCAGGGGCATACTCTGACCAGGGAACCCCATGGGGCACAAGGATCTGCCTGATAGGGGTCCTCAGAGGAAGAGTCTTGCTGCCCCAAGAGCCCCATTTGCCTATACCCATGCAAGGAGCGGAGCTGTGGTGCACCGACTGTGGAGCGTCTTCCAGAACTCTCTCGCCGGGAGGGCTGGTCACAATTCATGGAAGCTGTGAGGCCCAGTGGCTCTCCAGTTAAGGGCAGGAAAAGCCAATAGTTTCTAAGCCAAAGCCCTGGCCCCGTACAACCAAAGAACACAGGGTGTGGATTAACTGGAGTTAAGACAAAAAAGAGCTTCATTGGTTTTAGAGCTGCATTTCTAGCTGCACCTGAGCAGAGAATCAATGTGTAGCTCTATTCATCACTCAACAGCTTTCACCTGTCTGACCAAGAACCCTACCCGGAGCATATGGAAATCTGTGTAGCCCATTCACTGGCCTTATGTAAGTGGCACTTAAACACAGAGCACAGACCATGGCTTCCCCTGATGAAAGAGCAAAACCAGTGGCTTCACCTAAAGCGAGAATTCAGCGCGCCGTGGCTTGATTTGCGTCCCCAAACAATGAGCTATACAGGTACTGAGTTCTAACTTGCAGCCCTGCCAGCGTAGGGAAGCTAATTCATAGCCTCTTCTACTACTAAACATAGAATGCAGTCCTGACTGGTAAGAGGAATTCAGGCAACTACTGAGCCTCTGGCACAGTCTTAGAGAGACAGGGAACCAAGTCAACAGTCCTATTTTAATGTTGTCTGCCACAGATACATGCCAATCATACTCAGAGCTTGAAAAGAATGGCAAGAGTAAGTCTTCAACTATCAGTAATTACTTTTTTTAAAAAAAGATTTTATTTATTTATTTGACTGAGAGAAACACAGTGAGAGATGGAACACAGCAGGGGGAGTGAGAGAGGGAGAAGCAGGCCTCCTACAGAGCAAGGAGCCTGATGTGGGGCTTGATTCTGGGACTCCAGGATCATGACCTGAGCTGAAGGCAGTTGCTTAACCAACTGACCCACCCAGGCACCCCTCAGTAATTACTTTAAATATAAAGAGATTAAATATGTCAATGGAAAGATACAGAGTGGCTGAATACATTAAAAATACATTATTGATTCTCTAACTAGATGATCTCTCCATTATTGGGAGGGAGATACCTAAGTATCACCCCTCAGTAATTACTTTAAACATAAACAGATTAAATATGTCAATGAAAATACAGGGTGGCTGAATACATTAAAAACAAGTTCCAACAATGTGCTATGTATAGGACACTCACTTTAGCCTTAAGGACACACTGAGAGTGAAGGGATGAAAAAGATAATTCAAGCAAATGATAACCAAAAACCAAAAACAACAACAAAAAGGAAGGGTAGATAAACTTATTTCAGATAAAATAGACTTTAAAAATGGTAAAAAAAGGGATGCCTGGGTGGCTCAATCGGTTAAGTGTCTGCCTTTGGATCAGGTCATGGTCCCAGGGTCCAGGAATGGAGTCTACCACAGGGCTCCTTGCCCAATAAGGAGCCTGCTTCTCCCTCTCTCTCTGCCACTCCCTCTGTTTGTGCTCTCTCTCCCACTTTCTCTCCGACAAATTAGTAAATTAAATCTTTTTAAAAATGGTAAAAAGAGAAAAAGGAGGTCATTACATAATGACAAAGTTGTCAACGCATCAAGAAAATGTAATAATAGTAAATATTAATGACCCAACTTTAGAGCATTTAACTATATAAAGCAAAAGTAACAGAGCTAAAAGGAGAAGTAAACAGTAATACAATATTAATTGGGGACTTAGGTATCTCACTCCCAATAAGGGATAGATCATGCAGTCAGAGAATCAATAAGGACACAGCATATTTGAACAACACTACAGACCAAATGGACCTAACAGACATATACAGAATATTCCACTCAATAAAAGCAGAATAAATATTCTTCTCAAGTACACATGGAACATTTTCTAGAACAGAACATATGTTAGGCCACAAAAAGAATCTTAGAAAATTTAAGAAGACTGAAATCATACCAAGTATCTTCTCTGGCCACAAGGCATAAGACTAGAAATCAACAAGAGAAAATACGGAAAATTCATGAACACATGGAAATTAAGCAACACTCTCTTGAACAACCAATGGTTGAAAGAAGAAATTAAGAAATTAAAGAGGAAATAAAAAAGTTTCTTGGAACAAATGAAAGTGGAAATATAACATCCCAAAATATATTAGTGCAGCAAAAACAGTTCTAGAGGGAAGTTCACAGCAATAAATGCATACTTTAAAAAGCAAGAAAGGTTCCAAATAAATAACATAACTTGACACATTAAGGAACAGGGGAAAAGAAAAACAAATGGATCTCAAAGCTAGCAAAAGAAAGAAAATAATAAATATTAAAGAGAAATAAATGAAAAACTGAAAAGCAATAGAAAAGATTAACCAAACTAAAAGTTTGTTCTTTGAAAAGATAAACAAGATTAACACACCTTTAGCCAAACTAAACAAGGAAAGAAGAAAAAAGGACCCAAATCAACACAATTCTAATATAAATGAAAAAGAAGACATTACAACTGATAACATAGGAAATCAAAGAATCATAAGAGGCTACTATAAACAACTACACACTAACAAACTAGAAAACCTAGAAGAAATGGAAAAACTGTTAGAAACATACAAATTACCAAGATTGAACCAGGAAGAAATAAAAAATCTGAACAGACATAATAAAGACATTTAATCAGTCATCAAAACTTTCTCAACAAATAAAAGTCCAGGACCAGATGGCTTTACTGGTGAATTTTACCAAACATTTAAAGAAGAATGAACACCAATCCTTCTTAAACTCTTCCAAAAAAAAAAAAAAATCAAAGAGGAGGGAATACTTCCAAATTCATTTGGTAAAGCCAACATTATTCTGATACCAAAACCAGAAAAGGACACTACTAGAAAAGAAAACTATAGGTCATTATCTCTGATGGATAGTGATTTAAAAAATCTCAGTAAAATACCAGCAAAGTGAATTCAATGGCATTGAAGGATCATTTACCGTGATCAAATGGGATTTCTCCCAGAGATGCAAACATAGTTCAACATATTCAAGTCCATCATTGTTATACATCATATTAATAGAATGAAAGAAAATAATCACATGATCATCTCAATAGACATAGAAAAATCATTTGACAAAATTTAACATCCATTCATGACAAAAACTCTTAGCAAATTAGGCATGGAAGGAACATATGTCAATGTAATATAGGTTGTATGTGACAAGCTCACATCTGATATTATACTCCATGATGAAAGTCTGAAAGCTTTCCTCTTGGATCAGAAACAAGACAAGGTGCCCTCTCTTACCAAATCTATTTGACATAGTACTGCAAGTTCCTAGCTACAGCAATCAGGAAAGAAAAAAGAAATAAAACACATCAAAATTGGTAAAGAAGAAATAAAATTTTCTCTATTATATTATATAGTAAAAATTATAGAAATAAATAAATAATATATAGTATTTATATATTATATATGTGTATGGAATACACAGAAAATCCTAAAGACCAATTTAGTATAGAGAAATCCTAAATTGATACAAATAAAGAATTCAGTAAAGTTTCAGGATACAAATTAACATACAAAAACCAGTAATGTTTCTATACACTAACAACTAATTTTCTGAAAAAAAAGAAAAAGAAGTTGATCCCATTTATGATAGCATCAAAAATAATAAAATACTAGGACAAATTGAACTAAGGAGATATAAGATCTCTTATTGAAAACTATAAGACATGATGGAAGATATCCAAACAGAAACAACTGGAAAGATATTCCATATTCATGGAATGAAAGAATTAATATTGTTAAAATGTCAATACTACTGAAAGCCATCTATGATCCAATGCCATCTCTATCAAGACATCAATGGAATTTTTTAACAGAAGTAGATAAAACACTCCTAAAATGTGTATGTAACTACAAAAACCTCCAAACAGCAAAAGAAATCCTAGGAGAGAAGAACAAAGCAGGAGGCATCACACTTCCTGATTTCAAGCTATACTATAAATCTATAGCCATCAAGACAGTATAGTAATGGCATTAAAATGGACAAATAGACCAAGGAAACAGAATTGAGATCCTTGAAATAAACCCAAGCATACAGAGTCAGCTAATATATGAAAAGAAAGCCAGGACTACTCAGTGGATAAAAGACAATGTTCATCGCAGCAATGGCCACAATCACCAAACTGTGGAAAGAGCCAAGGTGCCCATCAACAGATGAATGGATAAAGAAAATGTGGTACATATATACAATGGAATACTATGCCTCCATCAGAAAGGATGAATATCCAACTTTTGTAGCAACATGGACTGGACTGGAAGAGATTATGCTGAGTGAAATAAGCCAAGTAGAGAAAATCAAGTATCACATGGTTTCACTTACTTGCGGTGCATGAGGGATAACCTGGAGGACAGTGGGAGAAGGAAAGTAAATGGGAAGTAGGGTAATCCAGGGAAAGAAATGAAACAACAGAGACTTTGGACACAGAAACAAACTGAGGGACTTGGAGGAAGGGGGGTGGAGGGATGGGAGAGCCTGGTGGTGGGTACTGGGGACACCTAAAGCGTGGAGCATTGGGTGTGGGGAATGGGGAATGAATCTTGGAACACTGGAAAAAAAATTTAAGTAACAATAAAAAAAAAAGACAGTGTCTTCAATAAATGGTGCCGGGAAAACTGGAATATTCATAAGTAAAAGAATGAAACTAGATGCTCATCTTACACCATTTACAACAATTGACTCAAAATGAATTAAAAACTTAAATTTAAGACCTGAACCATGATATCCCCAGAAGAAAATGAGAACAAAGCTCCTGGTCATGAGACTTGGTAATGATTTTTTAGATATGACACCTAAAGCACAAGGAAAACAATAAAATAAATAAGTGGGACTACATCAAACTAAAAAGCTCTTGCACAGCAAAATTTATCATCAACAATATGAAAAGATGACCTATGGAAAGTGAAAAAGTAGTTGCAAACCATATATCTGATAAGGGGTTAATATCCAAAACATATAAGGAAATCCCACAATTCAAGAGCCAAAAAGAAAACAGCCCTGTTTAGAAATGGGCAAAGAATCTGAATAAGCATTTCTCTAAAGAATATATATGAAAGATCAACAAACCCATAAAAAGATGCTCAAAATCACTGGTCATTAGGGAAATGCAAATTAAAACCACAATGCGGTATCACCTTACACTTGTTAGAATGACCATCATCAAAAAAGATGAGAGAACAAATACTGGTATCGATGTGGAGAAAAGGCAACCGTGTGTGTTGCTGAACTGTGAATTGGTACAGCCACTATGGGAAGCAGTATGGAGGATCCTCAAAAAATTAAAAATAAACTACCATATGATCCAGCAAATCCGCGTCTGAGAATATATATCCAAAGGTATCGAAAACACAACTGGAACAGATATCTGTACCCCCATGTTCACAGCAACATTATCTGCAGTAGCCAAGACATGGAAACTACCTAAGTGTCCATCAATTAGTGAATGGATAAAGTTGTGGGATATATACATAGTGGAGTATTATACAGCCATAAAAACAAGGAGATCCTATCATTTTCTTTGTGTTTAATCCTATCATTGTTGACAACACATATGGACCTTGAGAGCATTATGCTAAGTGAAATATGTCAGACAAAGACAAATATTGTATGATCTCACTTACCTGTGGGATCTACAACCAACCAACCAATCAAGCAACAAAAACCCAAATTCACAGAAGATCAGACTTGTGGCTACCCAATGTGGGGAGGTGGGGGAGGGGAACTGGAGGAAGAGGGTCAAAAGATACAAACTTCCAGTTATAAGATAAGTAAGTACTAGGGATATATGCAAAATCTGATGACCACAGCTAACCCTGCCATGTGATACATAGCAAAGTTGTTAAGAGAGTAAAGCCAAAGAGTTCTTACTACAAAGAGAACATTTTTTTTCCTTTTTTCTTTTCTTCTGTCTTCTCTGTTTATTTTATCTGTATGAGAAGACAGCTGTTCACTGAACCTATTGTGGTAATCGCTTCATAATATATATAAATGAAACCACCATGCTATATGCCTAAACATATACAGTGATGTATGTCAAATATTTCACATTAAAACTGAGAATAAAAAAATAACATGTATGCCTTCTACACAAAAAAAAACTACCAGGAAAAGTAGAACCAACGTTTCTCAATTGCCTTCTGATTGCCAGGCCTGGGCAGACCTTTGTACAATATTCACCACGCCTCTCCCATTTTGAAGACAAAGTCCAAAGAAATTAAAAAGCATAAACCAAAGTCTCTGAAAAATAAGAGATAAACCCAATCCCCTAGAAACACTGGGTATGAACAGAAATTTCTCCGAAAATGAAAGCTACTTTCTACATTAACCATGTTAACTGTAACCATGAGGGATAAAGCTATATTTGAATTCTCTAAATAAATAAACGTAAAAATGTAATTTTTTTTTTCTCAAGCAAAAACTAAGTATTTGCCAACACAAGTAAGAAACCACATGTACTGTGGCCTCCTTCGTTTCTCGCTGAACTTGACAGTCCCTAACTGGGGACAGGTACCACAGAGCCACACAGCGGGACTGTCGCGGGCGCACTGAAACTACCAGTGAAATCTCTGGGAAGTAATTTTCCGATACATCTCCTAGCCAGTGGCCCCACCTGCGGCTTTGAGTTCAGGAAAAGCTCAAACAAGTTTTACTTGATTTGGGGGCACAAGGAGACGAAATGCAAGCATTGTGGGAGACAGAGCAGAAAACAGATTGAACGGGGATTTCCTGAAGCACTGTGATCAGTAGAGGTAGAGCTGGAAGTACACAGGCCACCCCAACCTAGCAGGGACACACATTCACAGACGATCATTATGGTCCACGTTAGCAAGTGCAAGGAAGCAAGTTTGCATAGATCATTCTTGGGTCTCACAGAAGGAATCGCGGAAGGTTCCAAAAGGTTCCAGAAGGTGCCTGTGCTAGGTTTTGAGGAAAGAGTAGGAGCAAGTGGGATGAGGAATAGGACATTTCCAGTGAAGGGAACGGCACAAGGGGCACAGTAGCTTAACGTTCTCAGGGAACTGCAACTGAGGTGGCCGATGAGGCTACGCTATCAGACATGGGGAGTTTGTTTGAATAAGAAAACTATTTTATGTGTGTTAATATGATGTCTACAACAATAAAATCAGGTCCTTTTAAATACACATCCCAGCATTTGGTGAGTATTCTCCTGTTTAATACATCACTCCTGCGCTATTGTCATCCTTATTTTGTAGATAGGGAAACCCAAGCACAGAGCATGAGGTAATGTGGTGCCTAGATGCTCTATCTAGAAAGTAGTGGGGCCAGGATTCAGTTCCAAGGTGTCGGACTCCATGGAATGAGTCTGCAAGAAAGCACAATCCTCTCAATATCTGCCATGTTATAAGAGAGTGAAGCCCCACTGTCTCCTTGATAACAGGGACAGCATTGGGACAGAAAGGTCCTTCTCTCTTGCAGATGCAGGGGAGCTGGTCTTGTGCCTACGAACCTGATAGAATGAGACTGCACTGTCGGGTCAGCCACTGTCTAGTCCCCACAGAGAAGAGAGTAGATTTTCCATGAAAACGGAAAGGAGACCCTTCCTGGGAGGTGCTCTCAATAAGCAAAAGGTTTAGAAATTGGGCCCACATTTAATCAAGGCTGAAATTCTGGAAAGTGAGGTCGGGAAGTGTTAGGCCCCCAGGTTAGAAAGTCGTCCTGTGCCAGGGCTTGTCCTCCTGGTGAGAAGCAGGAGCTGCTCTGTACACAAGGCCAGGTCATGGCTGGGCAGAGCACCCTGTGTCCCAGGCATCCTGGGTCCACAATACACCCACTTATGGTCCTAAGGGACCCTAAGGTTATGGCAGATTGCCCAGCTGGACTCAGGGGCTTAAGTATTTATGTTCTCTTGATTTTGTAGCTATTCGTGGAAAGTCAATTTCTCTTTTGGCTTCTATTTTTCACCTTTCAGATAAGCGCAGGTGAACTCTGCTTGAGATATTAGAACAAGGCACTTCATCACTAAGAATTGTTTCAAAATGAAACCCATAGTTTGGTTTTCATCATATCACCTACCAACTCTATAATTCTATATAATTCTATAGGTATCTGCCAGTGCCAACTTTTAACAAAAAAGTAAAGGAAACGTGTTAACTTCTTTGGGTGAGTTTGCATTCCTTATCTGAAAATGGCCTGCTTTACATTTATTTCCCACTCTTCCTTCCCCTCCCCCAACTGGGCTGCTTTTACATGAAATTCTTGCCAACTGGTCTCCATTAAAAACAATTCAGTCTTTCTGTGTTGTCTTTGTAACTAAACCTTTGATTACTCCAACTTAGGTCAGGTATAACAGCAGTCTAGGGCTGGGGGGCAAAACTAATGGCGTACTGTATGGTGATGAACATAACATAATAAAAAATAATAAAAATGTTTTTTTAAAAAAGCACATTCTCTTAATAAACCTGAATGATAGGGCGCCTGGGTGGCTCAGTTGTTAAGTTTGGCTCAGGTCATGATCCCAGGGTCCTGGGATCGAGCCCCGCCTTAGGCTCCCCACTCAGCGGGAAGCCTGCTTCTCCCTCTCCCACTTCCCCTGCTTGTGTTCCCTCTCTCTGTCTCTTGTCAAATAAATAAATAAAATATTATAAAAAAAAGAACCCGAGTGATAGAACAGTTTGCAAAGCAAACTGCAGCAGACCTAACAGAAAAACTGATTGCATCGTTCCATTTTTCTAAAGGACCCAGTGGCTTCCGCAAATCAGAAGAGACATAGCACTGAGGCCTTTATTATTTGTATATATTACTGACATTTTTATCACTCAAATTAAGATAGTGTACATATAATAGATGAGATCGTACTCTTAATGTTCATTTTTTAACATTTTTCATAGACTAGTTAACTTGTGATGTTGGAGTTTTAGGCTTTGCTTTTTCTTTTTTAACATTATTTTAACACTGAAATAAACATAAGCTTTTCCTTCACTAAACATGATGCATTTTCCCATCATCATTATTTATTGCAATAGGACCTAAAAAGGGCAATGTAGGGCATTTACATTATGGTATATTTACTTCACAGAGAATCCTACTTTCACAGAGAATGGTCCAAAAATCTCTCTCATTCCTTCCCACCCTCTCATGTTCAAACTTCACATCTTAAAGTGAAGAAGCAGAAAATGAAAAAACTGATTTTGAGCCAACACATCCAATGTCTGCAGTAACTCCTGCAAATGTTTTTGGGAAAGTTCAGGAGTTGAAACGAAAGCCAGCTGAAGATCAGAAGAGACAGTGTAAAGACTGTCCTACTCATCCCAATGCGTAACATACACAAAATGTCCATTAATAGTGCTCCAGGTGTCTCCATCATAATTAAGAAAACAATCGGTACTGTCGTCTCTATCTTATCTTTCACGCTGGCCTACATCAGAACTTCCACCTGCTCTATCGAGATAACTCTAACAGACAAGGAAGTCACTTCTTGTTGGGGACTGTTTTTAGAGGAGTTTACCTCAAAATTACTTTCGGTATCAACTTCACAAGGAAACCCAGTCAGTGGTGTGCTGCCAAACTGTTATAATAGGCTTTTAATTCATGCCACTGAAGAAGTTGATAGCTTTCAAACTCATTTTAAAGCCTTTCAAGGTGGCTGCAATTTATTTATTTATTTTTTTGACTTCAAATTCATTTTATTTGACAACAGAAGAAAGAAGGTCCATCTGCCCTTTGCCCCTTTCCTACCCAGCAAACCTTCCACACTTTTAATACAGAAAATCGCCTTTAATCTTCCTTCGTGTCTTTTAAAATATGAGGTATTTGTTGTCTATAGAAACTCCCTTGAGAACATAAAAAAAACCTTGGAAGAGATTACACACTGATTAGCAAAGCCAAATTTTGTTTAGTTCACCATTTTTGTTAGGGACACCTTCCGGACTAGCAGCTCTCACGGGGCTCTATCCCATTAAACAAACTGTTGACGGGTACCTTCGAGATCTTGACATACACTTACATGGGTGTGTTCGGAACTTCTGCTTTGCTTGATCAACCCTTAGAAAATAGTATGTGCCTTACGATTCAACGTTTGTCTTAAAAAGGCACATATATGCCTAGGAAAATTTCTGGGAGAATATACATGCAGAAACAAACAGTATTTATTTCTGGAGGTTAGGGTTACATTTTTAAAAGGTGATTCTCTTTATCCTTCATTATATTTTTCCAAATAATCATCAACAAATATATGCTAGATTAATGATAAATCAATTCCATTTCTCTAAAAATAAAGATAATTCTGACCAGAGAGCGTGTTTGAAAGCTTTTGCAAGGACAAATATGGCTTGAATTGTTTAAGAACAGCTACATCTGAAGCTGGATACATGTGCTGGAGTCTCTGTGGTTAAATTTTTGACAAATGTCCATGCAAGATGAGTTTTTTGTTTGTTTGTTTGCTTGTTTGTTTTAACACTTTCCAGTTTATTTTCTTCCAACTCAGAATTTGGAGTTAATAACAATGCATTGGAATCATGCCTCATGAAAAATTATTATTTTAGATATGTTAATTACCAAGCTTTCTAGGACTAAGAAACAATGTCTTGTTATCACCAAGTGAAGGGGGGGAGGATGGGAATCTACAATAAGACAATATATGTATATTTGTATTTATATTCATAGTCACGTTTCATTGTTTAGCTCAAACTGTCTATACCCTAATAAACAACCTAACCTTTAATGACTTACATTTATGAGAGTACAGTAATAGACTGTTAAACAGTTTAAATGGATGATCTACAAAATGTAATTATAATTTCATGTAATGTGATCATTATTACATGCAATAAATTATAATTATAATTCTTTGCAATAATCAAGTGAATAATGAATACGGTATCTTATTACCTCATTAGGACTGTTATCTACACCACAGGTAGGCGAGCCTTGCTTACACCTGCTTGGGTACAGCTTATGAGCTAACCATGGTTATAATAGGCTTTTAATTAAAACATTAATTAATTATATTAATTAAATTAAATTAACTAATCAATTAAAAACATTTATTTTGCTTTTATATTTTTGAGGGACTGGAAAAAAACAAAAGAAAAATAATATTTGTGAAATGTGAAAATAATATGAAATTCAAATTTCAGTGTCCACAAAGTTTTAGTGGAAGTCTGTGCCATTCTTTTAAGTCTGCCTTGTGGTTACTTTTTGCATTACAACGGCTTCTAAACTGAATTGTGACAAAGTCTAAAATATCTATTAGTTGATCTTTGATACAAAAAGTGTTTTCAAGGTGGTTCTGACTATTATCTGTATTTCCCATCATCAGTCTCTAGATGGCAGAAAAGATCCTTAAACTGGGGGGATGTGGGGGTCATTGGCATAGAGAAGATATTTACATTCCCAATTAAAATACCCCCTAAAAGTCAGCCCTTTCAACAACAAAAACATTTTTTCTATGAATGTGCAATAAACCAAAAATTAAACATCTAAAAGAAACCAAGGGATTCATTTAGTCTAGAACTACTGTCTGTACTGAAATTTAGCATTTATTCACTCCTGCCTAAAATAAATAAATATTATATAAATCTGCACCATTAAAGATGCTTCTCAGGTATAATCAACACATGAAATTGTAATACGTTTAAAGTGTACAATGTGATGATTTGATATAAGTGAGATGTGAGATGATTACTTCAATCAAGCTAATTAACACACCAATGACCTCACATAATTACATTTTGGGGTTTTTTTGGTGAAAATTCTTAAGATCCATCCTCTTAGCAAATTTCAAGTATACAACATACAATACAATACTATTAGCTATAGTGAGTCTGCCGCACATTAGATCTTCATAATTTATTCTCCTTTTACCAGCCTCTCTTCCTTCCTCCCCACATGTCACCCCTGGTAACCAACTTCCCACTCTGTTTCTATGAGTTGAGTCTTTTGTTTAGATTCCATATATAAGTGGACAAATCTGTCTGACTTATTTCATTAGAACCATGCCCCCAAGTTTCATCACCTTGTCATGAAAGTGAAGATTTCCTTCTTTTTAAAGGCTGCATAATATTTCATTGTTTATATGCAGTTATATGCATGCCTGTATATATACACTACATCTTCTTTATCATTCGGCTGTCAGTGGGCATTTAGCTTGTTTCCATGTGTGTTTCTTCAGTTGTAATGTGCCTGTATGATTGTTCTCTTTATAGACTGTTAACCCTCCAGAACATGCCAACTGGGTTTAGACTCAGGTCATAAGCATGTTGAGTACTGACTTGTTTTAGAACTTGATTTTTTTTTTTCTAGCATGGTGTAGACACAACTACAGACTAGACAGATTTTATGCATGAATCAATAAAAGCAAGGTGGGGGGGTCCCCACACACATTGCCTTTTCATATTTACTTTTCCATGAAAACCAAATATGTATCCTCAGGATAATATTACTCATGTTCTTTTAAATTGTGGTTTCTCATTTCTCAACAGGAGGACAAAAAGCATGTGTACCACTTCCCAGACACATCAGAGACAAAGATGCTGGCACTCCTTTCATTCTTCTCACATTCTCGCACCATTTCTGTCCCCCATTTTTTTTTTTTCTGTTACTTCTGGTTATAAACTTTTCCATGGAAACAAGGTGAAAACAGGACAATGGATAACCTGAGGCCAATCACACATTTTCTTATATGCCTACGCAACAATCATAAACCTGTGAATTTAACAATGATTCTATACAATCAGCTAATAACCAATGAATGTTGAAATTTCCCCCATTTAACCTCAGAATGTCTTTCAGAGATTTGTGGTTGAACCAGGATGTAATCTAGAGTCAGGCTTCCTGGCCGTTTGCTGGGTTTCTCCAGTTCTTCTAACTAGAACAGTCCCTCCCCTCGCTGCCTCTACAAACACTTATTTTCATGATGCTGAGTTTTTTGGAGATTGGATCATTGTTTTGTAGACTCCACATTCTGGATTTCTCTGATGGTTTTCCTATGGAGTCATTATTTTTCCATCCTTTATATATTACCATAAATTGGGCATTAGGTCTACACATTTAATAATATGATGCTGTATACTTCATATTGGCTCACATCACAAGTATGAAATGTTGAGCTATCCCACTTTGGGTAGTACTAGTTTGATCAACTGAGTGTGGTGTTGATCGCCATTAAAAAGATTTTATTTGGGCGCCTGGGTGGCTCAGTGGGTTAAAGCCTCTGCCTTCAGCTCAGGTCATGATCTCAGGGTCCTGGGATCGAGGCCTGCATCGGGCTCTCTGCTCAACAGGGAGCCTGCTTCCTCCTCTCTCTCTGCCTGCCTCTCTGCCTACTTGTGATCTCTCTCTCTGTCAAATAAATAAATCTTTTAAAAAAAGATTTGATTTTCCCTTTGTCATTGGCAAATAGTCAGTGAGGTTATACATTGTCATTCTGCAAACATCTTTTAGCCTAACAAACTTTTCAAGTAATGGTTTCAGTTTGCAATGAAAATCAGTACTTTATTAAAAACTGAGAAATAGTAATTTTCTAATTCTATTCTCTCTTCCCCTTTGATTAGCGGGTGTTATCCTGTAAAGATGGGTTTTCTCTTATCAACTGAGAATCGCCTAGAGTTCCTTCTAAAAAGTCAAAGTAAATGCTGGATTCTTTACCTTTAATTCACATTTTCCAAAGTAAGGATTTGCAGTAACAGTCATCTTCAATGGAAGCAAATTAGCTCTCTCTCTCTCTCTCTCCATGAACTCATGAATTTTTTTATATGTTTACAATCAATTCAATATGATTTCTGATGCTCTATTTGGCCTGTGAGCGCATCCTCCAGCTGGATGCTTTAGCACTTTCTTTATTCTTTGATGTAAAATGTTCTTCTGAGATCTCTTTCCACAGCTGAGACCAAAGAGCAGCCTCCCCTCTCTCCGTGTCGTAGCAGTATCTCCATCTGAAGAGACTTTCTACTTCCTTCTAGATTTCGTCATTCAATAGCTTGAAAGCACTAGCCTGCTTCCCCCATCCCCACCAAACCTTGGATGAGCACATCAAATGGCACTGAGAACCCCTGCAAATCAAACAGGATCATAAAGGAGGGCTCGCTCCCCCTGCAATGTCTTCACAGTTTCTCTTACCTTGCATAGTAGTCATTGGGTGGAACCGCTTCTTGAAAGAACTGAAACTGGTATAGATAAAGTCCAATCAAGTGCCCCGCAGTGAAAATAGCCAGCAGAACACAGAGACAGCTGAACAGCAACGGATCGAACGTTCGGCACCAGGACCACCAGGTGCACAGACCCAGAAATACAAAGAAGTACACAGATGAGGTCAAAGATGGCAACATCATACCTGAGGAAGAAGAGATACGGTCATGACAAATCGCACAGAAGCAGAAAAGCCCCTACCACCAAGGAAATGTAACTCTTGGAGATTATGGACATTTTCTTCATATGCTTTCATAGATGGATCAAAGTATGAATCAAAGTATCTACTTTTCATAGAATAGAATTTAGCATACTTGCTTGCCTGCCTCCATATTTCTACTTTCCCCCCAATTCTTCAGGAATACTTGAGTGTCCATTCCAACTTTCTCTGATACCATTTGTTATAATATCTTACTTTCTTTTGGTTAAGTAGGATTCATAACGATATTACATCTGTGGCAAAGTATCACTAAAACTTTTCCCTACCCAACCAAATTTGATGTGCATTATTAGCAAAAGAGGGCAAGTAAAGTGAGGTAGTTCTTTGACAGGCCATTTAAAAAATTTGTGGGGGGTGAGGGCATTTTGAAATGACTCTTCGTTAAAATACTGGCATGTATTTCCTTTTAGGGGGGATATATTTCTTGAGGAATTCTATCCTCTTTCCTACTTTCTAATTTTCCTCATGTTGTTCCATCTTCTGCAATTTCAACAAAGAGGCATGGACTGATCTTCACAGTGGCTCTAGAGCAGCTGCCCGCAGTGTGATGGAAGGAGGGAGAAGAGGGAGAAAACATTATTATGGAACAAGCGGACGGCAGCCAAGATTTCAAGGAAGTGAGTGTCTGTGCTGCAAGATTACGATCTGAGGAAGAAAAATAGTATATCCTGGAGAGTTAAATTAAGATTGCTAATGACCCAATGTAAACAGACCTTCAGAAGGCACACACGTGGCTCTGGACGGGGGCGAGAAGGGGGGGACACCATATTGTTCGTCGTAGACCATTGCCCTTCACGGTCTCTGGGAGAGGAAGAGCGGTTTTTTGGATCTACACCTAAAACATGACATCACTTAAGATATAGGAAAAGACAGGCGCCTGGGTGGCTCAGTGGGTTAAAGCCTCTGCCTTCAGCTCAGGTCATGATCTCAGGGTCCTGGGATCGAGGCCCACATCGGGCTCTCTGCTCAGTGGGGAGCCTGCTTCCTCCTCTCTCTCTGCCTGCCTCTCTGCCTACTTGTGATCTCTCTCTGTGTCAAATAAATAAATAAAATCTTTTAAAAAATATTTTAAAGATATAGGAAAAGACGGCTTTACGGAGGTTGACAGAAACCAACTAAAAATACAAACGCTAGAACTGAACCAGAAAAATGACTTCTGTTTGTGTGTGCTGCGTACACATGACCAGTTTTCCAGTAGCTACGGTTAAGAGTTGGGTGTCACCCACTGGAATTGTTTCTGTCTGTGTTTTCTCCTCAGCCACGTCCTTCATTATTCGCCCACATGCTACCTGTGCTCCATCCCGTGTCAGAAACGCTCACCTGACGAACCGAGTAAAATCGTCACCACGACCTTTCCCGCAGTGGTGATCATGTTGCCAATAAACTCCTTAAGCTTGGAGGCCACCGAAGCGAGTCTGCGGAACATTTTTAATTTTGTGCTCTCTTCTACCCCGCCTTCAACAGCGTCCCCTTCTTCCAAATCCCCTTCGTAGATCAGTGCCTCTTCTGGATCTATTTTTTCTCCTCCAGCCTAAATAAAGGAGAAATAGAAAACACTGCAGTCCAGAACTCTGCCTCCCCACCCAGCTGATTATATGGTTTGTAATTTATGGGTCAGTCAGTGAGGTGAACTTCACAAACCAGCTGAAAAATGCAGACAACCACTTACGTGCCCCTCAGGTCTCTGATAGTGCTTGTGAAAGCCCAAGTCCCTTGGATCTTTCTCGAAGAAGTAAACAGGAAACATCACCAATCATAGGACTGAGCCACATAAACTCATGTTTTTACAGGTAGAAGAAGAAACAGAAACATCTCTCAAAATCATAATGTTCATCAATCTGGGTTTGGTTCCTCAGTTCCTCATTTATAGTTGCCACCAAGGTGACAGGTAGTTTGAGGAGAACATCCATGGCTTTAACCAGAATAGTGAGCCCGACTCTTGCTTACGAAATCCCTTTTCTTTCTGAAGTAAATTCAGTCCCCTGTGCTAGTGTTTCCTGCCCACGGGAGCAGGAGTGGTCCTGGGTTTACTTGACTAGATACACGGTCACTTCCTATTTTATCCTTTTAGAGAATGATGCTTTGGTTCGGTCCTGAATGATTCAGCCCCTCAGTACTATCAGAGATTTAGGGACAAAACACAAGGGCAGAATATACACATATTTCTATGTGTTATTTTCAACTGGGTATACAAGGTGTTTTTATCTGTTTTCTTTTTAGAGAATGCATAGAAATTTTTTTTTTTTTGGCTAATAACACTCTTTCCCTAGAAGACTTAGGATTTTTTTTTTAAGGTGTTAGAAATATAAGTCATCATTGCAAGACAAAACGTTGTTTCAGACGTATGAGGTTCTGTCTGCATTTGCTCCAGGCGGGCGGTCTTCTCCTAGGCCCAATTGAAGAGACTAAACTGGCTGCAGAGACAGAAGTCTCTTTAGGCCCAGTTCAGACATCTCTTTAAGACTTAAAGAGTACAGCCCAGCCTCTCCACTTTCTAATTTTAAAGGTTTTCTTCTTGGTACGTGTAGTCCAGATATTTAAAGAATATTCACCAGTGGGAACTAAACCTTTAACTATGGCCACGTGCACTAAAGAAGCCAGCATAGGAAGGCTGCCTAGAAGGGTACAGGCCACTCATAGTCACCCTCTATACCACACAGACAGGTTTAATCTCAGACCTGCTCCAGGCTATATACCCTGTATATACAAATTGGGTTCTATTGTATTCCATCTGACACATTTGCATATTTTCCTGAAGAGAAAGGAATGTCTCATGCTTATTCATGAAGGTTTCTCTATATGTGCAGGGCTTAGCATGTGTTAATATTTCGTAAGAGATGCAGCGATAAACATGCAGCCAAGTAGAACACTAACCAGCTGATGATATCACAGTAACAAAGACTGGTCAGAGAATTAAAATAGGGTGATGTGACTGTGAGAGGCAGGGGGCCTATTTTAGTTCTGAGGTCAGGGAGAGCCTCTCTGAGGAGGTGACATTTAGGCCAAGATCTGAATGTTGCAAAGTCACCAGCCATGTGAAAATACTCAGCAAGAACATTCCAGAAGGAGGGAAGAACTGGTCAAAGGCTCCATATATTCAGAAAGAAGGCATATGTTCTCTGACATACTTCCTCTTCCACTATTTCACCCTCCCCTTTGTCAGCTGATGAGCCTACTTCCTACTTCACTGAGAGAAGGGGGGTTAACCCCTCTCTGTGTTTATGTGTCACTCTGTTGTGAGGGGAATATCAATTGGCACATCAGCCTGCCAACCTAAAGCTCACCTGTGCAGGAGGCACTTGGACCCCCCCACCCCGACCCCCTACCCGTGACTGTGGATGAGCTCCGTGCTCTGAGATGCCAAGGAAGAGGGTGCTCCCAGCCGTCTTCCCCCCACCCCTGCATTACCTCATGCTCCCTTTCTCCCATATCCCCCTATCAACAAACAACACATGCCTCCCCATCTCCAACCCACATCCCTTCCAACCCACATCTGCCTCTCAAAGTGATCCTCCAAGAGTTGGCTAAAAACATGGCATCACATCCCCTAGGCCTCATTTCTCTTGAACTCACTCTAACAGGCGTTTGAGCACCAATCACTCCACATATTGAGGGCTATGACGTGGTCTGTTTCACATGGGGATGCCAAAGGAGACCGCAGCTAGGACGCTATTGCTGCGGTCCAGGAGGAGACAGGCACTCGAGGAGCTGAAGAGAGGATCGTGTCTTTGCCATTTGCCTTAAAGGTCAAGTCAACAGGACTCATGGTACATGTGATATGGAGGGAGGAGGGACAGAGGATAATCAAAGAGAGGTCCCGTATTTTTGTCATTAATGAGGAGATGGGGATAAGCAAGGCTGGGGCAGGTTGCGGAATTCAGTTCTGAGGTGTCCTTCCAGCTTTCTTGCCAGAGATGTTCCCAGGGCAGCCAGGACAGGAATCCAGAGGGCTGGAGGGAGGTGGAAACTGGAGAGGTTTAGCTAAAGTTCAGTGGTAGAGATATGGTTTCTAGAGTCAGCGGTCTGATGAGGTTATCTGGAAAGAATACCCAGCTTGCCCCTGGACCAGTCTGTCTCTCCGGCCTTATCCTCATCTTTGCCTAGAAGCACCCCTGCAGGCAACCACATGGAGAACCAGAGTCCATGGGCTCTCTGGGCCTTGGGACGTGCTTGAAACATGTCCTGGGCCACGGGATCCTCTCCCAAGCTCTTAAGGCCCCCCGGTCCCATATCAGCTCTTCCTTTCCACCTGCTCTGGATCCCCCAAAAGTTTCTGTGGGGCTCCTTCCAGTGAAGCTATGGCTATGGTGCCCACACTGCCATCCACATACAGACCATCTGTTCGTGGGGCATATCTTAATTTCCCCCTCACAACCCAGTGACACATAAATATCCTTCCTGGGGAAAAAAGATAGGCCAAAATCTTCAGTCCCCGTACTTGAGAAAGGAGACACGGGGAGACAACACAGCCAGAGCTGCCCGAGTCCCAGTCAGAAACACTCTCCTAACCTTCTTAATAAATGGCTTATTATTCAGTTGTAGAATTGCTACGGATGTAGATTAAATCAAATAAAGTTCTCTGGTCGAGAACCTTCGTGAGGTTACACAAATGCACTTCCTTGACCTCTCTTGGGCGGGACTGGGGCCCGTTGCTTTTATAAACATACCACTGACCACTGGACTTGAGGGTTTTCAGCATTTTTGCCCTGGGGCCCTCGGTTGGAAATGCTTTCGAGACCTGCCAAGCTGAGAGGGAGCCGAAAGTGAGCCCAGTCAGCCTCTGTGAGCCCCACTATCCAGCCGGGGGCCAGAACTGACATCAGTCACGTCAGGCTTGCTTTCTAACAGGCAGGCTCTCTCCCCTAAATGATTCGTCGGGTGAAGTATAAACACTGACCCTCAGGAACAGCGTCCACTCGCTCACAGGTATTTACTAACAAGCAGCCCTGCTCCCAGCACTGGAACACAGTAGGAACTGGCTCCAAAGGGAAGAAGGAGGAGCTATAAATGAAGATTTCATTGCCCTGGTTCCTGAGCGATCTTAGAAATTAAAAAGAGGGGGCGCCTGGGTGGCTCACTTGGTTAAGCATCTGCCTTCCGCTCAGGTCATGACTCCGGAGACCTGGGATCGAGCCCTGCATTGGGCTCCCTGCTCTGTGGGAAGCCTGCTTCTCCCTCTCTCACTCCCCCTGCTTGTGTCCCTCTCTGGCTGTGTTTCTCTCTGTCAAATAAACATGTAAAACCTTAAAAAAAATTAAAAAGGAACACTCTACAGTTTAGAAAGCAAAAAAAATCCATATTATTACTGCCCACGTCAACATCTAAAACTTATTTGAAGACATGTAACTCCTTCAACTTGCCTTTGCTAAAAGCTCCCCACTATACATGTGCCAACATATATTCCCGTAACACCTCTGGGATCAACTGCGCACAAGGCCACACTTTTCTCTGAACTTGGGTTGGGGTCTGAGGGCCAAGCAGACGCCCGTCTCCTCCCATAGCTCCTTCTCTGCACTGGGCACACAGCAGTCGTTTCCACACAATTCGGATAGGGAAGGCACAACAGTTAGTTCTGGTGAAATGCAAATATCCATTGTTCTTTAGTTTTGAGCACTCAAAGCCTCAACCTGGGTTGGGGTAAGTCCTAAAGATCACCCAGGAAACTTGAAGAAGGCAGGTACCTAGCCTCACCTCAAAGGGTGGCTCAGTTGGTTAGGCGACTGCCTTCGGCTCAGGTCATGATCCTGGAGTCCCGGGATCGAGCCCCACATTGGGTTCCCTGCTGGGCAGGAAGCCTGCTTCTCCCTCTCTCACTCCCTCTGCTTGTGTTTCCTCTCTAGCTGTGTTTCTCTCTGTCAAATAAATAAAATATTAAAAAAAAAAAAAAAAGAAAAGAAATCCTTGGAGCGAACCTCAGGCATCCATCTGAGCTGCAAGCTCCCCTACAGGATTCTGAAGCAGCCACACCCCGACTCCACACACAGGCCTCCCGCCACGATGCTCGGTCCACAGACCAAGTTCCGCAGACCAGGCAAAATGGCAAATGTTTTGTTGGACTCCTATGCTAGGCAGACTGCCTTCCCTGGAAAATACACTGAAGTGATTTATCTGCAGAACCTCCTTCCGGTTTGAGTGAAACTTTACGGGTTAGTCCAGAACTCCTCATGAGATGGATGCACTTTCTTCTTTGTGGCTAAAATCACGCTCTTCCGAGCAGTTTGGTGGAGTCTATCAAAGTCATAAACAAGGGATCTGGAGGCAAAGGGAACGTTCTACTCAAGTGTTATGAGTTGTTTCTTCGTTGTTTATTTTGAAAAGTTAACAATTTATCTTTGCAGAATGGGTTCATCTCAGCAGAAGAGCCCAAGGAAGGAAAAGGCAAACGTGGCGTCTCACAGCACAAGACAAATGCGACAGGAACCACGTCGCCAGTGGAGGAGGTAGAGAGAGAGCCTCCCTCGTCTATGCGATGTCACCGTGTGTTATGTAAGCCTGAAGGGACAGCACTGTACAGATAAACAAATATTTCATTCTATGGCCACAAAGGAAGGTTGTAGGAAGATTATCTTTCTGAACTTGCAGAACTTGGAGCCTTGTGCCACCATCCACATCCCCTTGCCTCCCAGCACCCTGATTCCACAGTCTGGGATGGGTCCCGGATCAGAACCTGCCCAAAGGCCCGAGGTCAGATGGCCAGCGAAGAGATTGCACCAGCCTTTGAGAATCGCCTAAACATTATTTGAAAGGGAAATGAACAATAATGGAGAGCAGCCAAATTGGATTGACCATTATTTTAAAGGTTTATATCTTTAGGGTTTATTTATTTTTTTTTAAAATCACTGAATGGCATACCATAAAACCAAGGCAGTATCAGAAAACACGCGTGCGCGTGCGTGCACACACACACACACACACACACACACACACACATTCTGATACCATCTACTCAGTTTGTCTCTGGTTAGAGAGATTATTACTGACCCTGACTCATCCATTTTCTCTTCTAACAAAGAGCTGAGTTTAACACTTCTAACTGACACACCCAGTGTTCCCTCTAGAAATAAAAAATTCAGGGAGTGATAACAAAGGAGCATTTTGGGGGTACATGACCCTTCCCATTGCTCCAAAATTTCCTGAAAGATTCAGGACCCCTATAATACCTTCCAATGTGCTGAGATGGAAACAAAAATGCAAGTCTTTGTTATTAAAGTGCTCAAAGGCTGCTCTAGCTGCTCTGGAATCCACTCCTTCCCCCCATCCTCCAGTCCTGGTCTTCCCTCCCCGCAGAATTTCTCCTGAGCCTGAGCTCTGCTCTGAGCACTGTGCCAGGTCCAAGGTGGTAGTCCTCCCTGGGACCCCAGAGGTTAAGGCCTTTGTGGGAAAGAGGTCACCCAGTGATGGAGGAGGAACTAGCCATGAATGAACAGGAAGTGAATTGCATGGCAGAAGGGAAAATGCTAATAGGTTCTAGGCACAGAGAGGGAGGGGACAGAGCCTGGGATGAGGGGATGGGGGCAGGAAGTGCCATGGCCCTGAGGGTTAGGAGCCTAAATTTTGTTCTCCTTTAATGAGACTCCAGTGAGGTGTTTTACCTCAGGAAGTGACATAGGTTGATTTATAATTTTACAAGGATAAGCTGGAGAAGGCAGAGTCCAGGAGCAGTGGAAGAGGGTAAGAATGGAGTCTGAAGGCAGGGACATCCAGCTGTAGGTTATTTCGGGGTCTGGTTGAGAGGTGGGATGAGGACTGTGGCAGGAGAGGCTGAGAAAGGCTAGCAGATTAGACAAAATGTCAAGGTAGTGCCCAGAGACTTGATGTTGAGAATGGATAAGGGGTCCAAGCCATCAAGAGTCTTAACCAGGGCTCAGGGCTCTAGCAACTGAGTGAGCGGTGACTCTGTGAACTTGGGTGGGCAGTCAGCAGGAAGGCTGGGTGGAGGGAGGAGAGGGAGATCTCAAACACAACTGCTCTCAAACATACCACCAACACTTGGAAAGAAACACAGGGAATTAAATGACATTAAGTTGGTGACAATTCCATCTCAGTATTTACAGTTGAAAGAAGGGTGGAGAGCATAATCCCCCTTCAAAGGAGTGAGGGAGAGGCAGACCACGTGAAGGAGGGGTAGATGGCAGGGATGGGACACATAGTCCCCCCCACCCACTGTGCCTGACCAAGCTACCCTCACTGAAGGGACACGGGGCTCTACAATTTCCCCAAACAAGTGTCCCTTGTGGATTTTTGTTGTTGTTTTATTTGCCATTCAAACGCACAAGACTGCCTGTCAAAAAATACCAAAGACAGAACAAAATATTCTGAGAATTTCTAAAAACATGGATTCAGACACATTGTTAAGGGTAGAAGTCTACTTCAGAGTTTTGATTTTCTTAATAAAATAAAGCAGAGAATAGGCACATGCTGTTAAATGTTGTTAAATGGATGAACAGATGGGAGAGAAATAAAGGTGTATTTAATTTGGAATAATTTTATTTTAAAGATGTAAAAATATTTTAGCTGTCTTCCTAATTGCTTATTCTTTCCTTCGTTTTTACTACTGGTCATATATTCAAGTCCAGGCTGGTCAAAGTTCATTCAATTAACATATGTCCATAATATAACATCCCTGCCTTTCTACGTGAAAAATGGGTATGCTCTCCAGGTGTGTTTCTCTCAGAGGCAAGGATGACAGGAGGGACTCCATGCTCCCACCTTGTGTCCTGGGAGATGTAGCCAAAAGACAGTAGGGGATACATTTAGCCATGGACCTAAAGTTCACTTGTCTCTTCACTTGTCCTGAAACTCATATCATAATACTGAGCTTGCCTGAAGCTTTCGGAAGACAACAAGCCAATGATTTCTTCCATTCACAAATTTTCTCTTCATTTAAACCAATAGCATCTAAAATCACCACAATTAAAGGTTCCCCCAAACTGTAAATTGTGTTTAACCCAGAGAAGACAGACCCGGCATGCTATTTTGAGGGACACATGACAGTAAGTCCTTGCCTAGTTGTTCTTGAGAGTGACCTTGGGAGGTGGTAAAAGCCAAGAAGCTCAAGGCTGGGAGGGCAAGTGGGTAGTTATCCAACTTCTTACTCTACTGAACATTGCCATGTTTCAGACAACCACATCTGCGTGACTGAAAAGATAGGATCTAGAAAACTTCAAACGGGTGATCTTGGACTAAATCCTAGGTGAGATGCTGAATGTCTTATTAGAAGGTGATAGTAAAAAAATTGATTTCTTTCATTCTTTGTTTCTTGCTCTCCAAAAAAAAAAAAAAAATACTGACTTCGAGAACCTCAATGCCAAAACCTGAGGCATAGCCCCATTGGTGATTTTATGTGCCAGAATGAAGATTCTGTAGGAGCCTAATAGACATTAGGTATCAGATTTTGAGGCTCAGGATGAATTTCCAAATAATATTAGCAGGACCCAAATGTTGCATCCCTGAACTTTTACCAGATGGTGGATGCTTATACTGAAATATTCTTTTTAGGCTTCATATTTGATATTTCAGACTATTTAAGCAGACCAAGTCATGACTAAAATTCCTATTTGAATAAACATTCAGTTTTTCATAAATTTGGATTAATAATATATTAGAATACCATTTGCTTCCAAAAAAATAAAGCCTAAAATCTCATTAAATAGCTAGAAAGAGCTAGTAGTATAGAAATATACAAGATAGGGGCGCCTGGGTGGCTCAGTTGGTTAAGCAACTGCCTTCGGCTCAGGTCATGATCCTGGAGACCCAGGATCGAGTCCCACATTGGGCTTCCTGCTCGGCGGGAGGCCTGCTTCTCCCTCTCTCACTCCCCCTGCTTGTGTTCCCTCTCTCGCTATGTTTCTCTCTGTCAAATAAATAAAATCTTAAAAAAAAAAAGAAATATACAAGATAACAGCAATTTGGTGAAATTACAAAGTGTTTCACTGTGTAGGCAACCCTTTCCTACTGGATTTAATTTTCATAACGTAACTTTTTTTTTTTAAGATTTAAGATGAGGGATTTTTCTCCCAGTTATGACTTGTAGATCTGCTTCTGAATGGCAATGAGCAGATAAACAAGATCACAGATGTGTCAGTTTAAAGAGAACCTTTTTTGGCACTTGAGGAATTGGCTTAACTGAGCTCTGTTCTCAGTACCAATGCAAGATTCTCTATACTAATGCAAGATCTGGGCTGATTCTCCTACCCACTGACCTACTCCGGGGCTTTGCGGGGGATATGGAGTGGGGAGGGGAATCCATGGATTTGAGATGCCCTTTAAAACAGCAAACATGAGCCTCGTTATCAAGTTGAGCAAGATTAGGAAAGACTCTGAGTCTTCTTCAGGGATTAGTTGCTAGTTTAAAACAAGGCTGGATTTGAACATTCTCGCAGGCACCAGTGGATTAAACTTGCCATTTCTCCATAGAGATAAATGAAAGAAGAAACAACGCCAGCAAACACTATTCCTTCAAAGGATCCTCAAAAACCAAACATTCTACAGTGCTAATGTCAAGATTTATAAAAGGGAGGAAATATGTTGGGGCCTTCCAAAACAAAATAAATTCTCCTACTTATTTTGGCCATGGGCTTCTATTCTTTTCAGACCCAAGCCAGATGTTCACTTGTAAGAAATATTTCTTTGTGGATTCATCTCAGAAGATTCACGCACCAGCCTGCTCCTCCGGGGCCACCTGGGGTCAGGGGGTGGCTGGAAAGCACGAAGATAGTGGAAATTAAGATCTAAATGAGGCCAAAAGAAATCTAAATGGGAAGAAATTCAACCTCATAATAATGATATTTAGTATTTTTCAAAGTTCCAAATAAATATTTAGAATGTCGATCACCTTATTGTTATTTTTAAATAATGTGTTTAATAATATAGAGAGGACATATTTAAATGGGCTTCAAATGGGAGAGAAGTACCATAACACTATCTTTGAGAACTGTGTGAAATCAAAAAGGATGATTTTTTTCTAATATAATAATATTAGAACTAATCCCTGGGATGGTTCTGTGTTCTCTTCTTCCTCAGATGTGTGACCTTAACCATAATCTGAAATCTATTAACTTCCATCAGTCAGTGTAGGTTTCCCAACCCCTGTGGCAAAAAAAGCATTTGTCCCTAGTAACAGAGGTTCTTTTCATAAGAAGTCTGCCATTCATTTTTGGCTCTCTGCGACCAATGGCACAGCAGGGACTCTCTAACTGAGTGGGTTGGCTTCAAACTCACCACCCAACTTTACTTACTATCATTCTAAGAGGACTCTGAATTTGACACTGCTCTAGGACCTCTCCAATTGGAGAAGAGCAAGGTGAGGAGACCTACTAGCATCTCATTAGGTAACCCAATGAGCAGGGACTGCATTAGACATTTTGAACTTGACATTTCATTTAGTTCTTACAGCAACCCCATGACATAGGATTATGATCAACCTCATTTTGCAAAAGAGAGAATAGACAATTTCTCAACATCACATAGCCACTGTTAGTAGCCTCCACATCTGCCTTTAGAGTCTACTCAAATTACAGTAAATATCCTTTATCTTCTATTTATGAGGATAACTGAAAAATAATCTTGCCCTTATAAATGATAGCAATGAAAAATCCTAACGCTGGAGAGTTCGTGGGTTTGCTTTCAGCAAACTTGGACAATTTTTGGCAATAATGATCAAAGTCAGATGATTTTTTAGAACTGTAACTCTTATAAATTGAAGTTCAACTATAAAACTAGAAATTGAAATTTTAAATTTTGTTTTAGAATTAGAAAGCCAACAAGAATGAAATGCGCTTTCATCGTTTTACCCATCTTTAAGACACTGACAAATACTACATAGTTTGTAGACATAATGCAACACAGGGTTATTTGCTACCTTACTGTAATTGTTTTTTATGCCAGGTAATTGTTAACATTTGCCTTAAAAATAGTAGAATATTGAGGGGTGCCTGGGTGGCTCAGTTGGTTGGGCGACTGCCTTCGGCTCAGGTCATGATCCTGGAGACCCGGGATTGAGTCCCACATCGGGCTCCCTGCTCGGTGGGAAGCCTGCTTCTCCCTCTATCACTCTCTAGCTGTGTTTCTCTCTGTCAAATAAATAAATAAAATCTTTAAAAAAATAGTAGAATATTGATATGCAATGTGATTGATGTGATTGTGTATTTTTTTACCCATAAATGATTTTTGGCACTAATACCATTTGTAGTTTGTATAGATTTTGAATAATATCCTCACTTTATTGTTCTGCTTTTAATAACTATACAAGGCCATTTGCTGCTTATTTGTGAGTCACGTAGGTCATTTGCCATAACTGACAACTGTTTTCTTTGAGGCCTTTGTGATTACCATTCTCAAAATAAGTGATTTCAATTAACTTTAGTTTTGCAGGTTAAAGCTCTTACCAAAACTTCCGAATAAGAACACTGGGTAGCTGTACCTTGTGTCAACTATCCAGATTAAGTCTTTTCTGTAATTTTTTTCTTTGTAAATTTCATTCAATTACCAAATCAATTACTGTTTTAAATCAATGGTGCTGAAACTCACGTAACAAAGTCATGAGAACGGAGCAGTGTCACAAATAGATCTGGGGGCAGGGATGAGCTGTCTAACCTGCTCTCATCCACCAAGTGAGATCCGATGCGCTCCCTGCTCCTCCTGAAACTCTTTTTACTAAAACAGATAGCTAAAAATTAACATACACTTCCTCGTTATTGTTATCTTTTTCCAATTATTACACTTTTCCATTTCTCTAGAATGCTTTAAAATAACATGATCAAAACATGCTAACACATGAGCCAGGTGCACAGACCAGAAAGCTTCCCTTTAGGGAGGAATTAACTTTTTCTCTCCAAACTACCAGGTGTTACTTCTTCTCTAAATATTTTGTAATAACTAAGGTATTTAGACAATGGGTCACATTCATTTTATGAATCTGGAAGGTTAACCATCTGAGATAATATTAGAGGAGAGTTAAGAGAATACCGTCAGGATCAACACCTCACAAAGGCCAGCCCTCGTGTTCCTTGAACTGGCTCCTCATGGTCAAGGTGTGGCTGCAAGTGCCCAGCCATTGTAACTACATCGGGGTCTCTGCATTGTAACTGAAGCCAAGCACTCCAAAGTTTAAGTGCTTTGCATATTTCATTCTTCCACAACTTATTAGAAAGCTCAAGGCCCTCAGAAATCAAAGAAGGAGGATAGATGCATGCAATCAGATTTACCAATTCTTCATTTTCAAACTCCAAGTTATACTGTGCTGCTTCTTCTGTCACTGGTTTCTGAACAATGTTTCTGCAGACGAGCCAGATGGTCAGACTAGCAATGAACATCCCGATATCAGGCACGAACACTCGGATCCCATTGCCAGCATCAGCTCCCTTTAAGCTACGGAGGGAAAAAAAAGAGAGGGGAAGGAAATTTAGTTGTTTTTCTATTCCTATGGTGACGCGATCTCCAAGTAAGTCTGTATCTCCTTAATGAATTTTAAGAAAGCAAATACTCGGTTTCTGCCTAGAAGGTACGGGCAGCTTTTCATCAACCTCAGAGTCTTATGTAATCTGCTAAGATTCAGGAAGACACCATGGTTTCCCTGGAGTTTCAGAAATATTATAAAGACTCCTAAACCAATTCTCACTTCTTTTTTTTTTTTAACCAATTCTCACTTCTAAAACAAGGTAATGAACTATATTGTTATTAAATAAGCCCCATGTGCAGTGTAGACACTGGTGTCAGCAATCTAGCTGGAGCAGTTAAAAAACTACACACATACTAGCAGCCAAGAGATATTTTACTTTAGATGCAGATCAAAGCTGGAGGGAAAACAGAGAAAATGTTACAGCAATCCCTGAAGGCAGGACCTCTTCATTATTTTGGATACATAGTTGATTTAGTTTTCAATACTGTTCCAAGAAAGGGAGATCTAGTACATTTCTTCTTTCAATCTTGGAGAATAGACGGTGAACAGTGAATTTAGAATTGGAAGATTTGAGTTCAAGTGTAATAAGCTGACAAGTGGCATTCCACTGGGGGGGGGGCGGTTCCCATGGCCATGCCTTCCTCCTCCTCCCAGCCAAAGAGATACTGCTTTTTGCCTTCCTTGTCTGATTTAAGTCAAATGCAAGCGACTCGACATTTTTCAGAGATAAAACTTTAGGGACTAAGTTTGTGTGTGATCAAATACATACTGGACTCATTTACATTGTGTATATTATATATTTTGGCCAAAACATAAAATATAATAAACAGCAAGACCCCCACTGCCTACCTAGATATAACCTTTGTTAACATTTTGATAAATTAAAGCACTGTTAATAATATCTACCACTAACTGAGCAATTGCTCTGTGTTAAGAACTTGGTACATATTATTTCATCCAACCAACTACCATATAGAGTTAGGTATTATTATTTATCCTCCTTGAGAGTATTGAGAGTTTACAACACTAAGCTCATTAGTAACATTAAGTTACTTATTTATTGTTTTGAAAATGATTATTTCATTTAATAAAATCACTAATATTTTTATGACTCACTGACGATTTTTTTTAGATTTTATTTATTTGACAGAGAGATCACAAATAGGCAGAGAGGCAGGCAGAGAGAGGAGGAAGCAGGCTCACTGCCGAGCAGAGAGCCCGATGCGGGCCTCGATCCCAGGACCCTGAGATCATGACCTGAGCTGAAGGCAGAGGCTTTAACCCACTGAGCCACCCAGGTGCCCTCAATGACAATTTTTAAACATCACCAAGTTCACGACAGATAGCATGTAACTATTCCACTACTGTTGTACATTTAGAATGTTTCCATTTATTTGTTACTATAATAATATGTAGAAGTTAAAACTTAATTACTTAAAGAGTCTAGGAAAATATCTTCAGACCAGTCTAATCTGCTTTTTCTAAAAAAATGATCTGGAAGAGACCATGCCCCACAGATTCTTCGTTGTTTGCACATGGCTCTAAACCCTTCCGAACAGAGAAACATGATGGGAAGAGATCCTTTTACCTCCATAAATGAAACAAACTTAATTGTGTCAGAGGGACTAAAAAATTGCAAATTCCATTCATCTGGGGTAAGAGGACAAGAATTCAATGAAGAAAGCTTCATCTAAACTACACTTATAACAATGAAATCTAATGAATGATTTTATCACCAAAGGTAGAAGTTCGTTGTATACTTTTAAAGTGATCAAATAGAGCAAACAAAAATTAGCATCATTACAGTGAGAAGAAAGAGGAGGTCCAGGCTCTGGTGGGTGTTTCCTGTGTGGGGCTAAGATCAGGAGAGCTGCTAGTCCTAATAGATTATTAGAGCTCTTTCATGGGAAACAAATTGACTGTTATGTATGAAAAGTTGATCAAGCGCATTGAGGGCAAAAGAATTCTTAACGGAAAGGTGACAAGAACTCCAGCTATGGCCTCAGCTGCTCCTTGCCCCATGGTACAGAATCGTAAGAATCCAGAGCAGAGCCTTACGCCTTTCCCACCTGTGGACTGCATTAAGCTCCCAGCCTGCAAACAGTCACTTTGAGGCAACAGGCTCAGCTTTGTGTTTCTTGGTCCCAAAAGACACATTTCGCAGCATACATATATTACGAGAGTAAATGAATGCTGTTTGCAAAAGCCATCACTCTACTCACTGTGATAGAATTCAGCTACTGGATCCAGGATTGGGCTGTGATCCCGATTTGCAATGAAATCATTCAGCCACAGAGGTGCTAACCCATTAACTACTACTCTTGGCTTGCTGAGTTCACAAAGCAGGGCATTCATAATGCTACCACTGCAGGAACAAAGAAACTTTTGAAGAATATAATGAGAAGAGCACATACAATGAATGCGTCATAGTCTAACTGATGTATCATTTGGGGATCATTCTATCAATCAAATTTCCTTCTTCATTGTTTAGACCAGTGGCTACTGAAGTACTTCATCACAATACCAGTCCTCAGAAATGTGGTGAGTTAAACAGAACAAGGCAAAATAAAAGAAAAAATATATATTTGGTCAAATAAGTGTTAGAAAATCACAATGCCTATTATTGTAGTAAAGAACCTATGAAAACAAGAAATTTGAGTTTATTTATGCCTCTGTTTCCCAAATTTATTTGACCAAAAATCATTTCTTAAAGATTTTATCTGATGTCTATTACATTTTACTGAACTAGTGTTCATGGAACAGGTCTTAGGAAATATTGGGTTAGAGTCTACCTACTGGTCTAGATTTTTGATTGAAATGAATGGATAATTTGCAGTTAATTATGTGCAATTGATGTGCAGTTAATTCCTGCAAATTTGATGTTTAATAGGTTTCTAATAACTTAGAGGGAGAATGGCATCTCATTCTATTCTCTCATCCAATTGACCAACTATCCATCCATTGACCCAATTAAGTCATTGAAATCATGAGGCTGGAAGACACTAGCAATAGTCCAGTTCTTCTCATCTGATAGACTGGAAACCAACAAGGGAAAAGGCTAAATGGTTGGCCCAACTGCTCAGCGAGGGAGTACTTTTATTCAAAGCCTTCTGATGAGTATAGGTACGACTCACTGCACCTGTTCTTGCTCAGCGATCTTCCATCTACTGGAACAGGCTCCTTTGACCACATTACTCAGAAAATGCCCTTTCAAGGGTCACTAGTGATCTCCCCACTGCAAGGCCCAAATAGCCCATTCTAATCTTCATCCTACCTCATCTCTGTACTACACTTGACAAGCAAGATAAGCCCTTTCTGTTCTCAAACCTACTCCTTGGTGTTCTCACCTTTCTCTTCTAGTTATCTACCTACTATGGATATTCCTGGAAACTTGCATTTCTTCCTGGGAAATCCCACTAAGAAGTACTGGACTGGGTTTTACCCATCAGACTCTTCTGTTTCTCCTCAAATATTGATGAGTCTGCAAGTTCTACTCTTCTCTTATTTTTCTTCTAATGCTACATGGTAAACCTGGATGGTTTATCTATCCCCTAGGCTCCCGAGGCACCAACATGATGACTTACAAATCTACAAACCGAGGTCCAAACCTTTCCTCTGAGATATACCATCAGATACTCATTTTCCTACTAGAAATGTCCACTTCTAAAGCTTTTAAAACTAAATGCTATCTTTATTCCAAAATCTGTTCTTTCTAACCTTGAAAAACAGTGGTGTCGTCAATCTAACAACCAAGACCAAACCTGGACCCTGCCATTCTTTCACTGAAAAGCTACCATTCTTTCTGTCTCCATAATGTTTCTCTTGCTGCCATTTTATTCCCACATCTCTGCTCCTGGATTACTGCAATAACACCTTTATTATTTTGTCTCAGGTGGTCCCCTCTGCCCCATGTTACTACCAGAGTTTCAGTTTTAGAAGCATAAGGTTGACCATGTGAACTGTGCCACCTACACGAAAGGTTCATATTCCTGAGCCTGGTATATGAGGCCTGGCTGCCTTAACTCTTCCTATGATTTCCCTGTACCTCAAATCCTATCCACATGGAATATGCAAATGTCTTTCCCTGTGAGCTGTGTGCAACCTTCTCCCTTAGCCAACAATGCCCTTCTCCCACACTTTTATATTTTCCTCACCTCTCAAACCCATTTCCCACATCTCCACCATGAAGCCCTTCCTTCACCCTTCCTTGACCATTTCCTCCTTTAGAAGCCTACCATACCTTGCACATATATATATATATAAGCTTATACTAAACTGCTTAAAATGTCATGTTCTCTTAAACAGGCAAATATTTTCCTTCTAAACTTGCTCTAGACACAATGATCTTATTTTTTGAGAGTGATTATACTTCTTGAAAAAGAATTGAAGGGGCTGGAAGTTGGGAATAACCTACATATCCTTCAAGAGGAAAATGAATAGATTAAATTAGTACACCTCCACAAAATAAAATAAATACTATAAATGAATAAAGTAGTGCAAAAGTGTGTGTGATCTAAATATGGATGTATTATCTCACAACCAAAATGTGGAACATAGAAGAAGAAGTCAAAGTACAGAATGTGGATCACTTAGGCATTTATGCATAAGAAACACTTGGGGTACCTGGGTGGCTCAGTCTGTTAAGCATCTGCCTTCCACTCATGATCCTAGGGACCTGGGATAGAGCCCCACATCGGGCTTTCTGCTCAGTGGGGAGCCTGCTTCCCTCTCTCTCTCTGCCTGCCTCTCTACCTACATGTGATATCTCTCTCTCTCTGTCAAATAAATAAATAAAATCTTAAAAAAAGAAAGAAAATGACAAATACTTATTTCTGGGAAGGGAAGAAGGATATAATAAACCTCTATAGAAATACCAAAAATATTAATAATGTTCAAGTCCTTACATTGGTTGAAACTCATTGGTAGGAACAAAAATATATCTTAACTATTTCATATTATTTTTAGAAGTTGCAATAGTCATGCTGCTTAAAATTCTTTGTGTAGAACATATCTGAAAAGCATGAAGTCAATTATCTTGGCCAGAAAGACAATGACTTTTTTATTGAGGTAAAGTTGGTATATGGCATATTAACTCCAGGTGTATTATATAATAATTTGATACTTGTACATACCACCAAGTGATCATCACAATAAGTCTGGTTACTATCCATTACCATACAGTTGATCCCCCCTTTACCCTTTCTGCCCACCCCCATCCCCCTTCCCCTCTGATAACTACCAATCCGTTCTCTGTATCTATGAGTTTTGTTTCATCTTGTTTATTTGACTTCTTTGTTCATTTGTTTTGTCTTTTCATATGCCACATATAAGTGAAATCATATAGTATTTGTCTTTGATTTCTTTCATTGGCACAATATCCTCAAGGGCCTTCTGTTTTGTCACAAGTGACAATATTTCCTTCTTTTTTTTATTGTTACTTAAATTTTTTTTCCAGTATTCCAAGATTCATTCCCCATTTCCCACGCCCAGTGCTCCATGCAATAGATGCCCTCAGTACCCACCACCTATTTCCTTCTTTTTAGAGCCTAATAGCATACCACTGCATGTATGTATCACATTTTCTTTATCCATTCATCTATCCATGAATACTTATACTATTTCTATATCGTGACTATTGTAAACAATGCTGCAATAAACATAGGGGTGCATATATCTTTTCAAATTAATGTTTTCATGTTCTTTGGATAAATACCTAAAAGTGGAATAGTGAGATCCAGATCACATGGTAGGCCGATTTTTAGTTTCTTGAGGACTCTCATACTGTTTTTTAGAGTGGCTGCACTTCTCCACATCTCCTTCAACACTTGTTATTTCATGTCTTTTTGATAACAGTCCTTCTAACAGGTGTGAGGTGGTATCTCATTGTGGTTTTGATCTGCATTTCCCTGATAATTAGTAACGTTGATATTTTTCATGTGCCTGTTGACCATCTGTAGGTCTTTTTTTTTTTTTTTGGAAAAATGTCTATTTAGATTCTCTGCCCAATTTTTTTTTAAATTGAATTGCTTGAATTTTTGTTATTGAGTTGAGTGTTTTAATGTATTTTGTATATCAGCTCTTATCAGATATATGATTTGCAAATACTTTCTCCTGTTCAATGAGTTGACTTGTCATTTTGTTGACGGCTCCTTTGCTGTGTAGAAGGTTTTCGGTTTGATATGGTCCCACTTGTATATCTTTGCTGTTGTTACTTTCACTTTTGGAGTCAGATCCAAAAATTCAACACTAAGATATAAGAAGCTTATGTCCTATATTTTTTCCCTAGGAGTTTGATGGTTTCAGGAAATAATGACCAATTAATGTTCTAACGACCATGATTATATTCAGTCTGACTCATTACTCAAATACAATCACCATCTTTCCCAGCAAAGTCCAGAGAAGTGAGGCATGAGGGTATTTCTGTGGGCAGATCACTTCATTTTCCCAAGTTTCAGTTTTTTCATCTACAAAATGATTTCTCAGGGTCTTTCCAACTCTAAAGTTTCATTTCAACTAGGAAAACCCACAGTAAGGAGGTAGTGAAATTGGGATGGAAGTGGGAAAGAAGAAAAATGCTGGAGGTTCAGGTCAGTTCTGAAAAGGACCAACCAGGTAAAAATGCCAACCCAGTCCTCTCCGGAAGTTCAAAAAGAATAATTTCATTTATGCAACTCTTTTTGGGAGGTAAGTCCTTTGGTTCAGAGTTAGTAGAAAGGTCGACTTCAATGGAATTCCAATAAATGATTAAACTACCAAATGAGCAATATTTAAATGAATGCAAACTATTAATTTGGTAACCTAGTACTTTGGTGGCCTCTTAAGTTGACACACCTAGAGTCAGACTACTTTCGTTTTTCTCAAGTGTAAGTACTCTGTTTGATTGAGGTCCATCAGTCACTCAGATTTCATAAATCACCTTAAGAACAAAGTGAATGAATATCTAATAGTAAAACTTTAATATAAGACATAAAACTCTGATTTCAACTGCTTCCCATATATCTTAAAAATATGTATGGAGGCTATCTTTTTATTGAATGTATGACTTCATATAGCAAGTCACATACAGAAGTATTAAATAGATTTCATGTAAGTGAAGAATGATATAGATGAGTAACTCGAAATAAATGTACGAAGTATTGAGAATCGCTTTCAGTATTCAGATCAAGGGATTCCACAGTTGATGCATTGAAGAAACCAAATAGCTCATTTCTATTAACACAGAAAACTTTTCTATCACTAAAATAGCAATTGCATGCCAATTTCTAATTATCTAAAGGTCTGAGCTGAAACTGGATTGTCAGGATTCTTCTTCTTCTTCTTCTTCTTCTTCTTCTTCTTCTTCTTCTTCTTCTTTTTTTTTTTTACATTTAGTGACAGGCTTTTTTTCACCTTAAAGATGAAACACTACTTGAGTATTTTAATCCGCTTATCCCGCGGGAAGTTTCTCTTCTCCATTTAGAATGCACACACTTCATTTTTATATAAAGTGTACTGATGGCTTTTCACTTCTGTTATTTATGAGGCAAAGGGTCAGTTAAGAGAATTCTAGGGTTCTTGCTTCTGCGAAATGCATTCACAGAAGTCATTGGGAGGGAGAAAAAAGGGTTAGGAGACTGTCAAATATTTTTTTCTGTGTAATCGACTGTTCAGGAGTGTGCGGGGAGCTGGCTGGTTCTAGCTCTGGGTTCAGTGACAGTGTTTATTACTAGCTTGAAATGGACCACAGTGGGAGTATTTACATCATGGAAGTTGGCAAATGTTACCAATAAATACTTTTCCTCCAGATAGCTGGTTGGAATGGAATATTACTAAGCCATATAAAAGAATGGAATCTTGCCATTTGCAATAGCATGGATGGAGCCACAGAATATTATGCTAAGTGAAATAAGTTAGTTAGAGAAAGACAAGTGCATATGATGTCACTCATATGCAGAATTTAAGAAAACACCAAATGATCATGAGGGGGGTGCGTGGAGAGGCAAACCAAGAAACAGACTCCTAACTAGAGAGAGCAAACTGATGGTTACCAGAGGGGAGATGGGTGTGGTAGGATGGGTTAAATAGGTGACAGGGATTAAGGAGCGCACGTACTGTGACGAGCACCGGGTATTATATGGAAGTGTTGAATCATGAAATTGTACAGCTGAAACTAACATCATACTCTATGTTAACTAACTGGAATTCAAATAGAAACTTTTAAAAATCCACTAAAACAAACAAAATACAAAACAAAAGAAAGCTCCAAAGCAGTAACAATAGAATTCATTCCTTTTGCTAAGTGACTCTCTTGGACAAGATTCTAAAAAATACCCTAAAACATCAAATTTAAAACCCTCTACCTGATGGTCAAGATTCCTTATCCTGAAGCTTCCTTCTGGTTCCTCCTCAACTTGTGACCTTCCTCTAGAGGCCTCATCATCCTATGATGAGCACATATCCCTGCCAGCTTCTGGATGTTTGCGAACACAGTTGCTATTACTTGGAATTTTCAACCTCATCTTCTGCAGTTGTCCTATTCAAAAATAATGTGTGCTCTTTCAGATTTGTGGCTGGAAACATGACAGTCAATGTTCATACATTCTATCCACTGGTCTCACTTCCTATCAGCTTCTCGAAGCATTTGAGAGCTCCCTCCTGTGCCTCCTTTTTATTGATTTTGTGACCACGGCAAAGCTCTCACCAAGGAAAGGACCTGGTGAAAGCCTCTCAGACATCCTTTCTTACTGCTAGCCAAAAAAAAAAAAAAAAAGATAAAATATCTCAGCGAGCCATAACTCCCCCACCCTTCCTTGCTAGGGAAGTGCATATGCCCTGCCTCTTGGATTTGTCCTTTTCTTATTTTCTCTGAGCTTGCAAAGGATATTCTGTCCTCTATCAACAACGCTAATTCCTACAGATCACTCTTGGGAGTCTCCACATCATTTATTCCAAACAAAAGCTAAAACTCCATCATAACATTCATAAAAACAGAGCTGCACCACCTGGAGCCTATCCTAAAGTGACTTTCCTTCCACGTTACAAACAAAGCATCGGTCACACATCCAGCTGGTGAGCTACCAGCTTCTGGTGGACGCGGGGTTACAAGAACAGCATTAAAAACAATCCGCAATCTCCCTCCTTAAGCGATGCTGGCAGTAAACACAACGTGCCATCTCAGATGTCCCCTCTTGCTTGAACTACTGTGTTAAAGAGCTCAAGAAAAAAAAATGAACTCAAATTAATTTTGTTAAAAATAAAGTACGACACGCAATGGATGGCTGTGACCAAGTAGCCCACTTATCTCCTTCATAAACACTCGATCCAGAAAAAAAAAAGAAAGAAAGCAAAAGGCCTTGTGTCACTACTGGAAGTGAACATGGAATAAAGAAAACAGCATGAACTTTGGACTTCAAGACCTTGAAGTGAACCCCATCCCTGCTAATTTAATTCAACAAATATGCAAGAGTATGTATCAGGCCGTGGGCATTTTGCCATGTCCTTGCCGGATGGTGTCCAGAAAGCTCCAGCCCCTCATGCAGCAAGATCTCGTAGAGTAGATTACTTACTTAGCCAACTGACATCAATGCGAACCCATGAATTCCTACTTACTGGATAGGTTGTATTTTGAAACTACCATTATTTATTTTGATGCTCAGACCGTTCCTGAGCTGGGAGAGTCCCTGGAAGCTAGCTCCTGTGATATCTCATGGTTTATAAGCATTTTCCTACTTTATGACCCAGTAAGGTCTCAGGATCATCCCGTTTCCTCTTCCACTAGCCCTTCTACTCTCTGGGCCCCAGAGGTCTGCTTTTACTTTCAGTAGCATGTGGTCTTCAGAACTGGGCTCTCAGAAGTCGGGTGCTTGGCAAGTTCATTGTTTCTGGGCCATCCCATTTGAAGGTAAGAAACAGATAGGTGTGTTTATTTTAACACACACACACACACACACACACACACACACACACACACACCGGCTGCCTCATCCCCCTGCCCTTCTGTCATCTCTGGCACAGGGTCACTTTCTTATACTGGGGACACTCTCTCCAGTAATTCCGTGCTGCTTCTCCCAAGCCCTGATTTCCCCACACGGGCCTGTAGCAGCCAGCCCTTCAAGGCATCCCTTCACCCTAACTGCACACTTTGTGGACACCAACATCTAAATGCTTCATTTCAAAGGGGAGGAAGGAACAATGGTGAGGCCAGGAAAGATGGGGAGGACCTCACTTATTCTTGATACCATTTTTTTTTGAAAATGAGATTTAAGAAGAGACAACAGGAAGGAGCGAGATGTGAACACCTACGAGTCAGCCCATATATGCATGAGTATGACCATCACCAGCAACGCTCCAAGTTCCAAATCCAGCTTTAAGCTCCTCCCACCTTCTCTCAGTCCCTCCTCCCCCAAGCTGAGACTTGCCTACTGAATAAAGTGCCACCAAGCAACGTTGAAGGAAAACAGCAGCAAATTAATCTAAACCACAGCTTATTTAAATAGAAGTCAGAGTAATTTGGTGAGGTCAGATTGAGAAATCTCTTTGTTTTGATAATGAATTATTTCAGGCCTCAGACCAAATGCTTGACCCCTCCGAATGATAAAATGCTATTATAATGTCTCTGCAGACTGGAGAAATTAATGATGGGTGTTTCCTGAACGGTTTCTGAAGACAAGGGTTAAAGGTATAGAGAATAATCATCTGTGGTTGAGAGTAACCTCCTCAGTGCTGGGTTGGGTGGTCTCAACTTGGTTAAGGTGGGGCTGTTTCTGGAATCGTGACCGTGCGGAGTTCTGAAGCAGAAATGTCCCAGGGTTCAAGTGAAGCAGGGCTACTGGCTCTGTGGTCTTCTCTCATCTGGACGCAGTGACAGACTAACAGAGAGTTAATAGTAGGTTGCCCTTGTCCTAGCTCTCCTCCACCCCACACCAGCCCTTCTTCCTGAGAGCCGGGCCCCACAGGCCAAGCAGACTGGGTCCAGCACCTGCTTGGGTGGCTGCCCAACAGAGCTTCCCATTAGCCTTTCCAGAAGCTTTCCACCAGGTCCCACTTCAAGTCCTGGATGTGCCCACCCCTCAGATGCAGAGGCTCACTTCCATCTCTGTCCTCAGACCTCCCCTTCCCCAGCTCTGCCCATAATTTTTACAGTCTAGTTCCTGGAATAAATTCTTTGTCTTATCATGGAGCAACTTGGTTCCCCGCAAGCGCTGACTGACACACTCCTACTGTAATTCTCTAATTGGCTTGCAAAGTTCTTGTGAATTATCACAAAACGGGGAACAGTAAGATCTACTCCTCTGTCTGGAGGTCAGGGATTGACTCCAGGTTACTGGAGGATACGCAGCCGTGGGGCCGCCATTGACTTGATCTCAAGAGGAAGGATTATGAGTCTAATCCACACACATATTTGAGGCTCTCCTTTGTCAATGTGACAGTCTGCAGCCATGAAGTACAAGTGCTTGCCATTGCAGTGAGGGCTCACAGGAAGCAGCCAAAAGAAGAAATAACTTCTACTAAATCTGCTTCTAGCTTTCTATATATCATGCTGGGCAGGGCGTTACCCTCCTGCTCAGTGAGGTTGTTTTGTTTTGTTTTGGTTTGGTTTTCAAATGAAAGCCATAACTAATCAGTTTATTACCAAATACACTGAGGGGCCATCAACCAGCATTTTCTTTCTCATGAAGCAATAGAATAAAATGGAACAAAAATCAAGGAGTGTAAGAGTAGCAATTGTTTTTTTGCAATATCATACATTTGCATTGCCTTGGATCATGACATAAAGGGTACTCGTGTGGTCACAGCAGAAAGAGTTTGAGAACCATCTCTAGCACATTCTATCAAACAGGTGGGGCAGTTGTATAAGACCCAGAAGAAGACGACACATACGTAGAGAACAGATGAAAATAACAGATCCTTTCTCCAAATCTCTTGGAGCCAAACGGTATTTCAAAATTCATACTTTTCCTGGCTTTGGAGAGACACCTCTCACTCTGTGATTTAATACTGGCAGCTGGTAGTAGGACAGTGAGCACATCCAACACATACATCTGGGGCAATCCACATGAACTGCACTGGTCTCCCCTTGGCTCCAGGTGAATTCAGGTCAGATAAGGTTTTGCCACCAACAAACTGGGCTCTAAAACTTGAAGTTTTTTGCAGCATTTTCGAACTGGAGATTGTGGGTAAGCGATGTGGATCCGTACTCAAGCAAAGTAGAGCAAACTAGAAGTACCAAGCCATAAAACAAATCAAAATTGTTCCAGGGATAAATTTAATACTCACATGAGAAAAAAAAACACCTCTGAATTTTTAACTGTCCAAAAGTGTACCCATAAATCTAAAAAATGAAAATACAAATTTGTAAAGCAAAAATTACAGCTTGCTGGTCTATACTACAAATAGAATTTCCAGAGAGTATCTCTAAATGTACTTCCCCACGCAGTGAAAAACGGGATTTAGTTTTTAAAAGTTTGTTCTGTAAGCATTTTGAGTAATGCAGAATTCATTAACCGGCAGGCAGACTGAAGGCAAAAAGGACAATTTATAGACTCTTAGGGTAAGAGAAACAAAAATATATATTCAAAGACCTAGGTGCAAATGTTTTTGACACCTTTATTCATAATCATCAAAACTAAAAACAGCCCCAATGTCCACCAACTGGTCAATAGATCATACAGTGATCTATACAACAGAATGTGATTGCAATAAAAGGGAATGAAATACAGATACTTTCAACTCTGTGGATGAACTCAAAAGGCATTATACTAAGTGAGAGAAGCCAGACATAGAAGGTCACATGCTAGGGGCGCCTGGGTGGCTCAGCTGGTTAAGCAACTGCCTTCGGCTCAGGTCATGATCCCGGAGACCGGGGATTGAGCCCCACATTGGGCTCCCTCCTCAGCGTGAAGCCTGCTTCTCCCTCTCTCACTCCCCCTGCTTATGTTCCCTCTCTAACTGTGTTTCTCACTGTCAAATAAATAAAAAATCTTTTAAAAAAAAATCTTTACATATTCATGAGTCCACTCATAGGACAACTGGGAAAAGACAAAAACACAGAAACAAAAATCAGATCAGTCATTGATCAGGGAGGGGGCCAACTACAAAGGAAGAGTAAGAGACCTTCTGGGACAATGGAGATGTCATATACATTGAAAGTGGTGATGGGTTCATGATGTATATGTCTGTGAAACTCACAGAAGTACACAGCTCAAGGGGATGAATTTCACTAATGTAAATTATATCTCAGTAAACACAATGAAAGAGAGAGAGAGAGAGAAGGAAGGGGACAGAGAGAGAGAGCGAGCCAGAGTAATCCAATATGAAATGACAAAAGCAGTCTAGAATGACCCAGATGGACTAGAGAGAAAAAAACCAACATCTGAGACAAAGCAAAGGAAGAAACACTGCAACCAAACCTAGCAAGCCCTTGATACAAATGGCATTTTTTTAAAACAAGCTGCATCTGTAAATAATATAACTGTTGAAAATAACACAGAAAATATACTAAGTGGTAGACATTGTTCTGTGACATCTCAACATTCAAAAAGAAAGATAGTTCCAAAGGTCCTGGAGCATCTCACTATGGTATTTCCACAGAAGCTACTCATTGGCTTCTCCCAGGGGATTTCCCTAATACAAAAATTTATGGCAAGGATAAAATTAACACTGCTACATGCAGAGGAAATGGTTTCTTTTGTGAATCCCTTTGCTTGAAATTCTGGGAAATTATGTTTTAACTGTCCAAGACCTATTACCAAATCACTGATTTATGAGATTATGGCTAGATTATTGAGAGATTTCCTTCTAAACAAAGATTTGGTACTTTTATAAAATAAAAAAATAAAATAAAATAAACTCTCCTCAAGTGAGCTGTGGCCATTTGTATGCCTACAAATCTGAACGCTGTGTGTTTCTCTCTCTGTCTTCAGGATACGAGTCTTCTACTCTAGCCAAGCCAGATTTCTCAGTGGTGCTCACCCCAGTCATGTCAACCCCATCCTTGTTCCTGTCATTGTCCCTGACAGACTCCTCCCTCTCCCCATGGGAATACTAACTAACCCTCTTGATCACCAAGATGCAAACAGATTTACACATTAGGTCTCTCTCTTCCAGTCAGACCCATGGTCTCTCCACTTGGGATCCTTAATAATTAACGTTAAAGCTATCCATATCAATATTATCCATACTTTTGGGCATCTATTTGAGAATGAGTGGGCAATTCAGGGTGAGACCAGTCCTTATGCTTATTTCCCACCCTCTTCATGCCTACCACAGACTGGACGTGAAGTATTTATTTAATTAACACCCTTTTTGGGCCATGTAAGAAATCATTCTTTTTCATAGTTGATAAATTCAGTGGGACAGGTTGTTCAATAACAGCTCTTTGTTTATGCTGTAATGAAATTCTCATTTCACCATGCAATTCAACAAGCACGTCAACTGAATGTTCTTTGAGTGCTTAGGCACGATGGTGGTTCTAGAGCTTCCTCCTGGTGCACATAATGTTACTTGTCCAAAGATTTCACAATCTTTCCCCTTCCTTACTGAGAGGAAATTCTTGCCAGAGAGAAGAGCATGAGGCTCATGCTTTCACATGTTTTTTTCTCTCCTTATAGCCTTAGTGGACTATCATTTGCCCAGAGAGAACTTCTGTCCTCCAGATGCTTACATGCCCCCAGCTCTGGGCTACTCCAGGCTTGCTTGGTGGAGAAAGACACTGACCTTGTGAAATGACTTGGACCCCTCAAAAGAGCCACTAACAGATCACATGGCTCAGGGGATGGTGCTGTTGGTCAAATAATGTGCAGTGTCAGGGCCTGAGAGGGACTGGTGATTGTGGGGTGCTTAACTCAGGTAGAGCAGGAAACAAACCTTAGCTTACCCATTGGAATGAGTATGCTCCCTTCGACCCACAGGCTTTTTCTCCATCTGATGCCTCTCCACCAAAGAGAAGTGGGTTTTTGGTTTTTATTTGTTTGTTTTGGCTTTTTTCTTCCCTTAGAGCAATGTGTAGATAACTCATAACCCATACTAGCATTCCTGGTTGGGAGACGTGGAGACCAACACTAACCACTCAACCACTCCGCAGATGTAGTGAAAATGAATGAGTCAAGCATAACAGCATTTATATCTTACCATCATTTTCCTTCAATAAGTTAAGTACCTGTTTTCTGGAAAGTGCTGGTGACTACCCCACAATTGGGGGCAAAGCCTGAGCACTCGGTTTCGGATTTCTGGGTACAAGAATCCTCTCGACAATGGTCTATATCCCTTAGTGTTCTAATACTAAACATGCACATTCTCTGAAATTATATTCATTCCAGTATGGAGTTTGATTGTCTGTGAGGATTTCTTTGTAAATACCTTTCACCAGTCAGAGCAGAGTGCAGAGAAGATTCTAAACCCACACAGTGCTGATAACCAAGGAAAAACAATTTTCTCTGTTTATGACAAGCAGGTCAATGAAGGGCATCTGATAGAAGCCATTTGAAGCTATCTCTGTGGCTTCTCTGACTCCTCTCATTTAATGTGAATATATCCCTATGCCACTGACTTGTTCACTGTTCAACATTTTCCATTTGCTCTGTGAACAACATGCTCTCAGGTATTTTCTCTTTCACAGGCCACGAGATGAGGGCAGACATATACGATGTTAATGAAATGCTCTGCTGTGGAAATTTGTCACCACCTGTCTCTGGCTCCTGTTTGTGTGCTTAGTTTTCCTCACCACCTACAGGACCATTAATAGCGGTGGCGGCTGGGGGTCTAGAACTATTTCCATCTCAGGCATGGCCTTCAACACAATTTCTGCAGAAGAAAAATCGCTCAACCTCTCAGGAGAAGGTGAGCCACTCCTCATTTACTGCAGCCATGACCACTGATAATGCAAGAATATTCATGATTTTTTCCACTTCCAAGGGCTTTAAACACATTTCAGTGTACGTGGACGACTTCTGAAACTGTACTCTTGTAGCCAAATGAAAATGCAGTCTGGGGCGCCTGGGTGGCTCAGTGGGTTAAAGCCTCTGCCTTTGGCTCAGGTCATGATCTCAGGGTCCTGGGATCGAGGCCCGCATCGGGCTCTCTGCTCAGTGGGGAGCCTGCTTCCTCCTCTCTGCCTGCCTCTCTGCCTACTTGTGATCTTTCTCTCTGTCAAATAAATAAATAAAATCTTTAAAAAAAAAAGAAAATACGGTCTGCATTGCCAACAAATTATGATTATTTTATGTGATCCTTCTGAAATAAGGGCAATGACTCTCAGATGTAATACAACAACTTAAGAATTTCTAAAGTAACTCTTCCTCTTCCATTGGAAGAGGATACTCTGCATCTTCATAAAATCTTCTCTCTAAAGTTTTCCCTGCTATAAAATGGTATTCAGGTAGGCAGATGCAAACTCTGCAAATCCTCTTTCCTTATGCAGATGAGAACATTTTTATTTATTTGTTTGTTTGTTTATTTATTTTCTTTTTTTAGATAAAGTTCTAGCTTACCAACTGGCTCTGAAATTCAGTGCCACACATGTTATTTTGGGATTTTTTTGTTTGTTTTAAGATTTTATTTATTTTTTTAATTCATATATTATATATCATTTATATTTTATTTTTAAATAAAATTTATTAAAATATTATAACTATAAATAATATATAATTATATATGATGAAATTTTTGTATATATTATTTCTATTTTTATTTTTAAAATTTTTTTAAATGATTTTATTTATTTTTGACAGAGAGAAACACAGCTGGAAAGGGAGCAGGAGCAGGGGGAGTGAGAGAGGGAGAAGCAGGCTTCCCACCCAGCAGGGAGCTCGATGCCGAGGCTCGAACCCGGGACTCCAGGATCATGACCTGAGTCGAAGGCAGACACTTAACAACTGAACCACCCAGGTGCCCCCCACAAATGTTATTTTGTATCAAATGTTATTACAACTGAGCACCCAGCCATGAATATGTTTCTATGTTTGGCACAGAGGTACTACCTGAAAGGTAAAACGTTTACAAAGAGAAACTATACATAACGTGTAAAATCAGGACAGGGAGGTGTCAGGAAGAGGTGAGGTGACATAAGAGAAATGCCTATCAGATGGCAAGATTTTGATAAGAAGACAAAAAGCAAAAGGTATTCTAAATAGAAACAGAAGCTAGAAAGTCGGGGGGGGGGGGATTCAAATGCCAATCTTTAGGAAACTGAAAATGCATGTAGAGGGAAGTAATAAATGACAATCTGACTTAAATGTGGGTTGAGACCCAACTTGGGAAGGTTTGAAATATTAAGGTTGAAGGACTTTGAAATTAATTTGGTAGGCAAATAAATAATCTTGTTATATGTTTTAGTAAAAACAACTTAGCTTTCCTGCGTAGCAGGGAGGAGATATGGAAAAATCGGAATAAGGCAGTAAGATAAGGGAGAAGGCCATTTCACATTCCCAAGGAAGAGCAAGGTGGGCTTTAACCCAAGTAAGGACTTTTAGAAGTGTGAGGCCAGAGGGAATGAATTTCAGAGCCTTTTCAGAGGTCAGGGAGTGTTTCTCCAATATGCATAAATCAGCATGGTGCAGGAGTGAGGCAAGAAGAGGGATGCAATAAATTGAGGCCCCAAAAGGTGGGGAGCAGAGAACACAATCTGTCACATTGACATCATCACCATCCTAGCACCTGGATGGCACCTGGTGGGTCATAAGAGCTGCAAGGGCATCTGAGATCTTAGCGAAGTGGGGTATAGGGGGAAGCATCAGAAAGACCTACTTGCCACTTGGTGGTGGGTAAAGCCGTTACTTCACATCTTTGAATCTTCACTTACACGTCACTTGTGTAAAAGAAGTGACTAAGCCATAGAAATGGTGCAACACTGTAACTGTGTGCCACTTCCCAGATCTTGTGTAATTTAGAGGCGCTCATGTACCCGTGTACGTGCATAAGGATAGATGGGGAAGGAGAGTCAGAAGGAACTGTTTCCACTTTGTTGGATGACGCATGTCTAAAGGTCCTGATAGAAAAACAGGTCTTATGAGACAGCCTTAACACAAAGGGCCACATTTTCTTTTAAAGATTTATTCATTTATTTGAGAGCGAGCGAGCGCACATGTGAGCTGGGGGAAGGGCGGAGGGAGAGGGAGAGAGAATCTTCAGACAGACTCTCCACTGAGGGCAGAGCCAATACAGGGTTCGATCCTGGGACCCTGAGATCGTCACCTGAGCAGAAACCAAGAGTCTGATGCTTAGCCCACTGAGCCACCCAGGTGCCCCCACAAACTGCCACTTTATAGAAGCAATAACGTCTTGGTCTCTAGGGAAGGTGTTTATTTCAGAGTAGTTTGAGCTATGCAAGAGCTAATTTCAGACTTGTAAGTAAGACGAAGAGCAAAGAAGAAATCTGAACCCCATGCCTGTAACTGGCTATTAGCACGATTCTCCAAAACATTCCATTTCATAGACTCAACATCCAGATTTTACCTCCATATCAAACAGCGGGAATTTCCTGCCTATTATTCATCATGCTATCCACACCAAGACTTGAAATCTTTAAGGGAAATATTATACAGTTCATTTGTTCATGTCACTAATGTAATCTAGAACGCCGGTACCTCTAATTTTGTATAGAACAAGGTGCCAAGGCAACCTCCTGAGAATTTCGATTTTTAGTTCAAGAATGCTCTGTTTTCCACAGGACGCGATCTTTATCACTCATTAACTCAGACTGTTTATATTAGTCATAATGACCTGATTTAGTGAAGATCAAGATTGCAAATCAGAAAATCTTTTTTTCCAACCATATTTTAAAAGAAAGAGAAATTTTAATGCAGGACTACATTTTTTCCCCCTAGAAGAAAATAGATCTGTTCACTAAATACTTGTTAAATGATGTCACTATACTTAAATTAAAAAAGTCACTTTCTAAGTTGGGAGCCCAGTCCTAGGGTAAAGCTTTCAACAGCCTAAGAAATGTAAATCATCCACTTTTGTGATACACACACACACACACACACACACACACCTATGTACACACATTACTTTGTAGTTTTTAATCTGTTTCAAGTATACACAAGATATTTTGGCAGATCAAAGAAAACCAAAAATATGATCAATTGCACAAGAAATCTTTAATGAAACAGATTACCTGTTATCACAGAGATGTAAGCCTGAAATGTAAGATCTTCTAACTTTTCTTCCAGTGGTGTGCAAGTTATAGGCACTTCTTATGCACTGAACATTTGTGTCTCCTCAAAATTCATATGTTGAAATCCTAACCCCCAAAGTAATGGTATTAAAAGGTGGGCCTTTGGGAGGTCATGAGTTTGGAACCCCTATGAAATGGGAAGAGTCCCCAGAGAGCTCTCCTGCTCTCTTTCTCTCTCTTTTTAATTAATTAATTAATTAATTAATTAATTATTTTAATTTGACAGAGAGAAACACAGCCAGAGAGGGAACACAAGCAGGGGCAGTGAGAGAGGGAGAAGCAGATATGGGACTCAATCCTGGGTCTCTGGGATCATGACCTGAGCCAAAGGCAGTCGCTCAACCAACTGAGCCACCCAGGCGCCCCTCTTTTTTATTTTTTTAACACAGAGAGAGATGAAGTATGGGAAGAGGAGCAGCAGGTAGAGAGAGAAGCAGGTTCCCTGCTGAACAGGGAACCCAATGTGGGGCTCGATCCCAGTACTCTGGGATCATGACCTGAGCCGAAGGCAACCACTTAACCCACTGAGCCACCCAGGCATCTCCTCTCATCTTTTTTTTTCTTAATTATTTAATTATTAGAGAGAGAGAGAGTGTGCACAGGGGGAGGGGAAGAGGGAGAGAGAGAATCCCAAGCAGACTCCACACTGAGCAGAGAGCCAGACTCATGGCTCAATCCCAGAACCCTGAGATCATACCCTGAACCAAAAGCAAGAGTCAGTGGCTTAACCTACTGAGCCACCCGGGCACCCTTCTCCAGCTCTTTCTGCCATGTAAAGACACGGTAGAAAAAAAAAAGGCTGAACCTGACACTGAACCTGTCAGGGTCTGGATTATGGCCTCCTCAGGCCCCAGAATGGTGAGAAACAAAAGTTTGCCGCCTAAACCGCCCAATCTGCCATATTCTCTTACAGGAGCCTAAATGGATAGAAACAGCACTGAGTTAGTGTCTATAACAAGAATGAATGTGACCTCTGTCTATGATCTCATGATGAAATGCAGCTATCTCAACACAGTGAGTTTAGAGAAAATTGGAGACAGAATTCTGATCATCTAACTGGTGTGCTTTGGAGCCAGTATGTTATTTAGACTAAGATAAAATTATTCTGTTGGTCTTTGTCATAAAATGGCTGTTTTCTCTAGTGGTACCTAAGAGGTGCTTGATTCTTTATTTAATGATACATTTTTGAAAGGAAAGAATAAAGGGAGAGGGAGAAAATATTTATTAAACAAAACAAAGTCTCTTAGTGCCAAAGATTGTTTGATGTATGCACACTACCATCATCTGAGAAAACTTGATTCTATGACTTGAACGAAAGGTCAGCAAATGTCAAAGAATGAGAGTGGGATGCGGGGAGACTGAACCCATCTGATTCTGTGGTATTTTTCCAAGCTTGCCTCATTGTTTCAAGGCAAAAGACGTCTAGGTGTTTGTTTCAGGTCGAATGGTTGGTGGTCTGAGAATAAATCCATCGTCTACTACTTATAAGCCACATGGCCAATGGGTGGAGGTGATTTTAGTTTCTGTGTGCAGACTCTCATGGTGCTACCATCCACTATAAGGTAGTTGGGTAGAGATGATGCACACACAGTAATGTCTATAGTGCTGTGCGGAATGTTATTATTTAGATGAATAATGATATAATTGTTCTTATTAAATGGCAGCAAAATGGATTTATTAGCAATAAGATTCCATTTTATTGAATTTATGAAATTTAAACACAGACCTAGATTTTGACCCATCTTGTTGGGGATGGTGTGATCCGCCCCTCCCGCCATGTCACAAGCCGCCAAAAAACTTTGGTGGAGGTACCCATGAATGTGGATGAAAGTCCCTCCAGGCTTTCCCCACCAAAAATCTGGAAAGACGCGTACCCTGTGGGCTGGGGCAATATGTCCTTTGTGTCCCTGGGATGTGCATCTGGGCAAGCACTCATCCAAGGCATGGAGAGCAATGATCCTCCCTCAAAGTGAAAGAGCTCTGCAAAGTTGCAATCACTGACACCAAAAAATATTTGTTTCCTTTGTTCCGTGTCTGTTTAACTACCATAAATTCTTTGACACTATTTCTTCTTACTTTACTTACTCAAGTAAACACTTTTGTTTCCACTTACCATCATTAAAAACAGTTTAATCTTAGTTATCCTGCAGCTCTATGGAGGAAATTGTCAGGGATTTTAAATGGTTAAATAAAGGGCTTAATATAAAAAGTAAAACTATACTAACAAGGA